>JAJJWX010004639.1:0-373327 GCA_023529315.1 Papaver bracteatum | reverse complement strand
CCAATCATCATCACCATTGGGTACGTAACTCTAGGATACGTTCTTGGGTGGCATGACTACATACAACACACAAGTGCGAGGGCATGATAGCATATTTCAATGGATTTTTGAAATGGAGACACCCTTCAGTCATATCTCAATTGTTGGCAGCAAATGACGATGGAGGAACGATATATTACACAACATTAGCAATTAACTCAGAATAAGATCCTTTGGTTTCTTTTCGATCGAATTTTCATGGAAGAGATTGGATTTCCTAATATCATACATGAATTGCTGTCCAAACAAAACGATCTCATTACCAGTTTGGTGTTTGGTGTTTGATGAAGCGTTTTCGTAAGTAATGGCCTGATCAATCTATTTTATTTCTTTTATTGTTGGGTGAAACACTATTTGAAGAAATTTTGAGTATTTCAAATGCTGTAAGAAGTGGAAACCAAGGAACAAATACATTTCTACCCAACCAGACAAGATCAACATGGAGAAATGATATAATACAACCCGTACAATTTATTACAATGGTAAATGTTAGAACGGACGACACAGGCACTAGGTCAAATGTGGGATTTGGTGACGGTTGGAAATTTTCTACCATGACGGTTTTAGAAAAAAGTGTCACAATACAAGTATAGCTGACGGTTCATAAAGGTGACCGTCACCAATTGTTATTACAAATCATGACGGTTGACATAACCGTCACGGATACTGCATACTGCGACGGTTATTGATGTAAATTGTTATAATTGACCTATCTACGGTGACACTTATAAACCGTCATGTACATATGATATATAATGACAGTTTGTGTCTATGCCGTCACAGTAGCACTTATAATGACGGTTTTGGTGGTAAATGTCAAAATAGCCTGTAGTAAATGGTGATGGTTTAGGACTAACTCTCACAATAGCTCGTAACGACGTTGCCTATTAAAATCGTTGCTAATTGTGCCATCATGTATAACGATAAATACACGACAATGCAAGAACATTTTGAACATAAATATATTATTGACCAAATAATTGAGTTAAGGTGATCAAATAATTATTGACATAAATATATATATATATATATTGCACTAAATATATGTATACATTTTTTGACCATAAATATATCGATTTCAATGATATATCATGATACGTTTGAAGTTTGAACCCTCCTAGAGCTTCTCGGTTCATAGTTTGTATGCCGTTATACCACATTTTAAGTTCGAATCGACATTGAGCTTCATATTTATCGATTTCGATGATGTATCATGCTAACCTGAGTTTACCAGTGTGAACTGAAGCTACTTCATGATCTGTATGACTTTTCAAAATTACTTCATGACCTATGCGGCTAGTCGAAAGCCAAACCGGAAGCACAAAGAGAAATCACAAAAACACAAAGAGAAAGCATAAAGAAACACACCAATTATCGATTTCATTTTTCATTTTTCCGATTCATTCTTATACATTTTTTGGATTTTTTTATATCAGAATGTCGATAACAATGTCCTAAATTTATTAATTTTTTTTTTTTTGGATTTTTTTTTTCATGTCGAAGGTTGATAATAAACCAAATACATGAGATCGTAGTAGCACAAATAGAAACACAAATAAGCTCAATCCGTATGACCATAATAAATACAATCTCAACCGTCAGATTATTTTCTCAATCCGTATGAGTGGATCAAACGAAATCTGGTCTGTCCATCTTTTTCATTCACCAACCAAACCCTCCCTCAACCAGTCGAGCTCAATCTGACTGCTCAGGTATCCGATACTGATACAGCGCCGATACAGATACGTCACCGATTTTAAAGTATCCCCAGGCGAAGATTTCAGTCATGTTCAATGTAGTTAATCTCGGATTTCGGTATGTCTCGGTCTCAAACGAGATACTGGTACAACATTGTCTCGGGGAGATTCTGTTTCCAAATCTCGGTATAATTTCGGTTCAAACTTTTTTATATATAATTTATACCTATAATAATATATATAAAAAAATGCTATCAAATTAACCAAAACATACATTTATTAACATATATATAATTTCTACCTATATTAATATATAAAGAAAAAATGCTATCAAATTAACCAAAACATACATTCATAAACAAAACGTAAAAATGCAAACATATATTGCACACATTTATAGGTGGAGACGCTTTTACTCATACGTGTCCAGCAGCCAGCTTGTGTATTCTTACACATGTTACATTCTCATATGCACCATAGCACGTGTACACCTATGAGTAACAGTTGACTGCATCTTTTTTGCAACAATCTTCCCATTACCATACGTGTCCAGCAACCATATTTTCTCGAACCTTTTCTTTTTTTTTACCTGGAAGAAGAACAATAGAATACGTCTCTCACTCTCTCTTTTCTTTTCACTTCACAGGAAGAACAGTTGACTGCGTCTTTTTCGCAACAATCTTCCCATTCCCATCTCTCCGCTGATAAACCAAAATTCTTTTCAAAAAAAATTCGGTGGTTCGTTTGATTGAGCTATGAACACGGATGAGATATTTAGACGCTGGTTGGTTCTCTTTATTTATTTAATCTTCTCTTAAATCGGTTGAGTCACTGAGTTATTGGTAATAGCTCTGGTTTTTAATGATTGATTAGATCTTAATATAGGTATGTCTAATTTTTAATTTGAAGAAATGGGTTTCTGATTTTGATTCTTCGGTAGGAAAAATAAGAGAAGATTATACAAAGTTTTTAAAGAAATTCGATTTATGTGCGTCTAGTACAGATAATTTTCTGGAAGAGAATATTCGCAACACTTTGGTACTTGATGTGGTGGGATCTTACTGGTCAAGTGCAAGAGAGAGCAATCCTGATCTTCCTGAGACATTGACGTATAAATTGGTGCCCGAATTGCGTTTAATTACTAAAATCAGAGTCCAGCTATTTCAAGGTTATTTCCATGATATCTTGGTACCTAATTACATGTGGTTTAATTCCATTCTATGGTTTTCTTGCTTATTGACAAGTACTTGTTTTTACTACCCAGCTTCAGCCAAGGCTATGCGATTTCGAATGGGCCATTTCAGGAAACCCGAAGGAGAGACTGATCTCGTGGATGATTGAAGATCACGTAGTGTGGACATACACCTCAGAAAAGTTTCCAATGCTTCAGGTGTTTTTAGTTATCCATGAAATGCATCAGCCTATCTTTTATCCATTATGGAACGGGAGGAGGGGGAAACCGAGAACAGATTGTATGATTGTTTAATTTTTGATTTTCCCCTAGACTTAACAACTTTGTTTCATTTTACCTTCGACAGGAAACTTCCTTGCAAATGTCCAGGTGTCTTGTGAATCTGTCAAAAATCCATCAACTAACCATCGGAACAATAATTCACGGTCGAAGGAAAATATGAGCTACGTCCCGAGTGCGCAGTCAACCCGGCAATCAAGGAAGGGTGATTTGGAAGATAATTTTGAATTAGAAAAAGGTATTCAAGGACACAATTATAGCAATTTAGCTGATTCTATTCAAAATTTAACAATTTCACCGGATTGTGCGGCCACTAATTTGTTAAATAATGGAGAATTTTCAAAATCTCAAAGTAAGATGGCTCATCATGGCAAATCTAGGAGTCGTGGAAAATCTAGGAGGCGGGGGAAAATATCAAAAAAACAAAGAGAGGGAGCACGGGATAAAAGTTAAAGTTTGGTCCGACATATCTCATTTGGTGGGGTCGGATAAAGTGGAGATGGATCCGATGGCAAATTTAATTGTTGAAATATAATATGCTTCGATTTCAAACTTGTGTTGAAATGTAATTTTTATATAAAGAAAATTTAGACTGTAAATTAAAGTCAGTAATACAAATTCTTATGTTTTCAATCTGATTACATATACAAATCCAATTGTAAATTCGTACCTCGGATTCTCTGAGAGATTCTTTCTTTTTATATTATTGAAATCATCAATGACACATCCTAAGTGGAGGTTTGTAAAGAAAATTGTAACGCAATTATTTAATAAGTTGACGGTTTCAAAAATAAACCGTTACAGATTTAACTTATGCTGACGTTAATTTGGGAAAAACGCCACCATAACATCGATAAGGTGGCGTTTTCAATAAAAAACCTTCGTGGATGTCTGTTACAATGACGGTTTAATATACTTCATGACAGTTTTGAAGGCCAATTGGTGACGGTTATGTGACAGTTCATAAGCGTCAGTATAAGATAACCCCTACGGTGACATCGACATTGGTGACACTTTCAAATTTCACCTGAACCGTCATGGAATTGATATAGTGACAGTTTTGAAATGTCACCTATGTTGATTTTTGGCCTAGTGAGGACACATGCGTACGGGGATACATAATTAAAATTTTCCTGAAATTTATGACACTTGCCCGTGCATTTGCACGGGCATGACAAGACCTTGTTTAATAAATATTCTAAAACAAATATATATTCAATAAAAATAAATATTCTAATTTTTTTTAAATATAACCTAAATTAGATAATAATACCCAATAAAAATATTCTAAAAATATATATATATATTTAATGTCAATTTTAAAATGTCAAAATATTCAAAAATCCCTAAATTAACGTTTGCTGACAATTCCAGAATTAAGTATGTTCCGTTAATTAAGAAACCAATTCGATTTATTTTTTAACTTTTCTTTTTCTAAGTATGTTTTAATCAATGTAATAAATGATAATTCTTAAAATATCTCCTCCAAAATATGCTTTCTTATTTTTAAGTTTCTCTCCCTTCAGTTAAAAGTGAAATATCACTGTGGGAAAAATAATAATCTACATAGATTGACAATTCATATTTTTAAAGTTGTAAAAGGTGGCATGTTTTACCAAAGAGTTTGTTTAAGGTTTCAGAGAATATTTCAATGCAATCTTACCTATGAATGGTTGGATTCATCGTTCTTATGAAGTTTTCAACTTATAATAGTCCACTTCCTACTAGGTTTTGAACTCGAAGCCACTTTTTTCCTCAGAAACGCCAGAAAAGTGTTTGTTTAAGGTTTTAGAGAGTATTCCAATAGAATCTTACCTATGAATGGTTGGATTCATTGTTATTACGAAGATTCTGATAGCTCCTCCACCACCACCAGCGCCAAACCATAACCATTACCACCGTCGCCTCCAACACCATCACCACCATCATAACCAACACCACCAACGTCAGCCGGGAATTTTTGGTTTCTTTTTCCTTGAACGGAAATATCCTCTGTGTGCAAAAGGAAAGACCACTAAATCCTTTATCGTCTAGTTGTTTAACATCAACACATTAGCACCACCGCAAAGATCTTTACCAACAAAACCACCGGCACCACCAAATTCACACACCATATTTCAACGCCACCGTTTACTATCACCATATACCATTACTGACGCTACCACCACCGTCACTACTGCTACCACCGCCAGGGAATAACATGCACGATCAAAACCGCCACCAACATATGCAGGAGACCATAACTGCACAATAACCAGCACTACCTTCCCTACCAGCACCACCACAAATTTGATTATGTATTTCAGTTTCCCCAATCATGCTTTCAATTCATATACCAAATTATTCATACTCGCCACCACGACCCTCCTCCACCTGTTCTTTCGCAAAAACAAGTCCAGATCTCTTCTTTGTTGATTCTATGAAGGCAAATTTTGGTTCCGAAGATGAAAAATTTGGGGTTAATGTCTAAAACTTACTCAAACCAGCACGATATAATCAACCAAAATATTTTATAATCATTAATTGTTATATATATATATATATATGTTTACATTCTAATTTGAGGTTACACATAGATCAATTTTACTATCAAATCTAAACACATAGATCAATCTTGATACCCATTGAGGAGTGTGTATTTATTACAGATCTAATTTATCGCTAGACCTCACACGAATTTCCACGGATTCTATGGATTTATTTGATTATCTATATATTCCCGTGAATGTCAATCCTAAATTATCCTTATGTGGTTTATCTGTCCAATAAAAAGCTGAAGTATCTGATCCGATGAGTATTAATGCATATTTATGAGTTAGACATATTACATTTTCTTCAAAGTAGGGTTTGTTTAAGGTTGCAGAGAATATTTTGATGGAATCTTAATTGTAGATGGTTTGATTCATCATTCTTACGGAGTTTCCGACTTATAGTATTCCACTCCCGGTCAGGTTTCGATCTTGGAGCCACTTTGTTTCTCGAAGTTGATGAAATTATGGTTTGTTTAAGATTTCTGAGAACATTCCGAAGGAATCTTACCTGAAAATGAATGAATTCATCGTTCTTGCAAAGTTTCCGACTTATAGTAGTCCACTCTCATCCAGGTTTCGAGTTTACAAAATGAATGACTTTCTCTGTCTCAATTCGTCTATAAAATTCTCCTTCTTCCATATCCCTTTTCTTCGAATTAAAGAAAAATTGATGATTTTCTGCAAAGTGGGTTTCATTTTTTGTAATTAGGGTTGACATTGAGCTTCATATTTATTGATTTCGATGATGTATCATGCTAACCCGAGTTTACCAGTGTGAACTAAAGATACTTCATGATGTGTATGACTTTTCAAAATTACTTCATGACCTATGCGGCTAGTCGAAATCCAAACCGGAAGCACATAAAGAAAGCACAAAAACACAAAGAGAAAGCACAAAGAAACACACCAATTATCAAATTCATTTTTCATTTTCCCGATTCATTCTTATACATGTTTTGGATTTTTTTATACCAGAATGTCGATAACAATGTCCTAAATTTATTAATATTTTTTTTGGATTTTGTTTTCATGTCGGATGTTGATAATAAACCGAATATATGAGTTCGTATTAACACAAAATTGTTTTGCAAAATATGTTTGGGAATTAGGATCCGCATGATAATATATAGCCAATAGAAAACCATAGTCTTTAATCGTATGGCTACAAACGCAAAACACAAAAAGGATACGGATTACACTAGTGGAGAATGAGTTTTTTAAGTCTGATTAGGATTTATAAATAAAACTTCCCTAGGCTTTCTTTATATGTTAAGTCTGCCAGAGTTAGTATTTTTTGTATATAAAGAAAATCAAGCTCCCTTAGCAGTTTTAATATAGAGTGGCAGTTTTGTAAATATAAAAAGCTTCCACGTGGATTTTTAATAGGACTGCCAGAGAAACATGTTTTTGTGGTCCACTTCAATTATGTCTGTCGTGGAAACTAGTTTCTATAATTCATTCCAGAAACAAACACGTGCCTCTTCTATTTTCTCTCTTATTTATCCTATCTCACTCTCTCTTTTCTTTTTCTTCTATCGAGTTTGTTGTCTGCAACTCTCTCTCCACTTCATCTCCTCCATTAAACTAGAATCAAAACCCTTGTTCAGCTATTACAATAATGGTTAGGCAGAAAAATCGACAAAGAGATTTTTTTTTTTTTTTTTATCTTTATCCTATACCTAAACCCTTTTATCGTCTTCTTCATCTAATCCACAAATCCTCAAAATAACTGCAAAATGTTTCTTTCTCGCCTTGAAAGGGGAAAACCCCTATTTTCCGATCTATGATAATCGTCAGTAAACAGACTCTTTACTTCATCTCCTCGTGATTTCTCTAAAAACCCAAACTTTCCCAATTTAATCGTTCACATCACCAGATCTATTCAAGGTCGTTAATTGATTAATAACTGGTGTTGTTTTTGAACCATTTGAAGAAGTTAAAACAGAATTACCAAATCAAAACCCTAATTGGCGATGGATTTCTTTTTGTTATGTGTAATTCTCAGTGTTACATCTACAGACAACTGATTGGAGGGTAAGAAACACAAAATGGAAATCCTAATTTTCCCTATTTTTTTTTTAAAGCATGTTAATTTTCCTAATTTCTGTTTCCTTGTAACTGATTTATACATTGATTTTGTTAATTTTGTCCGTGAAGCCCATCGGTATGGACATGTGGAATGTGGCTATGGAGAGAAGGGACAAAAAGTTGCTCGGGAAATTGTATGCTATATTTACTTAGGTCAGATTTGTTCTTTTTCTGATTGATTGATAGTGTTTTCAGAATTTGATTTTCTATTGATGGATTTGTTGTTAAATTTACTGTGCATCAACAAGTAAAACTAGAGTTTTAGAATTTTATCTTGTTTGGTCATTTGAATTGAAGAATCTTAGTTTACTTTACAGGGATTTGGAATGGGGTGATGGTTATTGCTTTAGATATATTAACAAGGGAAGATATGTAAGCTTCATTATTTGTGGAAAATTTATTGGAAACATGTGGTATTACTTAGTTTGTATGTCATTCACATTCGGTTCAGTTGGAAGATTATTTCAGTGATAAGGTGGTGGTACTACATATGGTGGTGGCAGAATATCTTTCAATTTTTATGATGATCTTATTTACTGATATTTCTGTATGCTATAGGAAGTAACTCCAAAGATGTTAAGAGTTCATGAGAAATCTAATCAAAGCTAGTTGCTTTTGAGAAATGTTACTAAAGATATCCCGTTTGTATTCAATTGATGGTACTGGTTTGGATAATAACTCTTAAATCTAATACCAGGAAATTATTGTTGGTGTTCTTAAGACTACAAAACAACTTTGGAACGTGTTCACAAGCCAAATATGCACATGGATACTGAGAATGAGGAAGAAGAATTCGAAGATAATGAGATTAATTTCTTTGTTCTTTGTACTTTCAAGTTTAATTTTGTAGTTTATCATGTAGAAGCTATTACAACTGTTTAAAAATTCTACGCTCGTAATGTGCTTGATAAAAATCCCGAAGGTTAGATAACGACATATATTAGATGTATTATTACTGATTTTTATTGAGGATAAAAATAGCATTTTATGTAAGTTCTAATTTCTCAATTGATGTTTTTTGTGTTTGATGGTCACTAGAAATGACTTCATACTCTGTTTTGTTAGGATTTAAAAAAAGGTTCTGATGGGAAAGGTTATGTCGCATAGACGCATATTGTACTGGATTTATGGACTAAGAAAATGGCAAAGTTTGCATATACCAAATGGCCTGAGCATGCCATGCCAAAGGTTAGTGTAACTGTGATCATATGCTCTTTGTTTTTTGTATTTATCTTCTTTATATCAATTGTAATAGTCTTGCAAAATGCTAGATGGACTTTTTAAATATATTTCTGAATCTTGTAAATATATGTGTTTAATCTTGTGAGATGTCCCTTCACCTGCTATCATATTAATTGATGTTCTTGTCTTATTCGTTTAAAGTTTGTGCATTCACCAACTTACTTGAATCTTTTTGTCTTATGGGTACATTTGGGGTAGTTGTGGGTTGAGCTTCGAACTGTAGATAGTGAAGGATAATACAATATATATGTTGTTGGTGTCAACGAATTATTATTTGATTGTTTGATAATCCAGGATAGAAACGAGAAGGTTATCATTTCTGCTCCAAACAAGGACGCTCCCATGTTTGCTGTTGGTGTCAACTACAAGTCATACACCTTAGACAAATGCTAATTATGCCACCAATCGTCTTGCTCCTCTTTCTAAGGTTTATTTGCTCGCCTTGATTATCTGTTGCTTTATAGTGTAATGATTACTGTACTGCATGTGTATAATTTTCCAACCGTTGGTATCCTATGAATTTTGGTTGTGTTGAAGTGGAGTATGTCAGGTACCTTTGGTTCAATTTTTAGGTTCATCGGACTCTGGTAAGCCCCTGTAAAAATCAATGGAATTGACTATTTTCTGCAGAACATTAATTCTGAAATGGATATCTGTAGCTCCTGATCTGATGAATGTAACCATTAGATTTTTCTATATTTTTGGTATGCATCTATTTCTAACCTTATTAATATCCTGTACAAATTTCCTAAGGATCGGAAATGGGTAGGAAACCCATTTTCCCTCGAAACATTGACTGCCTCTACAGATTTTTTCCTTAGGACAGAATCAAAGAATGCCTGGTATCTCAGGATTTCACCGTTAGAATTCCATGAAATTTTTACAGGTTTCACTCTAGGTAATTCTGAGTTCCCTGTAAAATTTATAGGAAGATCAGGTAAGTGAAACATCAGTTGATACTAGGGACAGTTAGGAAGTACAAACTGTTTTGCTTGTGTCGGTTGCTATATTCGTTTTTGTTATGTGTTGTGTGCTTTTTGATTCCAGTATGTGTTGGTTGCCGAGATCAGGGTCATGTTAATAATGTAATTGAATGCGAGTCGCGGTGGGCAGGGTGTAAATTTTTTTTTCTCGCCGAGATCAGGGCCATGTTCATAATGTAATTGAATGTGAGTCGCGGTGGGCAATGGTGGTATGTATGTCTCAACACTATTTTCACTTTCATTTGGATGATCTATATTCTTACTACAAGAAAACCGAGGTTAATCTCAACACTATTTTCACTCTTGCTTGTTTCATTTTTGGTGCGGCATTATTTGATTTTCCTACTCCATGTACTCAAAGTATGTTTTAGTGAAAATCAAATAGGGTAAATGTTTCAATTCTAAGTCACAAACATCTTTGCAAGTATGCTTTGTTTTTCCATTCTGGTTGAAATTGTTAACGAATCAAGTTGTTCAGAGTACTTAAAGAGAAATCTCTTGTTAGCAAAACCTAGCATCTCTTGCATTAGTCTTATACATAATCCCTTTATATACCACACTTGTGTATGTCAAGCTATCTATGGTGAATTAATTGCATATTATTTTTCGTATCATCTCTGAATAGTCCATTCTTGTCACGTTGAAATTAGTTTGTAAGCTAATGCCCAAGCTTATTTTTGTTGTAGGTAGGTATATATGAGATTCTGAGTTATGCGGCTCAATTCGCCATCAGATAGTTTATCATTTTGTTGGTTTGCACTTATCTTTAAGAAAACATATAAGTTGTATTGGCGCTGATTCAGGTTTTCTTTACAATTTTTTGGTGATTCTGAATCTAAGTGTCAACTGAAATCAACTATGATCAGTGTGTTAAGAATTCATGTTGTAAGAATTCAGCTATGTACGTGTAATAAATTCTAACTTCAATTGAACGGGAATGATGTGAACTTAAGAATTCATGTTGTATTTGAATGTAAACTGAATTTTAGTTTTTTGTTCTTTTCTATTTTATTTGATTCAGATGGGTCAGTTTTGGATTCAGCAGTTCAGCTGAATCAAAAAAAAATTTAATAAAATATAATCCATAAAAATGACTGTCTCTATCAGTATTATTGTTAAGACTACTGAAGGTAGACGTAATTTGAAACATTGTAGTGCTCCCAAGACCAGTCGTTTTGAGAAATAAGACTACAATATTAGGGCTCCCGTAAGCAGTCCTTTTTAACGATTTTAAGAGGTTTTTTGGCAGACTGTTTTTTTTGCATTTTCCACTAGTGTTACTACCTTATCCAACAATGGCAAAATCTTCCACCACAACTTTTATGTGGCGCGAAAACATCTTGGGGAAAATGAATTGGCGGGAATTTTGGCGGAATTTGTTTTTGGTGAAATCTAAAATAAAATTCATGTTTGGTAAATCTCCTGAACTGAAGCCCTGGGGCAGAAACTCTCGCCCAATCTCTCTCTTGTTTGGAAACCGTTTCAATTTCATTTCTTTCTCTTTCTTTCTCAATTTCAATTTTTCTAAAAAAAACTCTGATCCCTAACATCTCTTGCCCACAGTTTAAAAGAAACTCTCAGAAATTGAAAAATCCCAAATAGACCTTTCCCGGCCAAACTAAATCTCATAACCATCCATTTTCACCAAACAAGAATTAAGGATAAATCCAGGGTTTAGTTTGAGGGTTTCAATCAACTTGTTACTTCGATTTTGTGCAGTTAATTTTGATAATTGATTGAAATTTTTCTTCACCCAAAAATGCTAAGAACCAAGCTGGGTTCAGATTTTCGGATTCAGGTATCCTGGGAGAGTTGTTCATATATTGATCCGCTCGGTGATTCCTCAATTGATCACTTCCCGGACAAATTTTCTCAAATTCAAAACACACCCACAAATCTTTACCATGAAAGAACCCAATTTCTCACTCATCGTTTTCTCTCTTACAAATTTCAATTCACGTTTCAATTTATTTATTTTTACAAAATGTATGAAACTCATAGCTTCAACACCTGACATAACAACATCACCGACAAAAAACTTACTGAAGACAGGGAGAAGTTCTAAGAAAGAGAGGAAATTAATATGGAGCATTTCCTACTTACTGTTGTGTTGTTCTAACTATATGTCCAACAAATTGATCTTCTTTGACACCTTGGAGTTGAATGGCCATCGTATGTCTCTCAAAACTTCTCTTATTGATCTCTAACAAAATAAACCATCTTTCCCTTGGGCATTAATCCCAAATCTCAAGGATCTCCAAAAACGCGCTTATAAACACCATGATAAAAAACTAAAGTACCGAAACATCTTACCTATATTCACAAATCAACCGACGGTACCAAAAAAAAAAAAAAAAAAAGCAAATTTTCAAAGTTTTGGTAAAGAATGGGGTTTATAATCTCTTTTGACTTCACTTCGCATTATATTCCTTTTTGTACGTATTGGTATATTATTATATTGTTTCTTGTATCTGGATGGACAGTTGTAAATCAATTTATTTGATGTTAGAACCTTCGTATTAGAAGGCACAAGACGCACAGTTGCAAGGAAATATAAGTGGGCAAAAATGAGATATATGGAATTCAGGGCCGTCTCTAACAATTTAGAGGCTCGGGGCGAACATTCAAAAAAAGGGCCTTTTTGTTATATACACGGGGTAAAACATAAATGATAAATGAAAACTAATCGCACAATCCATTTATGCGTGTATGTAAAAGTCTAATAAGGGTCCAAAAATAACTTAAATTCAAGGGGAAAAGGTATTTGTCTGAGAAATTTAAAACACCTATGAAGTACGGACAATACCGCAAAGAAAAAAATATCATCCTATAAAGATTTTCTTCTCGGTTCTAGTTGCAAAATCACTGTTATCTTGAAAAATCAATATCATCCGAAAATTCATGCCCAATAGCTACGAACGATAGCTAACCTATTTTTCCTTTCACATGGCATAGTAGTTGATCTAACCTATTTATCTTTTCATATGACATAGTTGATCTCTTTTGTGTGAAAGGAGGTATTCTCCGGTTTCTAAAATGGTAAGATTTATCGCATTTTGTTTTGAAACGAAGCCATGGTAATATCTTTGAGTAAGTGGTTTAAAACGGTATTTTCGTGCAAACTCTTGGTTTGAATGAACGTATTGATTTTGAGCTTATGACAGCTCTAAAATTTAATACTTTAATGTATTTATTATTTTGTTTTAGTTTGGAAAAGTTAAAGTTAAAGTTAAAGAAAAAGAAAAAATTAAAGGAAAAGAAAAAGAAAAGAAAAAGTTTTTATGTAATGATTTGTTTTATGTAATGATTATGTTTTATTTTAATGATTATGTTTTGTGTAATGATAACTTATTAGTGGTGTTATTGAGGTTAGATACAGATATGCAGAGACAATTAGTACACAGTAAAATAGATGAAAGAAACCTTATAGGGAACATAAAACGTCAATATTAGTCAGCTTTGGATTTTGGTTCCAGCAAAAAGGGAATTGCTAGTTCGTTTGGTATTGTTCTTCCATATGATTACTTGCTTGCGATTGAGGTAGTCGCAACACAATCTAAAACTCTTCTTTTATTTAAGTTTCTTTTAATTAAATTTATGTTTGCAAGTTTTCATTAATATATGAATGATAATCGATGTTGTGAGCATAATTATGAAGGTTAGGCTGCGGTCCATAGAATGTGATTCTTAAAGATTATTTATGAAGGGATACGAGATATCCTTGGAAACGGTTTTTGTTTCCTAAACCCACGTGGGGCTCCCTTTGGCGAGCGGATTGATTGAATTTATTGTTGGGATACGAGATATCCTTGGGGACGGTTTTGTTTCCTAAACCCACGTGGGGCTCCCTTGGGCGAGCGGATTGATTGAATTTAATTATTGTTTATGGATGTGGTGTTTCCATATGTAGGCTCCCTTGGGCGAGCGGATTGATTGAATTTAATTATTTTTTATGGATGTGGTGTTTCCATATGTAGGCTCCCTTGGGCGAGAGGATTGATTGAATTTAATTATTGTTTATGGATGTGGTGTTTCCATATGGGGTTCCCTTGGGCGAGTGGATTGATTGAATTTAATTATTGTTTATGGATGTGGTGTTTCCATATGGGGCTCCCTTGGGCGAGCGGATTGATTGAATTTAATTATGGTTTATGGATGTGGTGTTTCCATGTGTTGATTAATTTGGTTCTCTTTTCTTCATTTGATATGGGCTCCCAAAGGAGTAGCAATATTTTTAAATGGGTCGAACAAGTGTCTTGGGTAAGTTTAACCTTAATGATTCGATCATCTTAAAATTGTTGATTGTGTATTTGGTGCATTGTCTGATGAACTACGGTCGTGCTTGATCCTTTTGGGTACGTAGGCAGCCGCTTAGCGGTCCAGCACGTAGAGTCAAAAAAAAATAGGTTAAATCAACGGTTAGATCTTCCAAAATGAATTTCTAAGTTTTCCGCTGCGACAGAAATAGTAACATGAACATAAACTAAATAAGCCTGAATAAATTATTTAATGAGCTTGGTCTTAGTAGCCGGGCCTCGGCTATGGTTTCCAAGTGGCACTTCGGGTTTTCGGGCATGGGATCTGGGCAGAATCCGAGTTTTGAAAACCGGGGCGTTAAAGGTATCGTCCCTTTTCAGTCGGTATTTGGTCAGAACACTCTTCAAGCCTGTGATTTTGTTCCATAGGAGATCCAATTGGCTCACACCCGAGCATACCGGTTTCCTTCAACAAGTCAACCACATATTTCCGCTGAGACAAGAAAATCCCCTTTTCAGATCGCATGACTTCAATACCCAAGAAGTATTTCATTCCACCCAAGTCCTTCATATCGAACTCCAATGACAAACAATTCCTTAGGTTACTCATCTCTTTGGGATCATTTCCTGTTACTACCATATCATCTACATAGATAATAAGAGCAGTTAACTTATCATCTACCATTTTTAGGAATAGAGTATGATCAGCATTACTTTGTGTATACCCAAACTTCTTCATGGCAAGAAGAAATCGACCGAACCATGCTCTGGGGGACTGTTTCAAACCATATAAGGCCTTCTTTAGTCTACAAACAACATTAGCATTGTTTTGAGCACTATATCCTGGAGGCAGTGACATGTAGACTTCTTCTTGTAAATCACCATGTAAAAAGGCATTTTTTACATCATACTGTTGTAGAGGCCATCCTAAATTTGCTTCCAATGACAACAATACTCGAATGGTGTTGATTTTTGCAACAGGAGCAAATGTTTCTTGATAATCAATACCATAAGTCTGGGTAAATCCTTTAGCCACAAGTCTTGCTTTGTGCATGTTGAAAGCGCCATCTGGATTGTATTTGATAGTGTACACCCATCTGCAGCCGACTGGATTCTTCCCCTCTGGTAATAAAACTATATCCCATGTACCATTTTTTTCGTGTGCTGACATCTCCTCTTCCATTGGTCCAGCCCATTTCGGGTTAGATAGAGCATCAGATACATTTTTTTGGGATGGTAACATCTTCCATTTGACTGACGAAAGCCTTGCAAACTTCTGAAAGTCTATGAGTTGACATGTAGTCTGTAATGGGATATTTCACCTTCCTTATTTCTTCAGGTGAAAAGCGATCTGGTGGAACTCTACGATTACTTCTTTGTGGCAATTCGTACCTATCAACATTAAGTAACTCACAAGTACTGTCAGAATTAATCAAAGGACTTACGATTACCTCAGGAGATTCAACAGGAGGACAAATGGGTGTGGGTACCATTGGTGAATAAAGAGGGGGGTCATCAGTCACCAGAGTTTCGTCCTCTTGAGTTTTTTCCTCAAGTTGCATGGTAACCGTAGTTAAATCACTAGAAACTGGAGCTTCACTTGGATTTTCTTCTCCGTAAGTAATATTTATTTCACTATTAGTAGGAAATAAATCTAACCAGTTGAACTCTTCAACAATGTTTTCTCCCTGAAGAGGAGTACTGGGCTCAGAAATGGAATAAAACTTTTCGTGCTCGGAAAAGGTAACATCCATGCTAACATAAAACTTGCGAGTAGAAGGATAATAACACCTGTAACCTTTTTGGTACGGATGATAACCAACAAAGACACACTTTAGAGCACATGGGTCAAGTTTGCTGCGCAAATGCTTCTGGATATGAAGATAAACTACGCATACAAATACTCTTGGAGGAAGTTTAAGTTGAGAAGGAATGGTCACAAAAGAAGCCAATTTATCAACGGGTGTCTGGAATTTCAGGACACTAGTGGGTACGCGGTTAAGAAGGTATACGGCAGTAGTGATAGCTTCTTCCCCAAAAAAAGGCTTCATGTTTTCTCCAATTAAGCAAGCTCTAGTAATTTCCAGTAATTGTCTGTTTTTCCTTTCCGCAACACCATTTCGTTGTGGTGTAGATGGACAAGTAGTCTCATGAACTAAACTGTGCTCCTGGAAATAACCTTGTAAAGTTTCATTTATATATTCACCACCATTGTCAGAGCGAAGAACCTTCAAATTGGTGGAAAATTGTGTTTGAATCATCTTATGAAAAGATTTGAAATTATCAACTACATCACTTTTATTTTTCATCAAATAAAGCCAAGTCATACGCGTGCAATCATCGACAAAGAGAATAAACCAACGAAATCCAGAATTGCTAGTAATTCGACAGGGGCCCCAAACATCAGAATGAACCAAAGAAAATGGAACTAGTCTTCTATTAAAACTATCCGGATAAATAGTACGATGACTCTTCGCTAGGATGCAAGTTTCACAATTAAAATCATAAGGTTTGCAGGTGGAAAACAAAGTTGGAAACAAATGTTGCAAATAACCAAAAGAAACGTGACCCAAACGGTGATGCCATAATTGAATCTGATCTTCATTGGAACGAAGAACCCTTTGCAGATAAATACCGTCCTTCACATACATATTCTATGTAATACAAACCCCCTCTCTTAGTACCACGCCCAATTATCTTCCCTTTGCTGAGATCCTGAAGAAGGCAGAAAGTCAAGTAGATTAATACTACGTAATTTAATTGTGCAGTCACTTGTGATACTGATAACAAATTATTAGAAAGAGAAGGAATCAACAAAGTATGTTCTAAGGTTAAGGAAGAATTCAAATCAACTCTCCCTGCTCCAGTAACAGGACATGGAACACCATTAGCATTGTAAACAGTTGAAAAATTTGGTGCACATGAATCTTTCAGAATAAAGGCTTCAAATGTCATATGATTAGTTGCACCAGAGTCAAGAACCCAACCATAATCTTTGTTTGTATTAGCAGCTATTAGATCTAGGCCAATATTACCTGACTGTTGGAGAGTGAGACGATTGGTAAGATCATCTACTGTCTGAGTAGTTTCTGTTGCCGGTACTGTCATCTCGGTAGAACAAATAGATGCTTTTCCCTTTCCTTTTTCTGTTTTGGATCGAGTATTCCACCATTCAGGATAACCAATCTTCTTGAAGCATTTTTCAGATGTGTGCTTACCATTTCCACAATAAGTACATTTTATGCTTATATCTGTTGAGGAGGACTGCTGGGATAAGGAAGTATTCCCAAATTTGTTGAGTGTCATAGCTATGTTGGGGAAAATAGCTTGACTCATCATAGTACTACCGCGTTGTTCTTCACGCCTTACAATAGAAAAAGCCACATTGGGTCCAGGAAGTGGGTTACTACGAAGTATTTCTCCTCTGACAGAATCATAATAATCATCAAGACCAACAAGGAATAAGTAAACTCGCTCTTCATCAATTTCTGCTTTGCGGAC
Organism: Papaver bracteatum; assembly: GCA_023529315.1. Classification (NCBI taxonomy): domain Eukaryota; kingdom Viridiplantae; phylum Streptophyta; class Magnoliopsida; order Ranunculales; family Papaveraceae; genus Papaver; species Papaver bracteatum. Next base: position 355,519 of record JAJJWX010004639.1, on the reverse strand, counting down.
TTTAATTACGTCAGATTGCGTAAAAGTAATTGGTTTACGATAATCAAGCTCTTGCCAAATAATCGTAAGATCAGAAAAATAAGTAGTCATTGGTCGGCCTATTTGTTTTGTTTCCATAGCCTTACGGGATAAATCGTAAAGAATTGATTTATCTGCCACTTCATAGTATCTCTGTTTTACAGCATCCCAAACATCCTTTGCAGTAGATAAACGAATGAACACATTCATTAGTTCTGGTTCCATGGCACCAACAAGCCAACCTTTTACAAGAGAATCTTTCATACACCATTCTTCGTCCTTAGGTTCTCCTTCGGTGGGTTGTGAAATAGAACCAGTTAAGTGTCCCTTTTTGCCTCTACTTGAGACAAACATTGTTACAAGTTCTAACCAAAGAGTAAAATTTCTATCATTTAATTTGACGCCGTATGGGATCGAAGTCAGCTCTTGAGAAGGTACCGTATTCATCGCAGTCATAACATGAGGACCAGATTCACCAACAATAGTCATAATGAAGTAGACGTCCAACAGTAATACTAATTCCAACAATTGTAGTACAGGTGAAATGAAAAAGACTACTAATTCCAACAAGATAGTGCTAACATACACGATCAACTTATTATTTAATGTTTATAAAAACAAAGGGTAAATAATCATATATCAATGATCCAAGAACTACTAACTTATCAAGTAGTAGCTAATTTACTCACGTCCTTAGTAGATCAAGAACAGTGACTTCAATCAATTTTTTTTTTTTTTTTTTGAAAAAGGTAAGAAATATCACAATATATTAGTGATATAAATTTGCTTGGATATTGAAGATAAAATTATCTTATCACAAAACAGAGAAGATTAATCAGTTTAGAAGGCTTACTTGTTGTTGTAATGAGACGTAAGAACAAATTAAAAAGAACCTTAAGATAGCAGCGGAATAATGATCGATTAAAAAACACAGAAGCACTCACTCTACAAAGTACTCAGCAGCTTCACCATGGAAGCTATGATACCAACTTAAACTTAAGGTTCCAAGTTAATTTCTTGTATATTTCGTTAACTCTCAGAGCAGAGTATATATTACAAAAGAAAAGAAAGAAAACACTCTAAGAGCATCCACATCCATACGACTAAAACCAAAGAGTATAAACTAAAAAAAATGGTTTTTTTTAGTTTATGGTAGGGTTTAAACGCAACGGGTACGACCAAATTATAGTCAAACGCAATTATTACCTTCGCCCGAAATGGAACGAATGTATAATCTGCGCCTCACGCACAGGCGAAGATTACAGGTACGCCTGAATGGGACGCACATTATAACTTCGCCCGACAACGGACGAGTTTTATACCTTCGTTTCATTTGAAACGAACTCAATAACTTCGCCTGGTCTTTCAAACCAAGTTTAAAGATTCGCTTGAAGCCAAAAATCTTGATGGGGCGAACTCTTTAAACTCGCCCCATTGAAACCAACTTTAAATTAACGCCCCATTAAACCAACTTTTAAAACTCGCCCCATTCAAACCACTTTTATACCTTCGTCTGTGTGTGAGGCGAACTTTATATCTGCGTCCCACTCCAAACCAAGTCTAAATCTTCGCCTGTAATCAAACGCATTTTTAACGTTCGCTCGACCAAATATAGTTTTGGTCGAGGTGTGAGACCAAATTTACTCCAGAATTTGGTTTTGGTCGAGTTTTATAGTTTTAGTCCCGCCCGTTGTGATTGATTTCTCGACCAAAATTTTAGTTTTGGTCGATGGTTGTGGATGCTCTAACGTGTTTGTTTGTTCAAAACACTCAAAGGCAACACTCAATTGTGTTTAAAGAGAAAGTAAAGAGGGTTTAATAATTACATGTTTCCCAACCAACCAACAACTATTCTACCCATACTTATTCTATTCTACCCATACTTATTTAATGTTAGCAGTAGTTTGACATTCTCTCCTGATAAGGGTACTTCAGTCCAAAATTGTAGGTTAGGGGGGAAAGTTAAGAGTATTAATAAATTAGGGGGTAATGTCAGATCACTAATTTGCTTAGGGGGGAAAATTCAGAAACCCCGAGATATAATTTTCATGTTTGAAGTCAGGAGTTTAGACCATCTGGAGTAAAGCTAAAGAAAATTTTGATGAAATAATGAAAGTTGAGATTTTAAGTAGTGGACGTTGGTCATTATTCAGATTTAACAATGTCTTAGCCATATAAAATGAGCTGATTTAGCAAGTGAAGGTTAAAGGATCTACATTTGATGAAGATTATTGTATAGTTCTGTCAGTAAAAATTTGTAAACATTTTAATGAAAGGGGTTGATTCTCATTTCTGAGTTTGTCTGGGATTTTAATTTTAAGTGCCTGTTTGTGTTGGAAATGTCGAACTTGGTTGGTTTTTCACAAAGTGCCACATCCTGAAAATGCACATGTATATTTTTTTGGCATATAACCGGCAACATGGTGGTTCTTACGGTGCAATTTTCAGCCACAAAATGCTTCTGCCTTATAAGCTTGCACCAAACAATCACTTGAGTTTGGCAACGAAATACTTAGTATTTTCTCTTGTAACTATTATTTCATCGCGATTTTTCTAAAATAAGTTCTACCATGTAAATTGCTTCACGATAAAAATAGGGAACAACATTATAGTAAACACAAAAGCTAAGCAAACTGAATCCGCTTCATTGGATTACAAAACAAGTTCAAAACTGGACTTTACAAGCTTATTCACTTGAACTAAACCAAACTCTAAATTCTGCTAACAATGGATTCTTCTGCAATACAAGACTACTAAACTTATGATTTTCTAGCCTATTAATTTATAATGCTAGGAACAGGCCAAACTCGTGCGCGACCAAATGCACAATCCAGTGGACTGCCATATGTCCATAGGCAGTTTCCTTAATTAAGCACCAATGTGCTTTTCGACTGCTGGACTTGTTCTCGGTAGTTAGGATTGACTAACAAAGGATATTTAAAGGATGCAAGTTTACAATTGTTCTATCCCATCATCTTACGCCATCAGGGATTGAATTGCACCACCGGTATTAAGCATGTATTACCCGCCCTATATGTGCAAATCGGACCATTTTCTTTAATAGAATCATTATGGGAGAAAATGTTAGAAGTTCAAAATTAAATGGATCCAGTGTAATTTCCTTATGTTCATTGGTCTTCAAGAACCCCACCTTCTTGACCTAGAATGCATCTTCAACAAGATCAATGGCAAAGGTATCAAAACCTGTAATAATTCAGAAAAGTTCCGGGACTAGCATTATGATTTAAAGTGTGTACAATACTTGTTATACATATACAATTTGGAAATAAGGACTCAATAGCTAATCTGAGTGTGAGATTTGACCGAATATCCTCCCTAAATAACGTTGTCAAGCTCCCGTCCGAAGCAAAGCAACATCCCAGCAGATTCACTACATCAGCCACAAGTTGTTATGAGACTCCTGATCCACCAATAAAACTCGTGGGCTAATTATGGGCCTTTATGCTCCTTCAAGCTTATTAGGGTTCTGGATTTAGATAAATGAGATATAAAACGTAGCTTGACTACCAGTGTTTCTTTCTAGCACCGTAGTCTCCGTATCTCTCTTCTACGAATCCAGATCTGGTCTTCAACTCTTCCTTTCAGAACTCGTTCTACTGAAATTCTCTTTACAATGATTTCCGAAATGAAGGTTGTGAATACAATATTGGTTTTGTATAGGAACTCTCACATACTCCACTTATATTCATCCTTATGGCATAGCATAATGATTTATCCTCTCAAATGAAAACCCTCTTCCATGTATGTAATCCAATAGATTGATATTCAGTTGCTATGGCCTGTGGAAGTAGGGTAGTAGGTGGCAATCCCGAAGCACAAAATATTGATCAGAATTTCAGATTCAGGTTACTCATGGGAAAAGTGGTGCACAAACAAATCTGAAATATATTTTACACTAAGGTTTCGTTTCAGTAGGTTGTTTTTTTTTTCCCTCTTCATGTATGAAATAACCATGTCTGATTAATCATTATCACTGGAGATTTTCATACACAATAAATGTTTTTTCTCTTATGCTAATATGTAAATCTGAACAAATCAATTTTTACAGTTGAGTGTTAAATTTTCTAAACTAATACGTCTCTTTATATTTCTGATTAGAGAGAGTTTCCTTTTCTGTCTGTGTGTCCGAGAAAATCAGTGCCCCAAATGATAATTTTGTTGTAAAGTATGCTTAATGATATTTTTTCGTAAGAAGGATGACCGATTACAATTGTTTGATTCAACCATTTTGTTTGTTAGATGGAAATGCTCAACATATTTAGGTATTTCACGAGGAATTCTTATCTGATGCAATTCTACTCATATGTTTGTGTTTGTCATGTTGCCCCTAATTTCTGATGAATCTAATAGGAATTGTTGGAAAGATAAACTTGATTTGGAATAATCAAGATTAATGTAGAAGAAGGAAATTGGTCCACTAGTCTAGAGTGTTCTAGCTATTACTGTTCGGTTGGAGATAAGTGTAGAGTCTTCTAGGCAGTCAAAGTCGGTGGGTGAGTACAAAAGCAATGGAAATAGTTGGAGTTTTCTTGAATGGTCTTAGGCTAGATAGTTGGAGAGAATTCTAGAATATGTAGAGTCGGTTAAGAAAGGCTATAAATAGCTTGTAGTGGTCTAGGATTAAACTTGTAATCGAGTGAACACCAAGTGGGAGGCATAGGTTGAAAAGTGAGTAATTGAGGGACATTCAAAGTGAGTAAGTGATTGAATAAAAAGTGTGCGTAAGTGGAATCCCAAGAGGTTGTAAAGGTCACTGTGAGTGTTTTTTCAAGTGGGTGTAAACCAATAGTATAAGTTGTTGAGTGTGTTCTTTTGTATCAGTGGAGACAAACTTTGTGAAACAATCAAATATGTTTCCCATAAACTATATTTACTGTTCGTGAGCTCCTTCTTTTAAACCATTTTCAAAAACCCATTTAAGCCAGCACCTAAATCATTTTTTCAACAAAGTGGTATCAGAGCCAAGGTCCTAATGGCTACTGAAATGTTTCCCTTCCAGATCCCTAAACTCACTAAAGAAAACTATGACAGCTGGAGCATTCAAATGAAGGCGTTACTAGGCTCGCAAGATGCATGAGAGATAATAGAAAAAGGTTATGTCGAACCGGAAAATGAAGCGGCGCTACCACAAGCTGAAAAGGATACGCTACGTATTTCTAGAAAGAGAGATAAAAGAGCTCTTTTCCTTCTCTATCAAGGCATGGATTAGTCGTCGTTCGAGAAGATATCAAGAGCCGCTAATGCAAAGCAGGCATGGGAAATTTTGCAAAATTCCATCAAAGGCGTGGACAAAGTAAAGAAGGTGTGGTTGCAAACTCTACGAGGTGAGTTTGAATCTCTCTCCATGAAAGAGTTCGAATTAATCTCGGATTATTTTTCAAGAGTTTTAGTTGTCGTCAATCAACTAAGAAGAAATGGTGAGGTCATGAGTGATATTCGTGTGATCGAAAAAATATTGCGGTCACTCGTTTCAAAATTTGATTATATCGTCGTCGCAATTGAGGAGTCCAAAGACGTCGAAACCATGACCGTGGATGATCTCATGGGATCGCTACAAGCCCATGAAGAAAGAATGAAAAAGATAAGCAAAGAGGGAGCAGTAGAACAAGTTCTACAAGCAAAGCTCACTTTGAATGACAAAGGAGAGAGCTCTAGTAGTAATGCTAGAGGAAGAGGACGCGGCTACTATGGTGGAAGAGGAAGAGGCAAGCAGAATGACAATGATCAAAGGGGCCAGAGGTCAAGCTTCACAAGAGGCCGTGGCAGAGGAGATAATTCATGGCGCAACAATAATAGGCCAAGGAATAACAAATCTCAAGTCGAATGCTATAATTGTCACAAACGTGGTCATTATGCTCGAGATTGTTGGTTTTCATCGGATAATGTCGAAGAAAAAGCTAACTATGCTAATAAAGAAAAAAATGGAGACCAGACCTTGTTGGTGGCATGCAAAGGAGGTGACTATAGTGAGAATTGTACATGGGTGCTTGATACGGGAGAAAGCAACCATACGTGCGGCACAAAGGAGAAGTTCGTGGAGCTTGATGAATCAGTTTCCGGCAACGTAACGTTTGGAAATGGAGCGAAAACTCCGGTGAGTGATCTTGGAAAATTTTTAATTAAGTTGAAAAATGGAAATCATGAGTTTATTTCTGATGTTTTTTTATGTCCCTAACGTAAAAATGAATATACTAAGTTTGGGACAACTCTTAGAAAAAGGCTATAGGATGAATATGGAGGACCTTAGTCTTTTTATAAGAGATAAGAAAGGAAAACTAATTGCCAAGGTGCCAATGACGGGAAATAGGATGTTCTATCTGAACATTCAAAACGACGTCGTGAGATGTCTAACTGCTTGTGTGAAAGACTCATCATGGCTCTGGCATCTTAGGTATGGACATCTCAATTTTGGAGGATTACAATTATTGTCCAAACAAAATATGGTTAGAGGTTTTCCAAGAATAGACCACCCAGATCAGTTGTGTGAAGGATGTTTACTTGGGAAACATTTCAGGAAAAGTTTTCCTAAGGAAACATTCTCAAGAGACACAAAACCGCTACAGCTGGTTCACATAGATGTTTGTGGACCAATAAAGCCAACCTCGTATGGTGGAAATAATTATTTTCTCATATTTGTCGACGACTTTAGTCGAAAAACATGGGTTTATTTATTGAAACAAAAATCAGAGGTTTTCTCCAATTTCAAGAAATTTAAATCCCTTGTGGAGAAAGAAAGCGGCTTTGAAATTGTGGCTATGAGATCAGACAGAGGAGGTGAATTTACTTCGAAGGAGTTCGAAGCATACTGTGAATACAATGGAATCCGTCGGCCTCTTACGGTTCCATACACACCTCAACAAAATGGAGTTGCCGGAAGGGGAAACATGACAATTCTCAACATGGCCCGGAGTATGTTGAAGAGTAAGAAATTGCCCAGGGAGTTTTGGGCTGAAGCAGTTGATTGTGCAGTTTACTTGATAAATCGGTGTCCCACGAATAATGTGCGGAATATGACTCCTCAAGAAGCATGGAGCGGAGTTCAACCCAGTGTTGCGCATTTACGTGTATTTGGAAGCATTGCATATGCTCGTGACAGGAGTGCAAAGTATATATTCATCGTTTATGATGCTCAATCCAAGGGATACAAGTTGTACGATCCGATCAACCGAAAGGTCGTCACAAGCAAAGATGTGGAGTTCGACGAAGAAGGCGTCTGGAACTTTGATGTTCAAGAAAAAGAGTATGATTTTTTCCCGATCCTGGAAGAAGAGGAAGAGCAACAAACGCCGCCAGAACCAGGTGTTCAAGAAATTTCACCACCTCCATCGTCTCACAGATTGGAACCTGTTGAACCGTCATCATCATAAGGAAGCTCGAGTGAGAGGCCACTGCGAACAAAAAGTATAACCGAGATATACGGAGATCCGGTGTCACTATTTTGCCATTCTGCACGTTGTGAACCGGCTAGAAAAGCTGCAAAAAATATAAAAACAAGAAATGTGACAAGAAGTGACGTCACAAAGAGAAGAGTCAAGAAGGTGTACGAGGGAAAGAAAATCACCAGAAAAGGAAGAGAACTACAAAAGACGAGATGGGTAGCAAAAGGCTACGGTCAACGACTAGATCGCAAACACGATTACGGAAACACTGATGCACAAGAATTTGGTGGACGTGAAAATCCAATATGGAACAACAAGAAAATCAAGTTTAAGGGGGCGTGTTGGAAAGATAAACTTGATTTGGAATAATCAAGATTAATGTAGAAAAAGGAAATTGGTCCACTAGTCTATAGTGTTCTAGCTATTACTGTTCGGTTGGAGATAAGTGTAGAGTCTTCTAGGCAGTCAAAGTCGGTGGGTGAGTACAAAAGCAATGGAAATAGTTGGAGTTTTCTTGAATGGTCTTAGGCTAGATAGTTGGAGAGAATTCTAGAATATGTAGAGTCGGTTAAGAAAGGATATAAATAGCTTGTAGTGGTCTAGGATTAAACTTGTAATCGAGTGAACACCAAGTGGGAGGCATAGGTTGAAAAGTGAGTAATTGAGGGACATTCAAAGTGAGTAAGTGATTGAATAAAAAGTGTGCGTAAGTGGAATCCCAAGAGGTTGTAAAGGTCACTGTGAGTGTTTTTTCAAGTGGGTGTAAACCAATAGTATAAGTTGTTGAGTGTGTTCTTTTGTATCAGTGGAGACAAACTTTGTGAAACAATCAAATATGTTTCCCATAAACTATATTGCGTGTTCGTGAGCTCCTTCTTTTAAACCATTTTCAAAAACCCATTTAAGCCAGCACCTAAATCATTTTTTCAACAAAGTGGTATTAGAGCCAAGGTCCTAATGGCTACTGAAATGTTTCCCTTCCAGATCCCTAAACTCACTAAAGAAAACTATGACAGCTGGAGCATTCAAATGAAGGCGTTACTAGGCTCGCAAGATGCATGGGAGATAATAGAAAAAGGTTATGTCGAACCGGAAAATGAAGCGGCGCTACCACAAGCTGAAAAGGATACGCTACGTATTTCTAGAAAGAGAGATAAAAGAGCTCTTTTCCTTCTCTATCAAGGCATGGATTAGTCGTCGTTCGAGAAGATATCAAGAGCCGCTAATGCAAAGCAGGCATGGGAAATTTTGCAAAATTCCATCAAAGGCGTGGACAAAGTAAAGAAGGTGTGGTTGCAAACTCTACGAGGTGAGTTTGAATCTCTCTCCATGAAAGAGTTCGAATTAATCTCGGATTATTTTTCAAGAGTTTTAGTTGTCGTCAATCAACTAAGAAGAAATGGTGAGGTCATGAGTGATAGTCGTGTGATCGAAAAAATATTGCGGTCACTCGTTTCAAAATTTGATTATATCGTCAATCGCAATTGAGGAGTCCAAAGACGTCGAAACCATGACCGTGGATGATCTCATGGGATCGCTACAAGCCCATGAAGAAAGAATGAAAAAGATAAGCAAAGAGGGAGAAGTAGAACAAGTTCTACAAGCAAAGCTCACTTTGAATGACAAAGGAGAGAACTCTAGTAGTAATGCTAGAGGAAGAGGACGCGGCTACTATGGCGGAAGAGGAAGAGGCAAGCATAATGACAATGATCAAAGGGGCCAGAGGTCAAGCTTCACAAGAGGCCGTGGCAGAGGAGATAATTCATGGCGCAACAATAATAGGCCAAGGAATAACAAATCTCAAGTCGAATGCTATAATTGTCACAAACGTGGTCATTATGCTCGAGATTGTTGGTTTTCATCGGATAATGTCGAAGAAAAAGCTAACTATGCTAATAAAGAAAAAAAATGGAAACTAGACCTTGTTGGTGGCATGCAAAGGAGGTGACTATAGTGAGAATTGTACATGGGTGCTTGATACGGGAGAAAGCAACCATATGTGCGGCACAAAGGAGAAGTTCGTGGAGCTTGATGAATCAGTTTCCGGCAACGTAACGTTTGGAAATGGAGCGAAAACTCCGGTGAGTGATCTTGGAAAATTTTTAATTAAGTTGAAAAATGGAAATCATGAGTTTATTTCTGATGTTTTTTTATGTCCCTAACGTAAAAATGAATATACTAAGTTTGGGACAACTCTTAGAAAAAGGCTATAGGATGAATATGGAGGACCTTAGTCTTTTTATAAGAGATAAGAAAGGAAAACTAATTGCCAAGGTGCCAATGACGGGAAATAGGATGTTCTATCTGAACATTCAAAACGACGTCGTGAGATGTCTAACTGCTTGTGTGAAAGACTCATCATGGCTCTGGCATCTTAGGTATGGACATCTCAATTTTGGAGGATTACAATTATTGTCCAAACAAAATATGGTTAGAGGTTTTCCAAGAATAGACCACCCAGATCAGTTGTGTGAAGGATGTTTACTTGGGAAACATTTCAGGAAATTTTTTCCTAAGGAAACATTCTCAAGAGCCACAAAACCGCTACAGCTGGTTCACACAGATGTTTGTGGACCAATAAAGCCAACCTCGTATGGTGGAAATAATTATTTTCTCATATTTGTCGACGACTTTAGTCGAAAAACATGGGTTTATTTATTGAAACAAAAATCAGAGGTTTTCTCCAATTTCAAGAAATTTAAATCCCTTGTGGAGAAAGAAAGCGGCTTTGAAATTGTGGCTATGAGATCAGACAGAGGAGGTGAATTTACTTCGAAGGAGTTCGAAGCATACTGTGAATACAATGGAATCCGTCGGCCTCTTACGGTTCCATACACACCTCAACAAAATGGAGTTGCCGGAAGGGGAAACATGACAATTCTCAACATGGCCCGGAGTATGTTGAAGAGTAAGAAATTGCCCAGGGAGTTTTGGGCTGAAGCAGTTGATTGTGCAGTTTACTTGATAAATCGGTGTCCCACGAATAATGTGCGGAATATGACTCCTCAAGAAGCATGGAGCGGAGTTCAACCCAGTGTTGCGCATTTACGTGTATTTGGAAGCATTGCATATGCTCGTGATGAGAGTGCAAAGTATATATTCATCTTTTATGATGCTCAATCCAAGGGATACAAGTTGTACGATCCGATCAACCGAAAGGTCGTCACAAGCAAAGATGTGGAGTTCGACGAAGAAGGCGTCTGGAACTTTGATGTTCAAGAAAAAGAGTATGATTTTTTCCCGATCCTGGAAGAAGAGGAAGAGCAACAAACGCCGCCAGAACCAGGTGTTCAAGAAATTTCACCACCTCCATCGTCTCACAGATTGGAACCTGTTGAACCGTCATCATCATAAGGAAGCTCGAGTGAGAGGCCACTGCGAACAAAAAGTATAACCGAGATATACGGAGATCCGGTGTCACTATTTTGCCATTCTGCACGTTGTGAACCGGCTAGAAAAGCTGCAAAAAATATAAAAACAAGAAATGTGACAAGAAGTGACGTCACAAAGAGAAGAGTCAAGAAGGTGTACGAGGGAAAGAAAATCACCAGAAAAGGAAGAGAACTACAAAAGACGAGATGGGTAGAAAAAGGCTACGGTCAACGACTAGATCGCAAACACGATTACGGAAACATCGATGCACAAGAATTTGGTGGACGTGAAAATCCAATATGGAACAACAAGAAAATCAAGTTTAAGGGGGCGGGTTGGAAAGATAAACTTGATTTGGAATAATCAAGATTAATGTAGAAAAAGGAAATTGGTCCACTAGTCTATAGTGTTCTAGCTATTACTGTTCGGTTGGAGATAAGTGTAGAGTCTTCTAGGCAGTCAAAGTCGGTGGGTGAGTACAAAAGCAATGGAAATAGTTGGAGTTTTCTTGAATGGTCTTAGGCTAGATAGTTGGAGAGAATTCTAGAATATGTAGAGTCGGTTAAGAAAGGATATAAATAGCTTGTAGTGGTCTAGGATTAAACTTGTAATCGAGTGAACACCAAGTGGGAGGCATAGGTTGAAAAGTGAGTAATTGAGGGACATTCAAAGTGAGTAAGTGATTGAATAAAAAGTGTGCGTAAGTGGAATCCCAAGAGGTTGTAAAGGTCACTGTGAGTGTTTTTTCAAGTGGGTGTAAACCAATAGTATAAGTTGTTGAGTGTGTTCTTTTGTATCAGTGGAGACAAACTTTGTGAAACAATCAAATATGTTTCCCATAAACTATATTGCGTGTTCGTGAGCTCCTTCTTTTAAACCATTTTCAAAAACCCATTTAAGCCAGCACCTAAATCATTTTTTCAACAAAGTGGTATTAGAGCCAAGGTCCTAATGGCTACTGAAATGTTTCCCTTCCAGATCCCTAAACTCACTAAAGAAAACTATGACAGCTGGAGCATTCAAATGAAGGCGTTACTAGGCTCGCAAGATGCATGGGAGATAATAGAAAAAGGTTATGTCGAACCTAAAAATGAAGCGGCGCTACCACAAGCTGAAAAGGATACGCTACGTATTTCTAGAAAGAGAGATAAAAGAGCTCTTTTCCTTCTCTATCAAGGCATGGATTAGTCGTCGTTCGAGAAGATATCAAGAGCCGCTAATGCAAAGCAGGCATGGGAAATTTTGCAAAATTCCATCAAAGGCGTGGACAAAGTAAAGAAGGTGCGGTTGCAAACTCTAAGAGGTGAGTTTGAATCTCTCTCCATGAAAGAGTTCGAATTAATCTCGGATTATTTTTCAAGAGTTTTAGTTGTCGTCAATCAACTAAGAAGAAATGGTGAGGTCATGAGTGATAGTCGTGTGATCGAAAAAATATTGCGGTCACTCGTTTCAAAATTTGATTATATCGTCGTCGCAATTGAGGAGTCCAAAGACGTCGAAACCATGACCGTGGATGATCTCATGGGATCGCTACAAGCCCATGAAGAAAGAATGAAAAAGATAAGCAAAGAGGGAGAAGTAGAACAAGTTCTACAAGCAAAGCTCACTTTGAATGACAAAGGAGAGAACTCTAGTAGTAATGCTAGAGGAAGAGGACGCGGCTACTATGGCGGAAGAGGAAGAGGCAAGCATAATGACAATGATCAAAGGGGCCAGAGGTCAAGCTTCACAAGAGGCCGTGGCAGAGGAGATAATTCATGGCGCAACAATAATAGGCCAAGGAATAACAAATCTCAAGTCGAATGCTATAATTGTCACAAACGTGGTCATTATGCTCGAGATTGTTGGTTTTCATCGGATAATGTCGAAGAAAAAGCTAACTATGCTAATAAAGAAAAAAATGGAGACCAGACCTTGTTGGTGGCATGCAAAGGAGGTGACTATAGTGAGAATTGTACATGGGTGCTTGATACGGGAGAAAGCAACCATATGTGCGGCACAAAGGAGAAGTTCGTGGATCTTGATGAATCAGTTTCCGGCAACGTAACGTTTGGAAATGGAGCGAAAACTCCGGTGAGTGATCTTGGAAAATTTTTAATTAAGTTGAAAAATGGAAATCATGAGTTTATTTCTGATGTTTTTTATGTCCCTAACGTAAAAATGAATATACTAAGTTTGGGACAACTCTTAGAAAAAGGCTATAGGATGAATATGGAGGACCTTAGTCTTTTTATAAGAGATAAGAAAGGAAAACTAATTGCCAAGGTGCCAATGACGGGAAATAGGATGTTCTATCTGAACATTCAAAACGACGTCGTGAGATGTCTAACTGCTTGTGTGAAAGACTCATCATGGCTCTGGCATCTTAGGTATGGACATCTCAATTTTGGAGGATTACAATTATTGTCCAAACAAAATATGGTTAGAGGTTTTCCAAGAATAGACCACCCAGATCAGTTGTGTGAAGGATGTTTACTTGGGAAACATTTCAGGAAAAGTTTTCCTAAGGAAACATTCTCAAGAGCCACAAAACCTCTACAGCTGGTTCACACAGATGTTTGTGGACCAATAAAGCCAACCTCGTATGGTGGAAATAATTATTTTCTCATATTTGTCGACGACTTTAGTCGAAAAACATGGGTTTATTTATTGAAACAAAAATCAGAGGTTTTCTCCAATTTCAAGAAATTTAAATCCCTTGTGGAGAAAGAAAGCGGCTTTGAAATTGTGGCTATGAGATCAGACAGAGGAGGTGAATTTACTTCGAAGGAGTTCGAAGCATACTGTGAATACAATGGAATCCGTCGGCCTCTTACGGTTCCATACACACCTCAACAAAATGGAGTTGCCGGAAGGGGAAACATGACAATTCTCAACATGGCCCGGAGTATGTTGAAGAGTAAGAAATTGCCCAGGGAGTTTTGGGCTGAAGCAGTTGATTGTGCAGTTTACTTGATAAATCGGTTTCCCATGAATAATGTGCGGAATATGACTCCTCAAGAAGCATGGAGCGGAGTTCAACCCAGTGTTGCGCATTTACGTGTATTTGGAAGCATTGCATATGCTCGTGACAGGAGTGCAAAGTATATATTCATCGTTTATGATATATTACACTACAGATTCAGAAGAATAGTCTCTCATCAGATTCAGATTATCACAAGGGACCCTTATATATATGTATGAGATCTACCATTTCTGTTGAATAAATGTTCTCAGTTTATGCACTCCTTTTGTTTCTCAGGGTGATATGTAAACTACCTTGTTCTCTATATGTCACTAATGAATGTTACTGCTGAATTACTTTGCTTTCTGAAATCATTCTTGAATCCGTGCAAAAATGATTTGCTCTACTAATATTATTTTTTTGGAATGTATACTTAATTTTTATGTAATTCTTCTAATATGTTACAATAAATTTGGATGAACTGTGTATATTAGAACTTAATATTATGGGTTGCAATGAATTTGCTTTCGCTCCACCAAATACTTGCTCAAACACAGAGATTACAAAATTCGTAATACAGATTAGATAAAGTAGGAAATCACTACAATTTGTTCATCATATCTTTCGATTACAGCATCTTCCCAATCGATTTTACAAATTTGTTTTTTTCTGGTTTCATGACACCACCGTCCTCTTGTCAATTGAATACACCCAGTACCCTAGTATAATGTAACAAAAGCATCCCAAAATGTAAAAATTCAGTAAATTTCCCGCCCCGATACTGGAAAGTACCAAATCAATGAAAAGTGATAGTTCAATCCAAATTATGGTTATAATCCAAATCGATGAAAATTGGGACCAGACCCATGTTTCATCTTCCGCTGCTAACTCTAATGATGTTGTGGATACTAAGGGTTGTCGTAGTTTTGAATTACTAGAGGATGATCTCTATGATGCTTCACATTATTTTTTAATCCTTAAATCTAAGTGTTGGACTTGGATTACTTTGAAACTTAAAAGATTAAATCATTGTACATACTGGGGAGCAGTGAAGAAGCCATAAAAATTAGAAATGTGCATAGATAAGTATTAAGCTATAGCTAGTATGTGGCTGCATGTGGGTGCAACTTGCAAAGACTATTAACTATGAAGTACAACCTAACGTGGGCAACTAAAAGTCAGTCTACCATGGTCCAAAATCCCACCTCCATCATGAGTTAAGCAAGTAACAAGGATTTGTTCACAAGATGAATGGTTCCAAACCCAGTTGGCTTTTTAATCTATGGAGATAAACACAAAACATTGGACCAAAAGGAAGAAATTACAAACATCTTTCTGTTTAGAAATACAACACCTTGTTAATCTAGATAGTAAGGAAGAAAAAAAAACTAACTTGAACAAAAAAATTCTAAAACCAAAACCGAGGGAATAAAGTTTCACATACCCCTCATGCCTTATGACATTTCCTACTTGCAAAAATGACATATTATATTTTATTATATGTTTCCTTTTGGATTTTCCGTGGAGGAATTAAAAACCGATCTTCATCTAATTTTCTGTTAACGTCTGATGTTACGAGTGTGTAGGGGTAGGTAGAATACCAAGGTTTGGTGGTAGACCAAGTTGCTCACATTTAATTCACTTTTTTTTTATAATAGTTCTTTACTATACTCCGACATCTTATGTATATAAAACTTCTCATCACTCGTATAGACGTATTGCACATTGCACTCCAATGTTGCCTTGTTTTCTCGACAGGGCACGATATTATTGATAAATGTTATATTGAGTAGGCAATTGCTTTTTTTTTTTTTTTTGCTAACTAAGATTTTCGATCCACTTTTATACATTGTTTTTATATATAAAAGTTCAACAACATGAAACATTTACATCATTAAAATAACTTATTGTGTGTTGTATGAGGTCATGATATTTGTTTTGAAAACCTAGGTTAACCAACACTTTTAATATGATTCTCCAAGTAAATTTAGTGTCCTTACAGTACAATAAGACTTCATACAATTAATCCTCAATAATTATAATTTCATTGAAACAATATATTTTTACATGTCAGAAATATAAGAAAAACAATGGAATTTTGATAAATGTTTTAAACATCCTCTCCTAATTGAAAAAATCAAAGATGAAA
Source organism: Papaver bracteatum (assembly GCA_023529315.1). Taxonomy (NCBI): domain Eukaryota; kingdom Viridiplantae; phylum Streptophyta; class Magnoliopsida; order Ranunculales; family Papaveraceae; genus Papaver; species Papaver bracteatum. The sequence goes on along the minus strand of JAJJWX010004639.1, from coordinate 339,636 downwards.
ATTACAACGCATGATGTGTGAGTGTAGTTATAGCTATAAAGAATCCTTTAAACGATCTTTTAGTTACTCTGAGAGTTGAATTTGTCCCCGAAATAACCTTATCTTGGTGTCAAGGTTTCTCCCGAGGCCGATATCCGTAATTAACTACATTGGCCACAAGTTATTACCAAACTCCAGATATTGTTCTCTAGAACAGATCCACCAAGACGACCCATAAGCTCATTATGGGCCTCTATGCCCTCTCAAGCACGTTATGGTTTTTCATTTAGAAAAATGACACTATAAAAGCCTAGCACTTTTAGGGGCGACCCCAACATAATTAGGGGCGACACAAAAAGACAAAATAGGTTGAAAATACTTATATGCCCCTTCATAATCGGGAGGTATTTTGTGCCCGATTATTAAAACCTAATCGGAAGCTTTGTAACACCTTTGCCTACCGACTAAAACGAATTTTAGAAAAAAACTCATTTTGGAGCAACCTATAATCGGAAGGTAATATAACCAATTAACCTTCCGATTATTATAATCGGAAGGCAATGTAACCAGTTAAACTTCCGATTATGGCTACGTCTCAAACACGAACCAAATGGTTAAGGGTGGCTCTGCACCAAGAGCCAAGTGGAAATTTGGCAAAGGTCCGATGTGGAGCTACTTATAATCGGTAGCCAAATATCCTACCGATTATGGAAGATTTCAAAATTTTGGAGAAAATGGATTTTAGAAAAAAACTCCTTTTGGGGCAACATATAATCGGAAGGTAATGTAACCAGTTAACCTTCCGATTATTATAATCGGAAGGTAATGTAACCAGTTAAACTTCCGATTATTATAATATGTCTCAAACATTATGGCTATAACCAAATGGTTAGGGGTGGATCTGCACCCAGAGCCAAGTGGAAATTTGGAAAAGGTCCGATGTGGAGCTACTTATAATCGGTAGCCAAATATCCTACCGATTATGGAAGATTTCAAAATTTTGGAGAAAATGGATTTTAGAAAAAAACTCATTTTGGGGCAACCTATAATCGGAAGGTAATGTAACCAGTTAAACTTCCGATTATTATAATCGGAAGGTAATGTAACCAGTTAAACTTCCGATTATGGATACGTCTCAAACACGAACCAAATGGTTAGGGGTGGATCTGCACCCAGAGCCAAGTGGAAATTTGGCAAAGGTCCGATGTGGAGCTACTTATAATCGGTAGCCAAATATCCTACCGATTATGGAAGATTTCAAAATTTTGGAGAAAATGGATTTTAGAATAAAACTCCTTTTGGGGCAACCTATAATCGGAAGGTAATGTAACCAGTTAACCTTCTCATTATTATAATCGGAAGGTAAGGTAACCAGTTAAACTTCCGATTATAGATACGTCTCAAACACGAACCAAATGGTTATGGGTGGCTCTGCACCCTGAGCCAAGCAGAAATTTGGCAAAGGTCCGATGTGGGGCTACTTATAATCGGTAGCCAAATATCCTACCGATTATGGAAGATTTCAAAATTTTGGAGAAAATGGATTTTATAAAAAAACTCCTTTTGGGGCAACCTATAATCGGAAGGTAATGTAACCAGTTAACCTTCCGATTAAGGTAACCAGTTAAACTTCCGATTATAGCTACGTCTCAAACACAAACCAAATGGTTATGGGTGGCTCTGCACCCTGAGCCAAGCGGAAATTTGGCAAAGGTCCGATGTGGGGCTACTTATAATCGGTAGCCAAATATCCTACCTATTATGGAAGATTTCAAAATTTTGGAGAAAATGGATTTTAGAAAAAAACTTCTTTTGGGGCAACCTATAATCGGAAGGTAATGTAACCAGTTAACCTTCCGATTATTATAATCGGAAGGTAATGTAACTAGTTAAACTTCCGATTATGGCTACGTCTCAAACACGAACCAAATGGTTAGGGGTGGCTCTGCACCCTGAGCCAAGCGGAAATTTGGCTAAGGTCCGATGTGGGGCTACTTATAATCGGTAGCCAAATATCCTACCGATTATGGAAGATTTCAAAATTTTAGAGAAAATGGATTTTAGAAAAAAACTCCTTTTGGGGAAACCTATAATCGGAAGGTAATGTAACCAGTTAACCTTCCGATTATTATAATCGGAAGGTAATGTAACTAGTTAAACTTCCGATTATGGCTACGTCTCAAACACGAACCAAATGGTTAGGGGTGGCTCTGCAACCTGAGCCAAGTGGAAATTTGGCAAAGGTCCGATGTGGGGCTACTTATAATCGGTAGCCAAATATCCTACCGATTATGGAAGATTTCAAAATTTTGGAAAAAATGGATTATAGGAAAAACTCATTTTGGGGCAACCTATAATCGGAAGGTAATGTAACCAGTTAAACTTCCGATTATTACAATCGGTAGTTTTACAGGTCCAATTAACTACCGATTATAAAAGGGAACATTAGCCGAAATATCCATACATTAATCGGTAGCTAATGATTCATTTTAAACTACCGATTGTGGTTTTAACCTACCGATTATATAAGGGCATAGTTGTCATTTTGAAAATTCACGGATAAGGGATAGCTCAGTTTTACGTTTGGGTGACCTTTTTTGTCTTTTAGTGTCGCCCCTAATTGAGAATGAGTCGCCCCTAAATGTGCTAGGTATAAAAGAGGATGTGAGTTTGACCCTCCTTCACTAAACATAACAGTGTAGTCCCCATTTCTCTCTGGATCTGAAAATCTAGTTCTGTTCTTCAACTCTTCCGTATCAAAACTCAATCTACTGTGAAGAAATCTTGGTTTATATGGGAACTCATCACATACTCCATATATCATCCATCCACTAGCATTATGATTTCTCCTCTCAAATAAAAACACTTTCTTCATCTTAATAGGAGGTATAATGATATTAGTATTGTGTGGGTTAGGCGTGTGAGTGTGAGAACACTGCAGAAGAGGCAATATCAGTTTCAAATGTTTGGTATTTTACACTACCATTACTGTTGTACTGTTTTTCTTCACTGTTAAGAAATAACAATGTCCAATTTAATCTACCATTACTGTCGAATAAGTGTTCAGTTTTTTATGTTTCTAAAATAATTCTCAGTTTTTGATCACCTTTTGTTTCTCAGGTTAATACGTACCCTGGTCTCTGTGTATGTTAGTATTGTTAATGAATAATGCTGAATGACCTTGCTTTCCAATATCATTCTTAATTTTGTGCAAAAATTATTGGCTCTACTGATTGGGCCTACCGAGCGAAGCGAGGGAGGACGTTTGTATGAACGCTTAATTGGGGGATATGGGAATTAATTGGGGGATATAGCTACAGGACAAAAATGGTGTCCCAATAGAAATTTGGGGTTACCCCCTATGTAATTAATTTTTAAATTCCTAATCTAACCCTCACTAATTATGATTAGTAAAATGTTAATGATTTGGGGGATAGACTAGTGTGTATTTTTATTTGTGTTTGAGTGAGAGTAGAAGGAGGGAAAAAAATATTTGAAAGGATTTTTTTTTTTTGAAAATGGAAGATGATTGTGATGAGAGAATTACTGCTAATAAGAGGTTGAAAATTTGATTTTTTTTTCTTTCAATCCACTATTGTTGCAGCTGAAAAAGCTTGATGCCGGCATGATATTCAACCAAAAACCCATGCCGGGAATTGTTGGAAATGTTCATAAATTGTTTGCCACTATCCGGGGGGTTCATAAATTCAACTGCACCACGATTTTTTCCTGGTGCAGTTGCCTTCAGAATGTTGATTTTTTTCTGGTTTTGAACAGGTACCGGCATGGTAATCTAGTTTTCGAACATGCTGGTACCTGTTCCGGCATAGTATTTTGCTTAAATTTCTATGCCGGAACAGGATGAAAAGTAACCAGAATGTTGATTTTTTTTTCACTTTCAAACCGGCATTGATAGGAAATTCTCGAGCATGCCGGTATCATGTTCCGGCATATGGTCTTCATCAATTCCGGCATGGTCTTCATCACTTCCGTTTTGAATTTTTGCTGGTATTAATCAGTCCACTGCCGGCATGGTCAGTTGATATGAAGACCATGCCGGTATTATTTTCCGGCATAGCATGTTGTTTTATTCTCTATGCCGAAAAACAATACCGGCATGCTCTTCATATCAACTGACCATGCCGGCAGTGGACTGATTAAACCAGAAAAAATTCAAAATGGAAGTGATGAAGACCATGTCGGAATTGATGAAGACCATATGCCGGAACATGATACCGGCATGCTCGAGAATCAATTCCGGCATGGTCTTCATCACTTTCAGCATGATCTTCATCACTTCCGAATAAAAAAAAAAAACTGTTTCCAAAGTGAGGAGAAGAGAATTTGATATAGAGTGGGGAGTGTTTAGAATTTGAAAGGGAATGAGGAATATTTAGGTTTCAAAGCTCTACCCCTAAATGAGATTAATAAGAAGTGGAGATGGAAATGGGGGATATGATTTTGTTTTTTGATTTTAAGTTTTTGATTTTTATTTTGTGGGAAGGGTATTTTAGTATTTTCATAACCAAAATTCACCCCTTAGCACACACCATGGGTTGGGGGAAGTAATTCATATCCCCCAATTAGTTTCCATATCCCCCAATTAAGCTTTCCTTTGTATGACCATTTTTTTGTAAATTGTAAGTCATCAATTAACACAAAAAGATTGGATTTCTTTTTGGTAGTGTGCACCCGAAAAACCAAAAATGTCCCTCCCTTTTAGTCCAATTACTATAACTCCTTACGCGTCTTATCTTTTAGGGGTATAATTAGAAAGTAAACTTTAATATAACATATCTAAAAATCCGTGCCTTGGAATTTTACAAATTTTATCTCGTTGGAAAGCTTATAAAAAAATTTACGCAATGAGTACAAACAACAATATCAAATTTAGAATTTTTACGAAAAATTCGGAGGTATTTATCATTTTAGGCATAACTTTGGAAAATTAAATATACATCAATTACGCAAACCACCACAAAGGATACCTCCTACTTTATGTAGCCATATTTTGGTTTATGCATAAACTAATTTTCGGTTGCAACTAAATAAAACGTATGCTACATGCTCAAAAAAATAAAAATAAAAAACGTATGTACTCTCTCAGTTTCGAGAAAACTGATACTTTCACTTTAGGCATAATTTTCGAAAATTGAATGCATAACCATTATGCAAACCACCATAAATGATGCATAAGACATCATGCAACCATATTTTGGTTTATGGATCGACTAATTTTCCGTTTCTGGAAAAGTGATACTTTTACATTCCGTTTCAGGAAAAGTGATACTTTCCCTCCATTTTAGTAAAAGTGATACTTTCGCCTCATTTCAAAGTGATACTTTTCTGAAATTGAGAAAAATTATCATTTTTTCTGAAACGGAGCGAAAGTAGTCGCAGGTGTTGATGGTGGTTTTTAGCTTAGGGATAAAATTGTAAAACCGCATATCTGACATGACGTCACTATGAACAATAGCGCATTTATTGAACCAATCAACGTGCTTACGTAAGAATTACCAGGGTACTTTTTTTTTTATATATACATGCGTCATGTTCCACGGCAGAACCCTTAGTATTAACTGACATCACCTCTGTATATGCATAACCCTAATTCTCTCACCGTGCCAATGGCAAACCATGCCATCTGTTAGAATTACCTCTAAACATGTAGATTATTCTAGAAACAAAGAATATAAGGTAAGCCTCCATAGGCATAGTTGTTAGCCTCCAAAGGCATAGTTGTTAGCCTCCATAAGCATAGTTGTTAGCCTCCAAAGGCATAGTTGTTAGCCTCCATAGGCATAGTTCTCTTCTTCTCTTTGTAAGCCTATAAATAGGCATTTGTAGTATCATTTGTAATCATCCAAAAATATCAAAAAACATTGTATTCTTGTTATCTAAACACTCAATCAATGAATCTCTCTATTTTGGTTCAATCTTGATATGGTATCAGAGCAAGGTTAAGGATCCTTGTATCTAGTATTGAACCATGGGAGATTCAGATACAAAAAATTCTAAAACCACAAAACCTTCCGACACAATTATTTTTTCAATCTGATGGGTCATCGTTCAAGGCAGGAATTACTTTGGATGAATCAAATTATGATATGTGGTCTCAAATCATTGAGATGCATATTGCTGAGAAGGAGAAGATCTCCTTTATTCGTGGTACGTCTCCAGTTCCATCTAAAAATGATGACAAGTATGATAAATGGTACGAGAAAATCAAAAGGTCAAGAGATGGCTATTAATGTCTATGTCACCGAAATAATGAAACGATATATTCGTTTACCTCTGCTCGTGAGATCTGGGATGCTGTTTCTAAGGCTTTCTATGATGGAGCAGATGAACTACAAATTTATATCTTAAATCAAAGGGCTTTCTCTGCCAGGAAAAATGGTAGACCACTCCCGGTCTATTATGGGGAATTAGTAGAAATCTTCAGTGAGCTAGATCACCGTGATAAGGTGATTATGGAAAATGAAAAAGATGTTGAACTATATCGAAAATCAGTTCAACGTATGAGGGTGCATATTTTTCTTGCTGGTTTATACAGTGAATTTGAACAAATACGTGGGGAAATTCTAAGGAAGGATCCCATACTTGAATTAGAACCTTGTTATGCTTTGGTACGACGTGAATCATTCCTAGGCATACTACAATGAACAAAGGAACTGAAGTTGATACCTCTGCAATGGCAACCCGTCGTCAATACAACATTAAAGATAAGTCCGCCACCTGCACTCATTGTAATAAACGTGGTCATACCAAAGACAACTGCTTTGAGATTGTTTCGGGTATCCAGTTGGTGGGATAAGCGCGATCCCAAGAAAAAGAACTCCGTTGCAAAGAAGACATGTGGTTAGAAATCTAACATCCGCTATGGAAACAACCAATGGTAAGGTTTTTAATGTTTCGCAAGTTGTTCCTAATAACTCATGGATAATTGATTCGGGTTGCATGAGACCATATGACTTTTGATTCCAGACAGGTTTCTCCTTTTAAAACATCCATACACAACTCCGTTTGCACAATGAGATGGATCTTTGGCTCCAGTAATTGGAGAACAATCATTAAATCTTCTTGATACATTGAGTCTAGATTCGGTTTTAGTCGTTCCCTCTCTAAGTTATAATCTATTATCAGTTTCCCAAATTACTAAAGTCTTACATTGTGTTGTTATTTTTGGCCTAATTCTTGTGTGTTTAAGGACATCCGAACACACGAGAACGATTGGATCTGGGGTTAGAAGAGGAAAGCTCTACTATCTAGATTTGGCGTCAAAAATTTCGAAAAGATTATCTAATGCTTTAGCTGTGAATGGTACTCGGGGGAGAAGGAGAAATCGCAAATTTGGTTATGGCATAGACGGTTAGGGCATGCTTCTTTTGGCTACTTAAAAGGCTATTTCCTAGTCTATTTTCAAAGGTTGATGTTTCTAGTTTTCAATGTGAAGAATGTGAACTAGCTAAAAGCCATCGTACTTTGTTTCCATCAATTTTAAATAAAAGTCCTATTCCATTCATGATTATTCATTACGATGTTTGGTGGCCGTCTAAAGTTAACACTCTTGGAAGCGCCACGATGGTTCGTCACCTTTATTGATGATTGCACTAGGATGACATGGGTTTGCTTGATGAAATCAAAAGATGAAGTGAATAATTTATTTCAGAGGTTTCAAAAATTAATCAACACACAGTACAATAAAAAGATTCAAGTTCTTCGAAGTGAAAACGGAGGAGAATATTTAAGTACTGATTTTCAACATTATTTAAGAGAATGTGGTATTGTTCATCAGACAACTTGTCCTAATACTCCTCAACATAATGGGGTAGTGAAAGAAAAAACCGTCACTTGCTTGAAGTTGTCGTGCTTCATTAATATCACTCATATGCCGTTAACTTATTTGGGTGAAGCTCTTACCTCTGAAGATATGTGATCAACAGCACACCTTCCAAAGACTATCATTTTTCGACACCATTTCAAGCTCTCACTGAGGCAACAGTTTCACCAACAGTTCCAAACTTGCCACCACGCATATTTGGTTGTGTAGCATTTGTGCACTTACACAAGAACCAACGGAGCAAGTTATCTCCCCAAGCTTTAAAATGTGTCTTCGTGGGATATCTTTGCAAGTCGAAAAGGTATAGGTGCTACCATCCTCCAACTAAACGAATGTACATCACATTGGATGTTAAGTTTCACGAACACGTGATGTATTACTCAAAGTCTGAACTTCGGGGAGTATGAAAAAGAAATTAGGACTCTTGACTATGAAGAAGACATAATCGAAGAAGATGTTGTTCTTCATATTCCAAAAGAAAGAAAGTTAGTGGGAAGAAATTAACACAGATGGTGAAATTGAAGCTATAAATGAAGTTGAAGAAGATAATGAAGATGGATCAAAGATAATGCAGATGAAGTTGAAGAAGATAATGATACATCACCAACCCCAATCCAACCGTTCAAAGATGTTCTTGAACCTGCAAAGAAACAATTTCCAGAACGTCGGAATAGAGGTATCCCTAAAACTATGTATGAACCTGATATTTCATCAAAATCTAAATATCCCATGAGTAATTATGTCTCTAATCACCGTCTGAAAGAATCAAATAAGTCATTTGTGAATCAATTATCTACTGTAGTTATTCCTAACGTGTCAGTGAGAAGCATTATCTGATCCGAAATGGAGGGAAGCTATGATCGATGAGATGAAATCCTTACAAGAAAATAATACTTGGGACATGGTTGAATTTCCATAGGAAAGAAAGTCGTGGGATGTCGCTGGTTTTTTACAGTCAAATACAAGGCAAATGGTGAAATTGAACGCTTTAAGGCAAGATTGGTTGCTAAAGGGTATAGCCGACTTATGGTGTAGATTATAATGAGACATTCGCACCTTGTAGCTAAAATGAATACAAGTCATGAGTCTTGTTGTCTCTTCTTTTAAAATTTGGGTTGGCCATTGCAGCAGTTTGATGTCAAGAACGCCTTTTTACATGGAGATTTGTCCAGAAGAAGTGTATATCGACTTCCACCAGAATGATGGAGTCGAGTTGCATAACGGAAAAGTTTGTAGGTTAAACAAGTCATTGTATGGTCTGAAACAATCTTGAGAGCGTGGTTTGGAAGATTTACCAAGTCTATGAGAGCATTTGGTTATCGCTTAAAATTCAGATCATACTTTATTCTTAAAAAGAAATCGATGTAAGATTACAGCTTTAATCATATATGTAGATGACATGATAGTTACAGGAGATGATCCAGAAGAAAGAAAGGCTCTCCAAAATTATCTATCAAGTGAATTTCAGATGAAGGATCTTGCTTCTTTAAAATACTTCCTTGGAATTGAAGTATCTCGATCAACAAAAGGAATATTCTTGTCACAAAGAAAATATGCCCTTGATTTGTTGGAGGAAACAGGTATGACAACATGTCAACCTGTAGATACACCAGTAGAGCCAGTTTGAAATTATGTTCGGATGGCAACCAAGTACCTGTTGATAAAGGAAGATACCAAAGGCTCGTGGGTAGACTAATGTACTTGGCACATACAAGACCCGATCTTGCATATGCATTGAGTATTGTTAGTCAATTCATGCATAATCCCGGAGAACCACATATGAATGCGGTAATGCGAATCCTAAGATACCTGAAGTCTGCTCCAGGAAAAGGGATCTTGTTTAAGAAAGGTCAAGACTTCAAAAGTATGGAGGCATATCTGATTCTCGACTATGGTGGGTCATGTGATGATATGAGGTCTACTTCAGGATATTTTACCTTCGTTGGGGGTAATCTTGTTACATGGAGAAGCAAAAAACAAGGAGTTGTTTCACGATCAAGTGCAAGAGGCTGAATGGCGAGGTATGGCGCTGGGTATCTGCGAAGTTATGTGGTTAAAACGTCTGCTAACTGAATTGGGGTATCCTCCTAGAAACCAATTCGTTTATCTCAGTTCATCATGATCGATAACAAAGCGGCGTTTATTGCTCCAGTTCATCATGATCGATAAAAAAAAGCGTGCGAATGATGATATTGCACACAATCCAGTTCATCATGATCGCACAAAACATGTGGATATAGATAGGTTCTTCATTAAAGAGAAGTTGGATAATGGGATCGTGGAGTTACCTAGAATTAGATCGGAAGAACAGGTAGCTGATATTCTAACTAAAGCAGTTCCAAGTAAAATATTTCTGAAGTTTGTTGGCAAGCTAGGCATGAGCGACATATATGCACCAGCTTGAGGGGGAGTGTTAGAATTACCTCTAAACATGTTCTAAACATGTAGATTATTCTAGAAACAAAGAATATAAGGTAAGCCTCCATAGGCATAGTTGTTAGCCTCCAAAGGCATAGTTGTTAGCCTCCATAAGCATAGTTGTTAGCCTCCAAAGGCATAGTTGTTAGCCTCCATAGGCATAGTTCTCTTCTTCTCTTTGTAAGCCTATAAATAGGCATTTGTAGTATCATTTGTAATCATCCAAAAATATCAAAAAACATTGTATTCTTGTTATCTAAACACTCAATCAATGAATCTCTCTATTTTGGTTCAATCTTGATACCATCCACGTCCCTGTGCCAAAGCATGCCAACCATGCTAGCCGCACCACTGTGCCAATGGTGCAGTCGTGTACCGGGATATGGACGTCACTTTTTTGGGTCATATTTCTCACTTTAATCCCCGTCAAAAATGTCTAATTTTTCTGCTGAAATCTGTTTTGCTAGTGAAGTTTTTTTTCCAGAATGAATATAGTTACGAGGTGTGAAATTCGCATGAACTTGTGAAATTTGGGTCCTTGAAAATGGAGTATATTGATGAACCTAGTAATTGAATCGCAGTGGTTCAATGCTATTACCGTCTTGAAGATTACGGTGTTTAACTGGGTCACTTCTTTTTAAGGATCTTCCTGTGGGAGTAAAACCAAAATTTTCAAAGCCTGGGGGATCCAGTGACTGAAAACTTCGAAAAAAGATTGGCGTCGTGGAAAAAAACTCTTCTCACAAAGGGAGGAAGATTGACTTGAGTAAAAACAGTGCTCCCCAGTCTACCGATCTACTACTTTTCCAAACGTGCAATTGGAAATACTGAAACGTGCAATGCTTAAATCAACGGGGATGAGTGAACTAAAGGCCCTCCAGAAGGCGGTGACTATGGAAAGACTGCTTGAGTTCCGTAAAGAAGCTAGAAGTAATTTCGGTCGAACTCTCTTCAAACGTGCACTGATGAGCAAATTCTGATGATTTTGATGAACATTAACTTGCACACTTTGTCACGAACGGTATGGGATCAATGAGAAAACTGAATTTCTTTTAAATTACTTGTTGGTCTGAATAATTAAAGATAGAAAACCTTCGGTTTACTTTGTTTAGTTCCTACAAATGTTAATCGGCATTTCTGTTCTGCCTGACTTTTCTGCAACAGAAAATCATATCTATGAGACCCACTAAATTACTTTCCCAGAACCAATTTGGAAAACAGGAAGCACGGAGAAACCCACTAAAAAGAGCCATCCATCCTTGCCAGGTTTGTAATTTGTTAGAATAAATGCACCAATGACCCAAAAAAAAAAACACATTCCAAAGCTGAGTGACTGGAGAACTTTCGTATACTTTAGTATGGCATAAGAAACTTCTTTAGAGATTCATCGTGTACAGACTACATAGTTAAATAGCTTTTACAGCTACGTACCTTTGGCTTTCATTGACATTTTACTCAATTTCCAGATGATTCGATTTTAGATTCAGAAGAAGGGGATAACAATTAACAAAAGAATAGATTAGTGAATTTCCGTTTAATTCCGATTCTTCTTGTTAGAGATTGAGTATTATTTGGTCAAACCTACATAAGTTAAAGAAGTAAAATATTCCAAACTCAAAAGTTACGTATAAGTTACGTATAGGAGAGCTATAGGTAATTCCTGTCGAAGTCTTTTCAAACGTTGACCGATGAGCAGATTCTGATGATTAATTCTGAAGACAATAAACTTGCACAATTCGTGACTAATTCTGCGTTCAGGTAAAAGGCGGTCTTAGATGGTCAAACCTATACAAATTAAGGAAATAAATAATAAACTTCCAAAATCAAAAGGCTTCCATTCCCTGCAGGTTTACATGTCTATATATGAGCTAAACACCCTCCGGTGAATGCAAAAACTTGGGATTAAGAAGAAAAGCAAGAGATTCAATGGAGAATTTAGACAACAAGACGGGGCTTACTTTATGGGATTTCAAACCGCACCGAAACTGAAATTCAAACACAATTTTTCTTCTCAGAACAACAAAATAATATTATTGATGATGGGCAACTAGGCTGCTGTCTTGGAACACTTACAAAGTTAGACCACAGTTTTATTACGCCATCATCATTCATCTTCCACGGTTCCATGGTCGTTGGTTCATGCAACGGTTTAGTTTGTTATGCCAATTACGACGTGTCAAGAAGCCGTTTAGAATCAGAAATCTATATTTGTAATCCTCTCACTGGAGAGAAAATTCAACTTCCCGATTTTGACGATCAGGACAAGCATAATATATACCTAGATCAGGCGATTGGATTCGGTTACGACGGTTCAAGTAACAAATACAAGGTTATTAAAATTAGGCGGCCCTATAGTTCCTTTTTCGATGCGCGACACTATAGTTGCCTGGTTGCAAAGGTTCAGCTGCATACCCTCGGCCAGGGTGGTGCTGGGTGGACACTCAAAACTACTAAAATTAAGGGAAAACGCTTTCTTTCCCTCTCCCAATTGAATGATACACCATTAGCGGGAGTTTTTGCAGGTGGAGCTCTTCATTGGATATTTAAGGATAGCATTGTAGCTTTCGATTTGGAACATGAGACGTTTCAATTTCTTCCATCAATAGTACCTTCTTCTTCTGTAGGCCATGGCAGCGCTAATCATGTCGCCCTCATGGTATTGGGACGGAAGTTGTGTGTTCTAGAAGTAGCTCCAAGAAAACATGTAACCCTGTGGGAGTCAAGGAAATTTGTGTATTCTAGAATTTGCGCTAATCATACGCAGAAACATCACTGGTGGAGGCAGAAACATCACAGCAGGAGGTACGTTAAGAAGTTCAGTATAGCATGGGAAGACTACGGCTGGTTTGAGCCATTTGCGCTTACAAAGAGCGATGTGTGTTTGCTATGGTACAATGCTATTCTCTCTTGCTATGACCCTGAAACTAAAACTTTGAGAAAGCTAGATGAGACTTTGAAGAAGCTCATGGATGATTGTACGCATTCCATATGTACTGACATTCCAGCAACTCCTCACGTGAATAGCCTTTTTTCCCTGAAAGAGTTTATGGAGGAAAGACGTGGAAAGAAAAGAAAAGCTCCCCAGCAGGGAGGACGAAGAAAAATAAAAGCATAATCCCCATTGTCACAGGTACGGTTTTCCTTTTGCCATATGAACTATATTGTATGCACGATCACTTTCGTGGACCAAAAGGAGGTGTGACTTCTTAGATACTAAAACTTCACCCGTGCCGTTACAAAGGAGCTGTGACTTCTTAGATACTAGAACTTCACCAGTGCTGTAAAGGCACGGTGTCCCCGTAAGGTAGAGAGATAGGAGACCGAATTACAATTCCAAGCTAAAGTAGTACACAAAAAAAAAAAAAAAAAATTGTTACACCATATCCATATGTTTGATCTAAATCCTGAAGTTTTCATCTTTTCAAAACATTAATTCATATGCTTCATGTCGTCTTTCGTCTTTTTGAATGATTAGCAGATGGTGATGATGAATGAAGGAAGACATGGTACAAACAGGATTTATGTGGTTCAAAAGTTTTAGCGGCTGTCTACAATGTTGTTCTTAAATACAGGATTTAAGTTTGAACAAGATCTTAGATACACACAGTTACAAGTTCAGTAAACCTACGCAATTGCGCGGGATAGTTATTAGTATGATTCACTGTCATTACCTTCTCTGCAACTCTCTGGCTCACACTTCGTGGCTGCTTTACAATAATGTTTTCCAATTGAAAATACATATTTTAATTATGCCAATTTTCTCCCTTGCCATTTTTTGTTGGCTATATATAAAGTAGTGACAGTTGTTCCGCACGTCTTTTTTCTATATGTTGTTCAGGTTTTTTGTTTTTAGGTTTTTTTTTTTTAGAGTTGCTAGGTTGACAGAAATATTTGTCTCGAAGAAATCACCGAGTAAAACATGTAGCGATACCAACCAAAAACCTTTACCATCCCGATCGTAAATCCATATCCTATCATCGTTGGATTTTATTTTGGGTTGTTTTTCGGGATACATTGCGGTTACTATGTACAATTGTTTCTTTTGTATTATAACCGGCTTATATCCACATTACTATGTACGATCGTAAATCCATATCCCAATTCTAAAGAAAAATCACCGAGTAAAACATGTAGCGATACCAACCAAAAACCTTTACCATCCCGATCGTAAATCCATATCCTATCATCGTTGGATTTTATTTTGGGTTGTTTTTCGGGATACATTGCGGTTACTATATACAATTATTTCTTTTGTATTATAACCAGCTTATATCCACATTAAAGAAATTAACCACGACTTCCAAAATGTTGTTGTTTTTGTCTTAACGGCATGGAATTAGCTTTAATCAACCACGACTTCCAAAATGTTGTTATTTGTGTCTTAACGGCATGAAATTAGCATTGCCTACTACGAGACTGAACACTTGGGTTACCACCATCAAAACCACCCATTACCACTACCTTTTCACCACCATCACTATGCTCACCGGCTTCATGCACCACCACTCACAAATACTGCCCCGCTCATCGATAATGTCTATTGATAAGATTATTAACAAACTTATTGTTTATTCGATAATAGTATATTTTTTAAAATAATCATAAAAAATTTATAATTAGAGCTTAATAAAATATTTATTATGAGAAATTAATGATATAATAATGATGTAAACAACCACAACTATTGATTTAGTTTCTCCATTAAAAAAAATGGCTCTTCTTTTTGTTGAATAGAGATCGAAGAAAGAAGGTTTGATAGCCTTTCGTCCTTGAAACTCTAAATGTTAAAGGAAACATATCAAACAATTTTCCGTCACCAAGCCAAACATCTTCTCAAAATCTAGTGTTGTTTGCCCACAAATTTGGATATTATATTTTTATTGGAATCTTCTAACTCTTTGTAAATATTAACCACACAAACTACCGCCTTTGGATCCTTTGCGTTAGAGAGTTTACGAACCGGTGGATGTTTCACAATTTTTTTTAAACATAATCTTTCTCCAAAATGCATTATCTTTATGCCAAAACGCCACCACCATTTCTTTAGCAAAGCTGAAAGTCGAGAAAAATGATAGAGTCATCGGAAAATTCCAAGTGATTTACTTTTGTTCCCCTTTTTTCACCGAGAAACCCGAGATTTGAGCAAGTTCTTGAGCTTTGGTCAATATAAAACTTTAGACTTCACCAACTATAGTAAAACGAAAGTGAGAAAGTGGGTCAACTTGACGAAGTCCTTTTCATTACCAAAGTAACCATGAGATGATCCATTAACAAGAACCGAGAACTTTGACAAAGTTAAACAATATCTAATCTAAGCAGTCCATATACCACCAAAGCTTATCTTGAGTGAGAATTGATTTAGAAAGCTCCAATTCACATTATCAAAAGCCTTTCAAAAATCAATCCTGCAAACCGACCCAAATGGTTTTTGACGAAGTCTAGAATCCGCACATTCATTATCCATCAACACTCCATCAAGAATTTGTCTCTTGTTGCATGATCAGTTCTTCATCGGCACTTCAACAATTTATTAGGCTTTCATTTCCCTGGTACAGTATTAGTCTTTTGTTAATTTGCAACATTCGGATACTGACGGTTGTGATACAATGATTTGGGACAGTAAATCTAATGATTCGTGGATTGATTCCTTTTATTCGTTATTACATAATTGTGGTATCTTTGATAATAATAATTATCTTTTAGTAATAATAATTTTGGCAATAATAATAATAATTTAATTTGCTTCATTAACTAGTTGGAAACCTAACAAGTTAAGCTCCAACAACATACTACTACATTAATTGAACAGGTTGTTGTGCTAACCTACCAGCAGGCCTCAAGGGTAACCTTGCCAAAGGAGCCGAAACAAATGGGGGTTGAGATTGTGTCACAAGGGGGTGATTGAAGCCAAAGCACATCCGAATGAAATTAATCAAATATTTCGGGTATAATTGCTAACATCCACTCACGCCTCTATGAAGTGCAATCAACCAATTAAGACTAGTATGATAATAAATATCCAAAACACATGAAAATTGTGGACTAAAATCGTAATAACGAATAAAAGGAATCAATCCACGAATCATTACCTTTACTGTCCCAAATCACTGTATCACAACCGTCAGTATCCGAATGTTACAAATTAACAAAAGACTAATGGAAGCCAAAGCACATCCGAATGAAATTAATCAAATATTTCGGGTATAATTGCTAACACCCACTCACGCCTCTATGAAGTCCAATCAACCAATTATGACTAGTATGATAATAAATATCGAAAACACATGAAAATTGTGGACTAAAATCTATTGCATGTGCACTCGACAGAATCCAAGCAAAGCATATGTAGACAAAGCAAAACAGTGAGACCTTGGAGCATATTACTACTAAAATATGAGATCACGTTTATTAATCATTATCCAAGCAATTCATTAAACAATCATCTGAGTACAAAATGATTATAAAAGAAAATACGATGCAAACCTATAATCACTATTGATATTCAAAATGTTCCTTACGTTTAAGAATCCAACGCTGCCGCAATATTGTATCCGAAAATCTCCAATATCTCTACTACTTTATGTTTCTCTCCAAAACTAATTTTCCTTACAATATTATTTTCTTTATCTCTCCAATTCTCCTACAGTTTTTCCTAGATTTTCCCCTAATTTTCCCCTCTAAAATTTCCTCCCTTAAACTCATGCAAAAGCTCCCTATTTATAGTCTTCTCCAATCAACTAAGGCCTTTGGATTTAATGCTTAAGATCAAACGGTCGAACTCTAAAACCTAAATATTATTACTCATTTAAAAAAATATTATTATCATATTGTCAAAATTATCGGATATTATTACCAAATTCCAAAAGATTTCGTTTAATTAAACCTAGGATTGGAAGGAAAGACTTGGGAATAAAGGAACCTTAATATCAAAAACATGTCGACATATCTAAAGGAAAAAAAGAAAAATACATGTCGACATGTT
This sequence comes from Papaver bracteatum, assembly GCA_023529315.1. NCBI lineage: Eukaryota > Viridiplantae > Streptophyta > Magnoliopsida > Ranunculales > Papaveraceae > Papaver > Papaver bracteatum. The sequence goes on along the minus strand of JAJJWX010004639.1, from coordinate 322,414 downwards.
TCCCTTCCTTTTTGGTTTATTTACGAAAATATCTAAAAGAAAAAAAAGAAAAAAACTATTTAGAGGGGCTCTTTTGACATTTCATTGTTGATTGAAAATGGTTTGGGACACCAAATTGAATCTTTTGTGTCAATTGATGACTTACAATATTAAAAAAATGACCATATAAAGGTCCTCCCTCGCTTAGCTCGCTCGACCCAAACATAAACATTTAGATCATGACATTAACTTATTGTGTGTTATACAAGGTCATGACATTTGTTCTGCAACCTAGTGTATAACATAATTTTGACCGAATCATCCCAAGTGAATTGAGTGAAGAAAATGAGTGCTCTTATTTAAAACAACAAAAAATAAAAAAATTGGTAACGGTAATGGTTGAGCTAGTTACTGTTTCGATAGGTTCCATTGATAGCGCTAACTACATTGGCCAAGTTGTTAGTAGAATCCTGATCCACCAAGACAACTCGTGGGATGACTATGGGCCTCCACGCTCTCTCAAGCTTGCTAGGGTTTTATGATATGAAGTATAAAAAGAACGTTGAGGCCTCTATTTCTGGTCTTCAATTCTTCACTATTCAAATTCATTGAAACTATCTTTTATAATGATTTTAAAAATTAAGGTTATGAATAAAACTTGGTTTCACATACTCCACAAGTTATACATCCTTGATTTCTCCTCTCAAATTAAAACTATATGACTATCTTGAGCATTCTAATGGATACATTGTGATAAATATTGTGTTTATACAAGACAACCCTACATCACAATAATACTGCAGAAGATGTAAAATGAGTCTCTCTTCGCTAGGTTTTCCTCTTCATTTAATAAATAACCATGTCTGAAACATGGGTTCGAATCAGAGTTCTATATTTCTAATTCTTATATTTTACTTGAGATGCTATCTTTTTTATTTTCTTTTCTTTTATTTTTTGTGGTAAATTCAGTCTTACACTGTGGTTTTTAGTGATTTTTTATATCGGCATTTTTCCAGATCACGAGTGAAGACTTCCATACTCAGTAACAATAGATACGGCGAGATGAGATCACCCTGTTGTGTGCCTCTGGTTGACTTGAAAGCTTGCCCTGGAGTTTCATTAAGAAGTACTTGTATATCAGTAGTGCTTACACATTCTTGAATAAAACCACGCCACTTGTTGTTGAAACCCAGATAATCCATGACCTTGTTGAGAAAAGGCCACTCAACTCGATCAAACTCTTTAGACATATTGAGCTTAAGTGTTGATTTCTTACTCTTCATACAATGGATCAGTTCATGAGCCAAAGTTATATTATCACCTATTTGTCGACCAGGCACTTAAGATGCTTGCATGGGTGAGATAGTTTTTTCTAAATGCAACTATAAATGATTATCCAAATTCTTCGATATGAGCTTCTATGTAGAATTGCATAACGCTATTAGACGATAATCTACAGGAGTTTGTGGAAGTTTGGATTTTGTAATGAGGAAGAGGTTTGTTCTAGTTATCTTCTTGAGCAATCTTCCTGTACGGAAGAAACTTTGAACCATGTTTATGACATCATATTTATTTTCCTAATTATTCCTAAATGAATCTTTAAAGGTTCCTTTTTTTTTATATATAACAATAATAACTGTTAATTTATTACAGTTATTAATTTATCGCAAATAAACTCTTCAAAGTTTTATTTTATTGCAAGGGCACTCAACTCACTTTGAGGGTTGGATCAAACCCAACACATAATAAGTTATTGTCATGCTATAGGTGTTACAACGTTTATACTACAAAAACAACGCCAAATTGGAATTTTTAGTTACCGAAAAAAAGGAAAATAATTGTTTACTCAGTATGATAATGTTGAGTCTTGTTAAAGACATCTTTGTAATACAATACATCTGTAGGAGGCGATGAGAAGTTAGAAATGTATAAGATGTCAGAGAATACTGAAGGACTAGAATAAATATGGAATCGTGTATGACTTGGTTTACCACCAAACCCCAGTATTCTATTTGCAGTTTTACACACTTCAGACATTGACAACAAATCAGATGAAGGTTGGTCTAAAAACCTCCACCAACATTCCAAAAGGAAGAAAATCAACTAATTTATAGTCTTACCCATTTTCTTAGGCTTGGATTATCATAACAGACATACGAAATGTTTTTCCTTTGGTTTTTGAAATTTTTATTCATGTTAATTTGTTTCTTACTCCTAATTACGAGCATAATATCATACATATTTCCAGTTTTGTAGTTCCTCTTCATGATGGGGGGATGTTTGACCATGGTAGAGGTGGGTTTTAGTTACCAAGGTTAGTTTTAAAATCAAATTCCTTGCAAGTCGCATCCACATACGGACACACACTAGCCATAACTAAGAATATTTTTGTCGAGAAAGTACTTAGAGAATCGCCCAATTCCGCATATATGGTCAACGTAGTGCTGAATTCCAAAAACAACATACATGACCAAAAGGGCAAGATATGACCCAAAAAGTGAAGCCCATATCCCTGTACACGACTGCACTATGAAAGCAGTGGAAACATGTTTTGGAGTGCACTAATAATGTGTTCCAAATAATGACCAGTCAATTGAACTCATGTTCAAGGTCAACAACACTCAATACTATTTAGTCAACGGCCAATAGTATGTTTTTCGAGTATCCAATAGGAGTGCGCCCGAGTGCTTAAGTCAGTCAACTGGAATAGTCAACGGTTAATGGTACGTTTTTGGGACTCAATGAATCCATGTTTAACCAAAATAGTTGCTAAAAGTCTATTTTAGAGGACAAAAAAGGTATAAAACGATTGCTAAAAGTCCAAAATGCTACTTTTGGAATTCTCGATCAGGAACAGTAAAGTGTGAGAATTTCACCTTTTTTTAAGTCTTGTTCCGGCAAACAGCTCCATAACTAAGGTATACTTATCTCTGCGCTATTCCTAATTTTTAACTACCTAGTAATGGCAATAGCTTCACTTTTCAGTGGTACAACAATTCAATCATCTAAGTTTTGAAGTCTGTAAGGATTTAAATCATAAATTTATCAATCTTTATACTGCAGTAGTGTCCGGTGTGTCACCCAGCGGCCAGGATACATGCGTTTGAACTCAACTAACGGATGTGATCTCCCCCTGTCCTGTCCCGCACAAACCCTAGGAACTCCAATTCACTTTTGTAACGCCTGAATAAAATCCCAATCTGCAGGCTATGTCAAATCCAAGTTTTCCATTATGATTTCACCGACAGAATATATTCTCAATATATTCATCTTTTCAGCGTCGCTAGAGATTCCCCATCAATCAATTTTAAGATTTCTAATTCAGTAACGGTTCTTGGATTATATCTTGATGAAATTTCCACTCGGATTGATTTATTTGTGAATTTATACCAAAAGAAACGCTCTCCATGGCTTTAATTGCGTTCTGCCTCTATAAAATGTCTCTGAACATCCCAGAACAGCATCAGTCTCACCCATTCAACATGTAAGTTTCGCCTCCTTTCTAACTTCCGTTTACAGTTTTTTCCAATGGTGGTTGCCGATTGATTCATGCAAAGTTGATTAGAAAAAATAAATTCTTCTTTCATTGGGTTTTCACTTACGGTTTCTATATTAGATACACGTCTTACGTATGAAAATTCCTCTCAATTTCTCTGTTTAGTTTAAGTTTCGATTTATCTTTTTAATGCTACCGATTAATTCAGAAAATTCGTTCTTAATGGTTTGAGTGAAAAGTAGGTTTTTCCCCTCACAGAAGAATCCTTATTCTGTCAAATAATTTTATAAGGATTTATATTGAGTGGGAATTTGAGTGGAAATCTGTCAAATAACTTTAGAAGGATTTACATTGATTTTGAGTGGAAAGATTAATCGTTGATTTTAATGTTCCAATTCTTAAGATTTTGTGAAGAAATTTTAGTTTATCAAATTCTCTGTTAAAGCTTACAAAGTCAATTGGTCCATCTTCTTATTGGGAAAGATAAAACAAGGGGTTCGATTTATGGTTGAGTTTCACTCAATTATGGTTCTCCATTTGACAGTTGTAATGTAAGTTTTCATGAGAATTTGACTAATACTGATATAGCAGCTCAATTGAAAAGTAGACGGCCTTAAGTGCAAAGGTATAATTGAGTGAAACCTGTTCACTAATTACTCAATCTTGAGAAAATCAATTGAAAAGTAGTTTCTAAATCTTTCAGGCATTTAATTATTTCTCCTGAAACCGTTTCCTCTCGAGCGCATTTTCTTATTTCTTTCTGCCCTAAGATTGGTTTTTAAGGTTTTTGATTTAGTGTTCTAATTTTTGTTGAATTGGTTAATTCCTCCCAAGAACCAAGACTAATAGGGAGGGGGCCTAGGAAACTTGTTCTTTGGGTGTTTTCTTTCTAGCAGACAATTTTTAGTTGCATGACAAGAAATAAATGGATATATTTAACTGATTTGAGACATTATTAAGGTTGGATCTTAGTGATGAGTTCTTTGGGTGTTTCCTTTCACGCGAAATAAATGGGTCTTATATATTCCAAATGCGAGTTGAACTTATATGGTTTTAGGTTTAACATTCATTTTTAATTTGGGGTTCTTAGTATCATCTGTACTTGGTTAACTGAATTTGGAATCCTAGAGTTCTGATCATTTTTTTTTTCCTTTCTAGCAGACAATTTTGAGTTGCATGACAAGAAGAGGCTGTTGCACCTTTTTTGGTGTTATATCAAACCTAATCTCATGTTGTTCACAAATGGTGCCATTTCAATGACCTGAAGTGGATTGTCTTTGTGGCTTAAATAGTTTTGTACCTAAGTATGTTTCAGTAACTATCTTTGTTGAGCTTTATTATGAGTTGTTGTGTACAAATGATAAGCTAAATATGAGTAGATTTCAAAGGCTTTCACATGATTGTCTGATTAAGATAAAAACAATTGGAATGTTGAAAATGGCGTACCTAGATTTTTGTAATCCAATTAGGGATTACTTTTCCATACTAATTTGTATCATACAAGCTTCTTTCGTTCTATGTATCTGAACATCTATTTGTTCTTAATTTATCGGCGTACGGATATTTATAATGCTTATTTTTCTGAACTTGCAGGTTATTCCTCCTGCTGAGTATCTAAATTGTTTTGCCGCACTTATTCAAGCCAGAATGTTGACGCTGAAAGTAAATTCTGGCCCATCTACAGTTGCACGAAGGTTTCATACTGTTTCGATCACTCATAATATTTGATTTATTATCTGATTTTTTTTTTAATGCCAGTAGCTACCCAAATAAAGAGAAAAATGGCATCACGAGTGACCTTCACAATCCGTTTCCTGACATTTGCATCCTTTCTTAAAAACAAATACCAACATCCAAGTGCTTCAGAGGTCTGGTGGGCAATCAAGCCGAATGCGCGAGATCACAATTGAAAATATCAGATGAACTCACTTTAGTTGTCCAACATTGAATTTCTCATTCTTAAATCCGTTAGTGGATATGCATAATCAAAATCTTATTTCATATAAATTTTTTAACTAGACGTGTGGTGCATAGTTAATGAAACTAGGATATGCTTTAAATGTTCAGTGATTTTTTAACTGTGTGGTGCATAGTTAAAAAATTATACCCATTGCATATAAATTTTTGTCCAGCAAAATGTATAATGGGATTGGCCCTCATTAGCTTGCAGATTAAGCACAAGGGTGAATTTAACTTTATGTTGTATTTATTTTAATTTTTTTCCCGACTTGGTTAGTTAGGGAATGTATTGAAAAAGTGTCATGCAACCTTTAGTGCCTCCACATTTTAGGTGAGTCATTGACATTTGATCCATCACTGTTAATGCTCTATCACTTACTGATATCAGCAATAAAAATTTGTTTGCGCTTCTCACGCTATAAACATTTAAAGCTTGCCAATAACATCTAGGCTAATGATTGCAAATCCTGGCAGTATGAAGGTTCCTTTACATTATTATTTTTGGTCATTTATTTCCTTTTTTGTTAAATATATTATGAAATGGGTATATTTTGTTGTTGTTTGATTGTACTGGTGATTTCAATTTTAACTTTACTGCTGCAACTTGATTTTGATGTTAGATTTCAACGATAGTTTGGCACGTACTGAATTTTAGGAATAAGGTACGAATTTTATTTCAATGTCCCTCTTCGTATATATGTTGTGGTTTTGGTTATCGTACTCAGACTGCTAATACATTTTCAGGTCAGTCAGGTTTCCAGTATTCTTCACATAAATTTCATGAGAGAGGTCACATTTGCATTGTATGGACCGCCATAGAAAAGTAACATAGGTTTGGCTTCACCAAGCCGGTCGGTGTCAGCAACTTACGCTGAAAGAACCACCAACATCGCCATGCCTGTTTATCAGGTGAGCTATATATGTTAATTATTGATCATGATACTTACTACTCAGTATTTCTCTTTGTCGTCTATATCAATACAGTTTGTCTGAGATAAAGAGATAGGATGAAGAGTGGTGGTGTACCTTTAGTCCACTCTGAGCTCAAGCAAGGCATGCCCATTTAGGTATGCAAACAGTTGGAAACAATCTTGAAGGATCTAAAAGAATGAAGTTTCCAGTCCTGAAAGCAATACAAGTGGGTATGGACACTCTAATAGAATTTTTTTTGGAGCAGACACCTGGTGATGCTGTGGCTGAAACACTTGAAAAATCGGGCTAATATGATCTTGAGATGGAACTATGGCGTGATGATGCGTAGCCTGATCATGTCCCTCCCTCTTCAGAATTATCTAAGGAAAATAATGTTGTGACTTGGAAGTATAACGATATAGGCCTGCAAGTTGGGGCCTATATCGGTGGATAACATAAAGAAGAAGTCAGTAGTTTGACTTCGTCTAGGTGTGAAGATAAATTATGCCATCAAAGTTGGTTCCATTCATCAAAGTTAACATAAGTTAACTCAGCGTGTTTTTTAAAGGCAAATTGCTGTCAGTAGTTTCAATTCATGTTTAACATTAAAAAGCATCATTTTATTAACGTTTCTTTAGCGCAGACATGGATACCAATCGTCTAGCTAATTTATTCAGCGCCAAAAGACTCGTCCTTAATACCATTATAAATCTAAGAAACACACAATGATGAAATGTATAGCCCAATTGTAATACATGTTTAGCACATTAGATGATATACGCCATAGAGACTGATAGACGCCATAGAGACTGAGACAGTTGCATATATTGGCTAAAATAATTTAGACTGCAGTGAATGTAGCATTTGTTTCTAATACTGCAGTCCTTGTTGAAACATACAATAATAGTTGTAACAGAGTCAGGGGGGAAAATGAAAAAAGTTTCAAGTACTTTCATGTATGGCCTTTCCATGCATTTTTACCATATAAAATAAAAGTTCGTGCCACTATAGAAGATCAATTGCAGATAAAAAATTGATTGACCGCTTGAAGTTTTATAGAGTCAAATTAAAATGAAAACAATTTCTAACTAAAATGAAATCAAATGAACACAGAAATTTTCATTCAAAAAAAACACACAACTGTGTGATTTGGCCCAATACGAACCAGAGAATAACAGAAAAAATAAGCCAGACGTGGTGCGATAGCAAAGAACCCAGAATATAACAGTGTGAAATAACCCGTGTCGGTACGGCACGGGTGATTTCCTAGTATAGAAAACTAAAGTTTATGTGAAGCATTAGATTCATCCTCCACTAATGTTTGTAAGCCTTAGTATCCACAACTACAACATCGGAGTTAGTAGACTAATGTGATTTCAATAATGTTGTTGTAGGATGGTTCGTTCAAGACTTGTGAAAGCAGATTTTAGACTGAATTTTAAAACTAAAAATATAACAAACTTAATTCAAAATTGATTTCAAGATATTAAAAGTAACTGAGACACTAGATTCCACTATTACACATGAATGAATGTTGCCAAATATTTCAAAACTCTAATTAGCCTTTAAGTCCTTTATTTCTTAATTCACAGATAATTAAATATATTCTCAAATATTAATTGTATTCCCTAAGCATAAACTATCAATTGATTAAACAAAGTATAATCTATCAAATTGAATCACAATTAATTAAGAGAATTATGTAAACACTTAAAAGTACTGGAAGGTATTTATATCTGAATCAGTAGCAATGGATACGATACCACAAGACACAAGCAACCATGACTCCGGTGGCGGTCAATGGCCACAAGTTGTTGACCAAACCTAGGTCTCTAGAATAGATCCGCTAAGACGAACCATGGGCTTAGTATGGGCCAATATGATGTCTCAAGCTTGTTTGGGTTTTGGGAAGATGATATAAAAAGAAAGGAGTTTCACAACCACCGTCTCCTTTTCTAAACAAAACGCTGCATTCTCCTCCATTTCTGCCTTTCTATCAAAATCCAGATCTGGTCCTCAATTCTATCCAAAATCTTACTACTGAGATTCCCTTTAATATTTACGATGATTTTACATATTAAGTTTATGAATAAAATCTTGGTTTTCAATGGGATCTCACACATACTCCATAAATTATTATCCTTGTTGATTAGCACTATGATTTTTCCTCTCAAATGAAAACAATTCTTAATCTTATCATCTTGGATCGTTTGATTGCCATATTGGGAGGAGAGGAGCCTTGGTGTCAATAGTGGTAGTGCACAAGATTTGATATGTAATTTGAGTCTCTCTACCCTAGGTTTTCCTCTTCATTTAAGAAATAACCATGTCTGATTGAATAGTGGTAGTGCACAAGATAAGAAATAACCATGTCTGATTGAAGAAATCTACAATTACTGTTGACTGATTCTCAGTTATTATGGTTGTAAATAAAATTCTCAGTTTTGTTCTCTTTTGTTTTTCTGTTTTGGTTCTCAGGATAGTTCAGTGTTATTATTATCTAAACTACCTTATAGTCTGTATATGTACCTTGCTTCCTGAAGTCAATCTAATGCTTTGCTTAAGATGTTACCATTTTGTGATGAATTCAGTCTTACACTTTGTGGGTTTTAACTCTTGTTTTTATTGGAAATTTGCCTAAATATTGGATTTCGAACTTGCACTAAAGTGATGTTGACATCTGATCATTTTTGACATGGGAAATGAAACTGAACTAGCTTTAGTTCAGCCAAATAATGCGCAAACATATAGAGATTACAAATTTCATATTACAGATTAGAACAAGTACTTGATTAGAATTCCTGAACTCGTTCTCAACCGATTTAGATTTACTTCTGTATCCGATTTAAAAGCAGTCTGAGCTCAGTGACCCAGCTTGTATATCTATCTTACTCACATTGTTCATCAAATATCAAAGGTATTTTAGCATGTTTACATATGGCAATGAAATTTCTTGTCTTAACCTAATGATGTTGCATCGCCTAATTTGGTCATAATTACCATCCCTACCTGTGGAGGACTATGAGGTCCCTCGGTGAATTGTCAGTGCCACAATAACTGATCCCCACCAAAACCACCATCGGCTGGTTATGGGCCTGTGTGCTCTCTCTATCTCTATCTCTATCTCGTAAGGGTTTTCGTATCAGAAAAATGGACATATAAAATGTGAGTTCGACTACGAGTGTCTTTCCCTACCAAAAACACTGCAGCCTTCATTTCTCTGTCTCCAAATTCAAAATCTGGATCTGGTCTTCAACTCTTCTCTTTATAATGATTCTTCAAATTAGTAGGGTTATGAATAAAATGTTGGTCTTGTATGGGAACTCTCTCATATTTCACAAATCATCCATCAGCATTATGATTTCTCCTCTCAAATTTAAACTCTTTTTGTGTGCCACCTTTAGCTTTTTCTCTTGAGCAAATTCAATGAGTTTCATTGTGTTCCGTGGGATCAATAAATAGGGCAGGAATAAAAATTTAGATCAATCTTGGGTTGAAAATCCATCCTCTCAAATGCAATATATTTTATCCGTACTGTATCTTTTCACTGATGTACAATATGAGATCTATCGTTGTTGTTGAGTAAAATGTTTTAAGTTTTTATTTTTTTGTAAGCTCTTGTTCTTTTATTTTTTCTATCTGGATTATTACTAAAAATCTGAACAAATCAATTTTCATAGTTTAGTGTTAGATCATCTAAAGCACATTATCCTTTCCTTTTAGAAGGATACCGGAATATCTGATTACAGTTGTTTGTTTCTTTGAATTTCATGTCGTTTGCTGTCAAGCATCTCCTACTTACCAAACCCGAAACTGCTTTTCTTGAAAATGCAATTCTATCCATGTGCTTTTTGTTAGTAGAGAGATTTCTCGGTTAATAGTATCAAATATGTGATTCTTTTGGTAGCATATATTTTCAGTATTAGTATCATATTTGTGGTTTTTAGTGCTTTTTTTTTGGATTTGGAACTAGAAATTGGGAGTTCAGAGATTGAAGTGTTTTTTAGTGACAGTGTTTGCATCTGATAATCTTTGACAGAGGAGATTAGTGTTCTGTTTTGGTTGTTGAGCAGATAAGAATTCAATATTTTCGATGTTTTACTGATTTGTGTTTACAAGGTGCTGTTAGCTAGCTGAAGAATATTATGATTAAATGTTTATTCTTTTTTTTTTTTTGAAAAGACGAGAGATTATATTGAAAGAAGAAGGATATACAAAAAGTAGTTCTACCAGATGTAGAAAGAACTGAAAAAAAATGTAAATCTAAAAAAAACAAGAGAATCAAAAAAGAGAGCTTCCCAATAACCGAGAAGTGAATTGTTTTCCCGCTACACTAGCCCATTTCACCTCAATACACAAATCTGAATCCGTTTTGAAGTTATGATTCCTCTCAAAGATTCGACCATTACGTTCGGTCCAAATTGTAAGAATTACGGCTGCCGGGATGACACTCCAAAAGTAGTTTCCTGAGCTTGAGAAGTGTCCGTGATTCCAGCCCAAAGAAAACATCCTCATGCTCAACCAAATGTTTATTCTAGAACTTGCACAATTAATTCGATTAAGCTCAACCAAATTTGCACAAAATTTGAATTACTTTAGCTCAACCAAGTACTTGCACAAACATAGAGATTACTAAATTCATAGTACAGAATAGAACAAGTACTTAATTACGGATAGACTTCAAGAATCTGGCCATGAACTTGAATCAACTTTTGTTCATCACCATATTCTTTTGATACTAAATAAAATTTAATTGATTAAGGAATTTCAATACAAAAATTCTTCTTCACTAGATCCTAGATGCCAAAAGGAAAATTCTCAACATAATGGAAACTAGTTGCACCTTAATGGAAAGTAGTTGCACCTTCTGCGTACATTATTAAATTGCGGAACAAAAATTTAGTACTACTTTCGAATTTATGTTTCACTTGATGAACAATGCCTTCATTTAAGGAGTGAACTTGCAATTTAACTACACTTTCAGTCCAGCTAAAAAACTGCTTTGGTAACTCTCAGCTCCTCCATCCATTCCTACATGAGGTAGACCAGGAGATCCCTCAGTCAATGGCCACAAATTGGGTCTTCAGAACAGATCCACCAATACGACCCATGGGTTGATTATGGGCCTCTATGCTATCTCAAGCTTATGAGGGTTTTGGATTTAGCAAAAAAATGACAGCATAAAATGTGAGTTCGACTAGTGTCTTCTTTTCTAAACAGAACACTGCAGTCTCCATTTGTCTCTCTATCTCAAAATCTAGATTAGATCTGATATTCTACCGGATTTCTCTATTTAGAATGATTTTAAGAATTAAGGTTAAGAATGAAATACTGGTTTTATATGGGATCTCTCACATACTCCACTGTACCATATGTGCCTTGAATACGGTTTAGTATTCTAAAAGGGTTGGCTACTAGAAAGTCTAATTCTTCTAGATTTGTAGCATGTGTTTTGAATGCTAGTTTAGTAAGTCCAAAAGGGTGTGCTAGTAGGTGAGTACCGAAGGGTGTGCTAGTAATCAAAAGTGGTTTGCTAAGTAGGTGACTTTTTTGTGTATAAAAGAGAGACTTCTTCTCCTTTATCTAACAAGAGAAACTAATGTAACTAAGAGAGAGTAAGAGGCAGTAGAGGCCTGATCTTGAGAGGGGTTTTTGAATCATACTCTTGTAATCTTGTTTGAATCATAGTGAAATCGTTATCGTCGTCTTCCAAAATGGATGTAGATCATCTTGATCGAACCACTATAAATCCTTGTGTTGTGTGTGCTTGTTTTACTTTTGATTTCATTTCTATTTAAATTCTTGATTGATTGTTCTTGGAAGAGCCATTGGTTATAACAAATTGGTATAAGAGCAAGGACGGGCTGGAGTGATTGAACTTGGAACTGAACGACGGTTTATTGTTCGGGTGGAGAAATATGTTTTGAAGATAATATTCCAACCTGTGTTTACACAAAGATGGATTTGTGATGTGATTTACAAATCGGAGGTTCAACATGGTAGAAGTGTATGTTCTTCGTTTTGTTTTATGATGTAGTATGGGATGCAGAATAAGTCCGAATGAGGTGGAATACATATTTACTTCTTGAAGAGTGTTAGTAATCATACACTATAAAGAATGGGTTACAAAGTTTGAAGAAATAATGAGACCGTGGAGTCTCATGTAGAAGCGAGTCAGCAACGCTTCGAAGTTATGCACGAGATGTTATAGATTTATGTTCTTAAATCTATGTTAAAGTATTCTTGGTGGCTTGCACGTAATATCAAGAATGTTCCCGATCTCAAAAGCATGTACCACGGTAATATGGGCATTCACACGGTATATATTCTGAGCGAGAATGTTGGGTGTGATGGTGGTAAAAAGTATGTCAGATTGGTGATGGCTTTGTGAATCGCTCAAAGGATTAAGCCTGTTAATCACAGTGGATATATCTGATGGTTGGTTTCAGATACACGGTAATCATGACATGTGCTGGAGTATGATATTGAAGCTAATTTTTCCTTTCTAGATTAGAGTTCAATATGTTGTTAGCTTACTGGTTAGGTGGAGCTAATGGTGATTCTTCTGGATGGTTCTCTTGGTGATCAATTGTGGAATCTGTGCAAGGATTCGTTGATGATGATTGAAGATTTTCATGGTGTTTGTGAAACGTGGCCAGTTTCATAAGTGTTCTTCAAGTAGAAGATGGTTTGAAGACTTTTATCAACGTTATGGTGTTTTGGTCAAAGAGATGGTTCTATGAAGATGGAAGTTCGGGTGTGAGCTTCAGAAATAATTTTCCGGTGGAAGACGAGGGAGATTTCGTGTATTGATCGTCTCATGCATGAATTGCATGATCCGAGGTGGAGAATTGTTGGACGGTGCATGTTTGGATGGTGGCTAGTAGGTAGGTGGGAATAAAACCATGTGATAAATATTGGTTGGTGGAAGAGTTCCATAGCTTTCCCTTTCACACTTGTTCATTCATGCATTCAAACAAGGTTGGTCAGTGAGTCCTATTTATTTGTAGGCTAAGGAAGTAGATCTCAATTTGGAGTTGGACACTTAGAGGTTAAGTTATATCTCTAACTAGCTAGTATAAATAGGGGTCCTTGGTAGAGATAAAAATGAATCCAACCTAGAAGAGTAGTAAATCCTTGTGCTTAGGATTTTGATCTCTTTGGTAGGGAGGTTTGAGTGCTACCGTGAAGGTCAGTATCGGTGTGAGAGAAAAACTTGTAGAGAGAGGATTTTGGTGTTCTAGTGTGTCGGGTTTAGGGCTTTGCCCTAAACCAAGTTTCTAGACGGTTTCCATGTTTCTCCTCTGTTACTGGCAACCATGAAGACGGTGTAGAAGAGAAGACATGAGGCTGGTTTGAGCAATGGTTAGAGAATTGGTTTTCTATGGTTTCTTCAATGGTGTTCTCGGGTATGTTTTGTTAACTCTTTGGTTCTTGTCTTGGGTTGCGGAAAGAGCATGTAATGGTCTTTGTTTTAATGGAAGTTTTTCTGGTGGTGTTTTGCCGTGGATGTAGCCTGTAAAGGTGAACCACGTATATCTTTTGTTGTGGTTGTGTGTTTCTTTATCTTCTGTCTCTTTCTTATTATTTCTTGTAACAAGTACAAAATTTCATTCATGAATAGTGTACTACCGGAAGTCTAAGCAATCTGGAATCACTCTCATTCACTAAGAAATTCAACATTAATATCCTCAGATTTCTATTGTCTTGCTCAAGTGCTGCTTTAGCTTCTTTTGGAATTGTTCCTATTCCAATCATTCTAAATTTTTTTTGAAAAGTGGTGCACAATCAAATCTGAAATAGGTACAACCAACCCAACATGAGGAGGACTCGGAGGTCCCTCAGTGACTCAGTCAATAGCCACGAGTTGTTACCACACTTCAGAACCTGGGTCTCAAGAACAGATCCACTAAGACAACCCGTGGGGTGATATTAGGAGTTACAATGTATCAACTTTAGCTCAACCAAGTACTTGCAAATACACTGAGATTACTAAAATGACAAGTACCAGGTTACCGTTAACCTAGAAGAATTAGGACATGGAACTTGATTCACCATCATTTTTTGTTCATCATCATATTCATGCGCTACATCCATTTGATCAATTCTAGGTTGCTCAATAGCAAACACTATCATTTCTCAGGTTCCCTTAAGGAAAATTTCAATCGGGAATATAACGCATAGGGTGATAATTATGGGCCTCCACACCCTCTCAAACTCATTTGTATCTAGAAAAAGACATATATATAAGGTGAGTTTGCCTAGCGATGCCTCCCTCCTCTCAAAACAAAAAGCGGCAGTCTCCATTTCTCTTTCTATCTCAAAATCTAGATTTATCTTCAAATTCTTCACATCGAATCTCATTCTACTGATCTGTATGACGATTCTACAAATTTCGGTTAAGAATAAAATCTTGGTTTTATTTGTGATATATCATGTACTCCAAAAATCATCATCCATCTTTGTTGATAAGCATAATGATTTCTCCTCTCAAATGAAAACTTTCTCTTGTCACTGTGGTCTTTAGCTTTGTCTCTGTGATCTTATAACAGAAACCTTTGGAACTCTATAACCTTAACGAAGAGAAAAATGGTGTACTAACAAATGTGCAAAATCTATTTAACAGTAGGCATGTCTCTTTTCAATAGAGAATTGTATATACATAGTATGAGATCTGCCGTTTGTTTTGAATACAATGTATTATGCTTTTGTAAGAAAACAATATTCTTAGTTCTTGTTCTCGTCCTTTTATTGTAAAATTGAAAAAATCAATTTTAATTGTTCAGTGTTTTAGATGATCTAAACCACTCTAGTGCCTATGTGTTACTGATGAATGACCTTGCGTTCTGATGTCAGAGTTGCCGGAATCATTACTCGCCAGAAGGATGACCGGAATATTTGATTACAGTTGTTTGATTCAACTATGTTATGATTTTAAGTTGAGCCATATGAATGTGAAAGAATCAAAGATTTCATGTTGTTTTTCGTCAAGCATCTACTACTAGTTCATCCTGCAAGAATGAGGAAGCGGAATTAACCAAACCCGAAATTGCCTTTTTGAAAATGCAATGGTTAATAGATGGGCTTAATTTCTTGATTAGTAGTGTCAAGTTGGTCATCATTTTGTGCTTCTTAGCGGAAATTTGCATATTTTCTGGATTTGGAACTAGAAATGGGGTGTGGGGATTGACCTGGCAAAGTGTGTTTTAGTGGTATAGTGTTGGCATCTGATATTGAGATTTGACGGAGAGAATTTGTGTTATGTTGTAATTGAGATGATAAGATTTCATACTACCATTTGTTCATCAGCGTATTCAAATGCTGTATCTTTCCTATCAATTCGACATGTTTTAGGTTGCTCCCCAAATTTCTTGGTTGACGCACAGAGATTGAATTGCACAACCGGTATTAAGCATGTTTACTAGTCCAGTATAGTCTTATAGGTTCAAATTGGACCATTTTCGTGGGTAGAATCATTACCGGAGAAAACAGTTAAATTTCAAAATTAAATGGATCCAATGTAATTTCAACATGTTCATTGGTCTTCAAGAATGGATACCTTCGCAATTGGTAGAAACATGTTCTGGTCCCTTGGTCAATACCCAATCGGCCACAAGTTATTACCACTAGCTTGAAACCCGTGTTACGCACCGGGACTGCTGAAATTTCTTACATCGTCAGTTCATGTTCATTGAGGCGGGGCCGCGGGGCCTCGCCCCGCACCCGTCCTAATAAGAGTTCTAATAAGCTTATAGAATTACTATCCAATAGATTGACAATTAATAATTGGCAAGTCATTGGGCCGGAAACCGTCACTCTAATACAAGATTGCTTTAGGTATGCTACTCTACCGGCCGGTCTCAATCACACATACCTAGCCCTCATTCCAAAGAAAAAGAATTCTTCCACTGCTGCTGACTATCGTCCCATAGCCCTATGCAATGTCCTTTACAAAGTGGTCACAAAAATAATAACCAGAAGATTCAGCTCTTATTTGGAGAATTTCATTGAAAAGACTCAATCAGCTTTTGTACTTGGCCGTCAAATCTTAGACAACATTGTCGTCGCAAAGGAGTTGTTCTATTCCATGCACACCTCCACTTCTACCCAAGGCGCCTTTGCACTAAAGATGGATATGAGTAAAGCTTATGACATGGTTGATTGGCAATTCCTTAGTCAAGCTCTACACAATTTTGGTATCAAAGATAGAACCCACAGTCTGATCATGAACTGTGTAACTACCACAACCTTTTCCATACTTCTAAATGGACAACCGGAAGGATTTTTCAATGGAGAAAGAGGCATCCGTCAAGGTTGTCCTCTGTCGCCATATATATTCATCATATGTTCACAATCTCTATCGAGCACTATCAACAGAATGGATAGGGATGGGATATACAGTGGTTATAAGTTAAACAGGTACGCTCCGAGTGTTAGCCATATCATGTTCGCAGACGATGTAATGTTGTTTGGAAAACTAGATAACACTACCATATCTTCGGTTTCTTCAATACTCCATGAATACTACACTATCTCGGGACAGTTGTTCAACTATAACAAGTCCTCCATCCATTTCAGCAAAAAGGTTGATGATGACAGATGTGAAGAAATAATTGCAGAACTGGGAGTTTGTAGAATGACAACGGATGAAAAATATTTAGGAGTGAAGATAATGCAGCAAGGAAGCAGAACAACAAATTTTAATTTTCTTGAAGAAAATTTTGAGCACAAACTAACCGGATGGAGAAGATACTCCCTATCTCATGCTGGGAGAGTAGTGTTGATTCAACAAGTCCTTGCATTAATTCCGGTGTATTACATGTCGTGTGCAATAATTCCCAAAACTGTTTTGAACAAACTCACAAAGATTATGAGAGAATTCTGGTGGGGACACACGAAAGATAGAAGAAAAATGCATTTCCTAAGATGGGAGTGGTTTAAATTCCCAAAAGAGAAAGGAGGGCTGGGTATAAGATCCTTATCGGACCTAAATGAAGCACTAGTGGCTAAGTTAGCTTGGAGATTCTTAAATGACACTACATCACTTTGGAGCTGTATTTTAAGAGAAAAGTATCTCAGGAACAGGTCCTTTTGGTCCACCAGTAAGCCACAAAAGTGCTCCACAACGTGGGCGGGAATTTTAGACAGCAGATCTCTACTCAAAAAAGGTTGTCTGTGGTTTATTGGCAATGGAGAAAGCATAAACATCAGGGAAGACCCGTGGATTCCTTCAATACAAGATCACACCATACCTGGGGTCGCAGATAACTCTGAAGTTTTTCCGACAGTTCAACATCTAATAAACCCGGAAACAAACGAATGTGACTCAAACATCCTAGAAAATACTTTCGATCAGTTCACCGCAACACAAATCAAGAAGATACACATCAACAAGGAAGCTAAAGACAGACTAATCTGGAAACTAACACCGCATGGGAATTTCACTCCTCAATCCTTTCAAAAACTTCTTATTGAACGAGCTGGTGAATCCTCGAGCGCTGGACAAAATAGTTTTCCTTGGAAGAAGTTTTGGGCTACTGGTAGCATAGCTCCAAAAATTAAACTGTTTGTGTGGAGAGAAATACATAAAGGTCTTGGGGTTTTACAGAGGATCGGAAAGTTTGTGGAAGGTGTTGACCCGATGTGCAAATATTGCTATAGTCATGAGGAAGATACAGATCACATACTTATACATTGCAATCTGGCTCAAATGGTATGGTTCACATCACCCATGGGACTACGGTTGCAAGATAACCACGACATTACGTTCCCTCAATTAGTGGAGAAATGGCTCACAAATCAGGATAGTGAATACACTTTCGCCATGGGAGCATCGATTTGCTGGGCACTATGGAAAGCAAGGAATAGTCTGGTGTTTGAGAAAAAACAGTTACAAGTTCAGGAGATTCTAAAGCTAGCTGGGTACTGGTTTAATTTATATTTTGGGGTTGCAGAACCTATGGAAACTGAAGGTGTTTCTCATCCACACGTAACCGGCAATAACACCCCTCATACATGGATACCTCCACCAACGGACACCTACAAAATCAATGTTGACGCAGCCATTAAAAATGGGCACTATGCTTCTGCAGCTATTGTTAGGAATCATGAAGGTAAATGTTGTGGTGCTAGCACAAGAATGGGTTCGTCTGACATGCCAGTTGAGGCGGAATCTGATAGGTTCTCCCTGGATGTTGACCTTTCTATTTGGCTTGGTCTTGAAGCAGTCATCATTGAAGGTTATTGCCAAGTCGTGGTTAATATTCTCAATGGCGAG
The DNA here is from genome assembly GCA_023529315.1 of Papaver bracteatum. NCBI lineage: Eukaryota > Viridiplantae > Streptophyta > Magnoliopsida > Ranunculales > Papaveraceae > Papaver > Papaver bracteatum. The sequence continues at coordinate 303,791 of JAJJWX010004639.1, read as the reverse complement.
ACCTGCAACACCCCCTGGAGAATATGGAGATTTCTTGACAGTATCAAGGTGCATAGCAGATTGATCAACGGAGTTTCTTTCAATTTCGTTCCCAAGAGTGCCAATAACACGGCTCATACTCTTGCTGGTCATGCTTTATCAAATGGAGTTCAAGCTAATTGGACCTCAGATCAAATTCCTGGAAATCTTATTTCCATTTTAGGAATCCAGACCATATGATGGTCTCTTTTAGTTCTTTTTACCAAAAAAAAAAAGACAATTAATAGTTAAAACTTTATAATAATCAAATATATAATATTATTATGATTTGAGGATCTAACATGATTTTGAAAACTAATTTCATACAATATAATAAAATAATAATTTTTTTTTTAGTATTTAACCTGTGCTTCAAACCGGGTACGACGGAATAGATCCTTAATTGGGCGAAGCCCCGCACCCGTCCAAGAAGGGATCTCAATTAACAACTGCAATGTACCATGAAAACACCAATTATCATTTATTTTATTTTTTTGAAGCAAACATTTAGTAAATTAACAATCAGAACCAAATTATTCACCAATTACATATTGTTTAAAGGGTTGGAAATTAAGAAATCCTCTTAAATAAAATACTTTTGAAAAATTATACCGACCTTTGAAATCAATCAGCGGTTCATTACATTACATGTTGTATTAGTATTATTGGTAATTAACTAAAACATCATACTTTCAATACAGTTATATCAATATCTGATATTGGAGACATCAAAAAAACACGATATTAATATAAAATAGATTGAAAACTCTAAATGGTGCACAACATATGAATTACTTTCCGTCAAAGAAATTGTTATCAAGGAAATGCATTGATATATCGTTCGAAAATCATATATTTGTGTTAATAATTAAGGGACCAACTCAACTGCTCTTCAAGGATCCAACTTCTTATAGTTAAATGAAAAAGAACACTCATTAGCCATTATATGGGCATCGATATCTGAATTTAGAGACACTAAAAAATCGTGATATTAATATAAAATAGATTGTCAACTCTAAATAAGGAAAAGCATATGAAGTGCTTCTCGTCAAAGAAAATGAAATTAAGGAAATGTACATATATATCTTTCTTCGGAAATTATATACTTGCGTTAAAAATAAAGCGGCTAACTCAACTGTTTTTCTAGGCTCCAATGAAAAATCACACATATTATGTAGTTGTGGCGATATCTGACATTAAAGAACTAAAAATAACACGATATTAATATAAAACAGATTGCCAAGCCTAAATAGTCCAAAGCATACAAAGTGCTTCCCGTCAAAGAAGTAATCAAGGAGATGTCATTGGTCATTATATAGGCATCAATATGTGATATTAGATACATTAAAAAAAAATCATGATATATTAATATAAAATAGATTGTCAGCTCTAAATAACGCAAATCATATGAAGTGCTTCCCGTCAAAGAAAATGTAATTAAGGAAACACACATATATATTTTTCTTCATAAATCGTATGCTTGAGTAAAACATCAAGCGGGTAACTCAATTGTTTTTCCCGGCTCTAACTTCTTGTAGTAGAATAAAAAAATAACACATATTATATAGTTGTGCTGTTATCTAACATTAGAGACACTAAAAATAACACAACCTTAATATAAAATAAATTGCTAACCTTAAATATCGCAAAGCATGTAGAGTGATTCATGTCAAAGAAGTAATCAAGAAAATGCACAGATATATGTTTCTTAAGAATCATAAGATTGTGTTAGGAATCAAGTAGCCAACTCAAGTTCTCTTCCAGGATCCAAGTTCGCATAGTTAAATGAAAAACCACACTCATTATATGGTTGTATCTATACCTGATATTAGAGACATTAAAAGAATACACGATATATAACATAAATATAGCTTGCAAATTCTAAATAGTGAAAAACAGATGAAGTGCTTCCAGTCAAAGAAGTTGTAATCAAGGAAATGCACTAATATCCCATATGAACCCGTTTGAATACCCGTGATTGTTTCTTTAACCGTAAGGATCGTTTCTTTAACCGTAAGGATCGCCTACTGATAATTGGAGTTTTTTTTTATTGGCAAATGAAATCTGAATTATATTGGCATGAATTCTCATCATTTTTTTCTTTTCCTATTTACGACTCCTACTGGTCAGAATTGTATTTATTGTTAATATAAAATAGATTTTCAACTCTAAATATTGCAAAGCATATATATGAATTGCTTCTCGTCAAAGATGATGTAATTAGGGAAATTCACCGATATATATTTTTAAGAATCATAAACTTGCGTTAATCAAGCGGCAGTTCTCTTCCAAGATCCAAGTCCCTATAGTTAAATGAAAAATCACACTCATTGTATAGTTGTATGGATATCTGATATTAGTGATACTAAAAATCGATATTAATATAAAATAGATTTTCAACCCTAAATAGTGAAAAGAATATAAAATATTTCCCGTCGAAGATGATGTAATCAAGAAAATGCATTGATATATCTTTCTTCAGAAACCATATACTTGTGTTAAGAATCAAGCGGCCAACCCAACCCAGGCACCAACTCCTTAAATTTAAATGAAAAAATCACACTCAAATACTAATATATGATATTAGAGAAATTAAAAGAACACACGATATAACATAAAATAGCTTTTCAGTTCTAGATAGTACAAAAATAGATGAAATGCTTCCCATCAAAGAAGTTGTAATCAAGCAATGAACTAACATCCCACTAAGACTATGTTGGAATACTCGTGATTGTTACTTTAACCGCAAGGATTGTCCACTAATTAATGGCTGGAGTACCTTTATTGGCAAAGAGAATCTAAATTGTACTGGTTAATTAAATAATTTGGTTGTTGGATTTTTAGTGATGCATATAGCTAATTTTATTATGTATGTGGCTTGAAACAAAACATAAAAATCTCTTGGAAATGAACGATTAAAGATACCTTTTTTTTTACATCAACCGTAGGTCAAGTTAACGAAGTGCCGTTACAACATGGTCTATTAAACAAAGCAATTTCATGCGTATATCCCGTTCGAGAAAGAAAAAGAATAATAAGAATATATTTGACAAAAAACTATAATTCAATAATCTGGTAGAACCACATCAAAAATATCAGAAAAATTTATAAAAGAAAGCCAAGAGAGAGTAGAATGCTCTTAGGAAAATAACTTAACAATGTTGTTTGGGATTTATATCCATCCCTATTCCTATTTCCCTGTTTCATATTAACATTTATCCTTTTGGCCATACATAGAATTGAAACGATGGACGGGGCCGATATCATCCTGGTTTATAATTATATATTCACTACTATATCATCGAAAATACTTGTACATGTTTAGAGAATATATCTAAGATGACAAAGAGAATTATTCATTTTACAAATTTCCATGCCAGTGTCCTTAATATAGACCTTTGAGACTCGGCTGCAAAGAAAACAATAAGAATTGATAAATGAAGTGGAATTAAATTTCTTTGCATGGCAACAAAATATAACAAAGTAATGGAAATATTTTTCTTCCATAAATTAATTCTAAAATACAGGATAAGAAAAAGATTTTTTTTAACATATTAAATATTTAAGCTAGCTGTTTAGGATTCTTTTACCATTAGTAAACGTCTAAAGATTTTTTTTCTCTAAGGGTTTTTTAGATATTTTGAGTTTTATAAACACTTAATTAAATTTTTCTTTCCATATATAATTACAACTGTTGAAAAATATTACGTCATTAATATGTATGCATCATTTCCATAAATGCTTCAAAAACTAAATCTTTCCATAAATATAATAGGTATAAATTACTAATTTTAAAGAAATTAAGCTAACAGTTACATAAAGTCTAAAGTTGCCAACATTTTGGTTAACTATGTTGATTCTAACAGACAATTTACCTAATTTAAAACTACTCATATTTCCGTCCTCCCTCCTCTAATATGAGAAAAGATTGGTTTACACTTAATGGAGTAAATTTAAGCCCGAAAGTATCAAATTATTATAAATCCATTTGCAACGTGCATATAAAACTTAGGTAATGTCAATTCACAAAAAAAATCCAGATGAAAAATTAGTAATAGGGTGTTCTTAATAAAAATCAAAATATTGCGGAACCTAAGTAAGGAAGTGATGGATTGATGGATTGCCCATGCATCAGGAAGTGATGGATGAAATTGGTTGTGTTTCTTCTCCACCATGATCCAAACCATTATTCCTTGATTGCTCATCTAGGACTCTCCCCAATTCCCTTGTAGGATTCAAAGAGCCTGCCAGACTTCTGGATGAATCGACATCAGTATCTGAGACGGTATCTGAGACACCTCCATAAGAAAATCGACATCAAAGTATCCTTTCCCAGTAGGTGCTTGCACAAATACATGTGAATCACAGGGATATACCAAACATAGAAGTAAACGGATTTACCAAAGTGAGATTTTGACTAACACCACATGTTTGGAATGTCCTGTTGGTGTCTTCATAAGAATAACACATCTGATTCACGGAATAAAAATTATAAGCACCATTTAATTAACCCGCACTGCACCCTGCGATAGGCCAAAACATGGAATTTGTGTCAAGTAAATGATACCAACAACACAAAAATACAACTACAATTATAATGAATAGGTGTGTCCCACTTTCCCAAAATTTATCATTTTTAGATCATGAACACGTAAACTGTAATAACCATTATGAACAAATAATCTCAATGAACTAAACATTTGTGTAACTCAAAATATCTTACCGTGAACAACATTACAAAAAACTAATAACAAAACAATTAAACACCTACTTTTGCTATACATATTTTATTTTAAGAAAATCATCATAATAAAATAGAAAATGAAGAACAAAAAATAAACAACGTTACATCGCATCTTCATAAGCTAAACCCTACTACTCCACACCACCATTTTCCTCCACAAAATTTAATAAAAATTGCTCCACCATATCAGTTACCTGCTCTCAGCATAATTGTTAGTAGAAATCTCCTCAACCCCGCAGAAAATAACCAATTAAAAAATTTATGTGTAAAATGCACCCACAAATAATCATACTTACCCTATTCTAATGAAATTATTCGGAAATTGCTTTCGCACCTGAAACACAGAGATAGTTAACAAACAAACTATAACCTTATCAGAAACCGAATTGAGACCTAAATATAAATTGTTACTTAAATTTCACCTTTTCAAAAAAACACTTTTGATGAGATGTCGACTTCCTAAACCACCTTTCCAAACTAAATATTTTGATTTTTCTGAAAAGATAAAACCCATAAACATCATGGACTATATTGAAAATGGGTAAGAAACATCCCACCAGTAAAAGATTAATATTGACCTCCGATCACCACAACCTATTGATTACATGCAAAACAAACAATCAAATTAAAACCATATTAATATTAATTAAAATATTTTTTTACCCCATTGAAATGGATAAAATCTTTGAAATTATTTTTAGTATCAGATTTATGAATATGCTTGGATTTTTTGTCCGTTTTTAACGCATAAACATGTCTGGATTTTCTAGATATTTATTATTAATACTAAAAATTAATATAGTCATTTCTAGATTTTTTTATTTATAAAAGATTCAACAAATACAAATATTACTATTTTATTCCATAAATATGTTGAACTAATTTTTTTCAATTTTAACCATAAATGCCAAAATTAATATAGTATTTTTATTTATCATTTCCATAATTTTTTTTTCCTTACAAAAGATTCTACGAATTTAGAACTTATTATTTTATTCCATAAATACGTTGAATTGATTTTTGTATTCAATCATAAATGTACAAAATTAATATAGTATTTTTTATTATTTTCTGGGTTTTTTTATAATAACTACATGAAATCATAAAAGATTAATAAAGATTAATTCGTTAATATTTTTGTCATTTCTATTTTTCCTTACAAAATATTTTAAAAATATAAATCTCATTAATTTATCCATAAATACGTTGAATTGAATTTTTTTTTATTCATAAATATAAGAATTAATATAGTATTTTTTTATTTTCTGGATTTTTTATAATAAATACATGAAATTATAAAATATTCAAAAAATATAAATTATTTTATTTTATTCCTTAAATATGTTGAATTGATTTTTTTTTATTTTAATCATAAACGTCCGAAATTAATATAGTAGTTTTCTTTATTTTCTGGATTTTCACAATTAATGCACGAACTTAATATATCAATTTTTCTAAATAATGAGGGTCGTCCGTCGCGTGTGTCCCAACAATCCACCCAATCTACACCGCACATTTTCAGATCAATGCACCATATCTAATGAAATTTCATCCGACGAATGCGAATGGTTTCTCAATTAGCCAATGCGAACACGAGGTTACGCTCACCAACCAATAGGAGAGAGGGTAAGCTCCACCAGTGCTACTTTTATTCTAGAGTGAGGGATGGTATTGATTTTTTAGGTTGTTGATAACCCGGGTCTCTAACACCGATCACCAAGGTGACGCATGAGCTATTATGAGCATCTATGCTCTCTCAAGCTAGCTAGGGTTTTTGGATTTAGAAAAATGACATAATAAATGTGAGTTGGAACTAATGACAATCGAAATAATGCCAAATAGAATTAATTTTTTTTTATTTTTTTTGAATAACCTTTTATTTTAGGCTTCTCTTGAATATAACCCACATTTTTATTAACCATAGTCCATTTGACTTTTATCATTTTAGGTTAATTATAATTTTGAGTTTGACCTTTTTTATTATTATCCATAGCCCATAAAATAGGTTAGTGAGTCATAGATAGAATAAGACACTAAGTTGATAAGTCGTTGACACGGTATCAACTACCACTGTACCAGAGCCATTGATCATCAAAAGAAGAAAAGAAAAAAACAGAGCCTCCAAAAACGAATAAAAATTCTCACATTCATGTTCCCAATATGCTTGATCGGTCCCAAATTTTTTAACTAGGTGTGCATGGTCTTGACTCCCATCAGCATCTATGACAAAAACCACAACATTCGATTGAGTACGACCATATATCATATTTGAGAGAAACATCTTAATCTTTACGACCAGGGGAATCGATCATATCAGCATTATACTTTTTCGGCGTCTCATCCAGTGCGGATGGTTGTGGCCTAGAGCATCTTCCGTTTGCACGGTGTCAATTTATTGTTTGCTCAATATGTTCATGTTAGAGTACATCTGATATGGTGATGAAAACTCGTTCTTAGTCTATTAAACCAAGATACTAGGTACTTTGTGTCTTTTTGAATGATGAAGCTTAAACATAGAAGAATGATGAAGCTTAAATGTTTAAACAGGGATATTCCCTTTTGTTAACCTCAAAACCAGGAAACTTATTTCTTTCTTTTTTCTCTTCTTATCAATTACCATCCCATGATGTACTGATTAAACCCCGTAATGATTCAACTGATTGAATTTTTAAGAAATTTGAAAAATTCTAGGGTTTAGACTAGAGGAAGAGGGTTATTATATCTAAAATATGTTTGGATCGGTGATATCTCCGGTTAACTCAGTAAAATATTTTGGGTTATGTTTTGGGCTATGATTAATAAATTGAAAATAAAGTGTGGGTTATCAATAATAAGGGTTATGGTTAATAAAAGCGTGGGCTATATTTAAGAAAAGCCTTATTTTAAGAGCTTTGCATCCAGATAACCGATTATATCGCGAATTACATGAGTATTTAATGCAATTTGGATCAGCATTTTCTTCCAGACCATTGGATTAACATCGAATCAACAGTTTTACGAACAGAATAGACGTTGAACACAAATTAGTTTACTGCTTTTGACAAATCCAGAGTTATAATGATTGTATTTGAACGCCAACTAAATTTTACACTTACTCTTGAATTTCAAACTCTCCTACACAATGGCCTTGGAGATGGCATGGAAAAAGTGTAAACAATCCCTATTTGAAGAATTATCTTTTGGGGACTACCCAAAAAAAATAGGGGACTACCCAGTGATACAAATGTCCACCTTACAATGATAAGGGGTGTCCTAAAGTGTGGAAATGACTAACCTACCCTTAACTTATATATATATTACCACCTCCTCTCATCACCACCACCTATATATATAACCACCTCCTCCCATCACCCCCGCCGCTCACCACCACCGACCACCACCACCACCACCGACCACAATATATAGCTTAATTTAAATCATTAACAAAACAAAATCAAAATCAAAATTATAACAAACCCATTACTTGTCATTCGTTTTTGGTTGCAAAAATGAAAAGTAATCATTAAAATGAGTTGAAAATGTAACTTGCAGAGAGAAGTTCGGTTAGGAATTATGTGAAAAACTTTGTCGAACTAGCTGAACTCAACTTTTAATGGAGGTTTTTCTTTCAGAGAAAAGTTCGGTTACGTCGCAATTTTTTTCTCCTTACCGAACTTTTCTCTGAAAACCTATATATTGAGTTCGGTTACGTCGCAACTTTTTTCATATTTTTTTCCCAGCCGAACTTTTAGTTCGGTTACGTCGTAAATTTTTTTTCCTAACCGAACTTTTCTCTGTAACAAAAAACTCCATTAAAGCTGAGTTCGGCTACCTGTGTTTTTAGAAACATTAACTAAAATAATTCTCAGTTTTTAAATTGTTCGGTAAACTGTTCTTCAAATGTTGTAGCCGAACTTTGTAAACCAAATGGAAATCAATTTGTAAATTGTTCATTTTTAGGAATGTTTTGGCCAATTCAAGCACCATTAGCTAAATTTGAAGTATCCATGAGTACCCAAAACATCATACTCTTGTTGTGGCTCTTAAAGAAAAAGATCTAAGGTATCATCACATGAATCACTCATATCATAATTACTAAACTCAAAAAAAGATTTTTGGGTTCACCCATCTTCTTCTTCCTATTTCCTTCTTCTTATTATCTCTCAAAAAAAAAATGTTAAAAACAAAAAAATCCAACTTATAAAACACTAATCACTAATCACTTTTTAACTAATCACTAATCAGTTTTTAACTAATCACTAACTAAGTTTATCATCAAGGGTAAAGTGGGTATAAATTTTTTTTATAAGGGGTGACCAAATATTACTTCTAATATCCTCCCCAAAAACTGATGGGTAGTCCCCCACTTTTTTTGGGTAGTCCCCAAAAGATCATTCTATTTGAAAGAGGTTAAACTTGACATTCCATACTATTTTTTTCAAACTTGCGAAATGTCCAAATGATACCGTAACCAAAATCTTTAGAACAGATCCACCAAGACTATTTGTGGGCCTCCACGCTCTCTCAAGCTTGTTAGGTTTTGGTTCTAGAAAACCGACCTATAAAACCTGAGTTTGACTACTCACAAGCTTGTTAGGTTTTGGATCTAGTCTCCATTTATCTCTCTGTCTAAAAATCTATATCCGGTATTCAAACGTTTCCTATCAAAGCTCATTCTACTGAAATTCTATTTATAATGATTTTACAAATCTTATTAATGAATAAAATGTTGGTTTTATATGGGAACTCTTACTTACTCCACAAATTATCCATTCTTGTGGATTAACACTATGATTTTTCCTCTCAAATGAAAACTCTTTTTCCTCACGGGAAGATTTAGTTTTATCTCCGGGATCTTATCATGGGACTTCTTGCGATCTGTATTCTCTTCAACTTCGAGGGAAAAGCGCCACACAAACAGATGTGCAATGTATTTCATAGTAGGGGTCTCTTTTCACTAGTTTTTAAATTAATGGTCAATAACCATGTCTGATGTATGGCCGGAGATTTTTATACAATGAGATCTACCTTTATTGTTGAATAAAATGTTTTTAGTCTTTATGCTTTTGTGCAAGTAAACAACATTCTTAGTTCTGTTCTCTCTTTTTTTTTTTTTTTTTTTTTTTTTTCTAGCTAATATGTAAATCCGAACAAATAGATTTTTATTGTTCAGTTTTAGCTAAAATATTTTTAGTCTTTATGCTCTATGTTACTGTTGAATGACCTTGCGATCTTATGCAAGAGTTATGTTTTCAGTCTGTGTGTCCAAGAAAAGGTTGGACTGTATGCTTAAGTTTAGATGGAATTATTACTTGCCAGAAGGATGATGGGAATATCTGATTACAGACTTACAGTTATTTGTTTCAATTGGTGAGTACTTTGGCAGCATATATTTTCAGTTCTAATTGGTCATTATTCAGATTTAACAATGTCATAGCCATATAAAATGAGCTGATTCAGGAAGTGAAGGTTGAAGGATCTACATTCGATGAAGATTATTGTATAGTTTTGTCAGTAAAAACTTGTAAACATTTTAATGAAAGGGGTTGATTCTCATTTCTGAGTTTGTCTAGGATTTTAATTTTAAGTGCCTGTTTGTGTTGGAAATGTCGAACTTGGTATGGGTTGTTCACAAAGTTGGTACTTGAATTTTCTAAAAATAAGATTTGTTAGTACGAATCTATATAACCGATACCGTCATATCCTGTTTGTGTTGGTATGGACTGATACCATACCATTTCTGGGTACGACTGACCATGATAACCGTCTCATCCTGAAAATGCACATGTATATTATTTTTTTGCCAATAACCGGCGACATGGTGGCTCTTAGTTGCAATTCTCAGCCACAAAATGCTTCTGCTGTATAACTCTTATTGCATCGCATACTGCATAAGAAGTTCTACCATGTAGATTGCCTCACGATATCAAGGGAACAACATTACAATAAACAAAACCTAAGCAAACTGAAGCTGTTTCATTGAATAGGGAAGACTACAAAACCAGTTCAAAATTGGACTTTACAAGCTTATTCACTTGAACAAAACCAAACTCTCAATTCTGCTAACAATGGATTTTTCTGCAATCCAAGACTACTAAACTTATGAATTTCAATGCTATTAATTTATAATGATAGGAACAAGCCAAACTCGTGCGCGACCAAGTGTACAATCCAGTGGACTGCCATTTTCCTTAAGCACCACTGTGCTTTTCAACTGCTACTCTTTTGTGATGTTTGCCAATTGATGCTGGACTTGTTCTCAGCGATTAGGATTGACAAACAAAGGATATATAAACGATGCTACAATTTTTCTATCCCATCATTTTGCGCCATCAGGTTGTCTAGCCCTGCCCTATACTCCCTTGGATGTTATCACACGATTAAAGCCATGTCATTCCTTGCTTAAATCTCCTGCTTGTCTCTGCTCATCACATCACGTGCATCATATGGCCACATAACCGATTATAATGGTGCGTTTGCCGACATCATAGCTGCACTTGCATTTTCGGGACCTTGGCTATATGCCATGGCCGAACTCCTAAATCATAACCTAAATTTTCTTGCTTCCTTAATTTATTACTTGAGCTGGGCGAATTCAGAATCTTGGGACATGAATCATTGCATCCTCAATGTTTACATATGGCAATGAAATTTCTTGTCTTAACCTTATGCTGTTGCATCGCCTAATAAATTTAACTTCATTTGCTACGCCACTTGTCTATTTGGTCATAATTACCATCCCTACCTCGGTGAATTGCCTGTGCCACAAGATGTTAGCAGAACCTGGATATCTACTCTCAAGAATTGATCGATCCCCACCAAAACCACCATTGGCTTGTTAGGGTTTACAAAACGCCGCAGTCCCCATTTCTCTGTGGATCTGAAAATCTAGATCTGTTCTTCAACTCTTCCCTGTCAAAACTCATTCTACATAAATTCACTTTATCAGGATTTTACAAATTAAGGTTATGAACGAAATCTTGGTTCCATATGGGAACTCACATACTCCACAAATCATCCATCCACCAGCATTATGATTTCTTCTCTCAAATTAAAACTATTCATTAGCACAATACCATCTTGAGTGATATTAGTATTGTGTAGGTGAGAGGCACCTGAGTGGAACAACCATGCAGATGATGAAATATGCAGATTCAAATGTTTGATATTTTAAACCACCGCAGTCCACCATTACTGTTTTCCTCCGCTGTTAAGAAATGACCATGTTTAATTTATCACCTTTAGTTTTTATGCTTGTAAAATAATTCTCAGTTTTTGCTCACCTTTTGTTTCTCAGGGTAATATCTAATATGCAAACTACTTTAGTCTCTATGTGTTAGTAATGTTAATGAATAATGCTGAATGACTTTGCTCTCTGATATTTAATTCTGTGCAAAAATGATTGGCTCTACTGATTTTTTTTTTTTTTTTTTTGTTTTATTTTGTTGAATGTATGCTTAATTTAGATGGTATTATTAAGTGTAACCTTTCAACTATGTTGCGATTACGATCTTTATTTTATGGTGTTTGCTGGCAAGCCTCTACAGCTATCCATCCTCCAAAAATGAGAGAAAGGCTTTAACCAAACTCAACTGCCTTCTTGAAACTGCAATTCCCCCATTCATGTGCTTGGTTATAGATGGCTTTCTAATCTGATGCAATTCCCCGTTAATGTGTTTGTTTCTGTCATTTCTTCTGTAATTTCCATTTAATCAAATAGAGATATTTTGGGTAATACAAGGGCGAAGCCTTCACGCCTAAGTATAATCAGACTTAGATTGAATATTAATTTAGTCAAATTTTGCACTAACTTCTCTTCTTGTTAAAACCTCCCTTCATATGGGGTCAATGATGAACGAATTAACTGTCGATTTATGTTTAGAAGGTCATCTGATATGATAAATGTAACTAGATTCACCGGAACTGTCGTTGGTTCGAATCAGAGATGTCATCATTTTGTAGTAAATTCAGTCTTGCCAATAATCAGTTCCATTTTCTAAGAAGCTTTGTTTCTTGGAACCCTTTGAATGTGATCCTAGCCCAAAATGCTGAATGAAGATGACCAGCCAACTCTTGAAACTTTTGATGCAGTCTTACTAGCTTGCACTTGTGCTGTACCCATACTATATAAGCCAAAAAAAGTTCTATGAACAATAACTTGAAGCAAACAAATTTGTTTCTCAGTTTCCTGTTTTTTAATATTTTTTTTAGCAATATGGATAGAGTTTCGTGATTTTTGTATTTTTGTTGTTCTGAATGAAAACTTTGTCCCTTGTGGGGTTTAGTGCTTGTTTGGATTGAAAATTAGGGAAATTTGGATTTGCGACTTGAAATGGTCGAATATATGCAGAATCATTACTTGTTATAAGGTCGAATATCTGATTATGTTGTCATGGCATGTTTACTATTACTGGAGAAAATGTTGGAAATTAAAATTTGAATGGATCGAATGTAATTGTTTGTAAGGTAAAATTACTTCTACCCCAAACACAGAAATTGTATGATGTTTTTGCTTGAAATCGATCGCTGTTTCAATCTTCAATTGAATTATGGAGGAGGGGGTACCTGCAAAAAAACCTCCAATGCTAAAGTCAGTTTAGGATTTTTCACAGATATTTTGGTATGGAAGATTGCTTACCCTTTTGGTTGTAATTGTTAAGGAGTCATCAATCAGCCGTAATTGCAGCCAATATATCCCTGTTACAGCTGCAAAAGATTTGATTCTCTCATGCCTTAGTCAGTGCCCCAATCTCCGGTGATTTTCATTATTCTCATTCAATGTAAATTGTATTCTCATTCATGTACATTAAACTCTATTTAGGGTAATGTTTCTTTTATTTAGGGTAATGTTTCTTTTATATAATGTAATACAAATCCACCAAGTAAGTGTGAGAAATATTCACCAAAATATTGTGTTCTGTTTTGGTATCAGCCAGAAAGATCCAATAGTCACTTTCTTTTCCAAACTTCATTCTCAATGGCATCATCACCAGAAACCTCAACCCTACACCAAATCCATGTCAATCACCTAATCAACATCAAACTGAGTGATACAAATTACCTGCTATGGAAAACCCAATTCAAGCCTCTCCTTAAAGGATACAGACTTGAAGGTTATGTTGATGGAACCTATGTAAAACCATCACAACACCTACCAAACACTCAGACAGTCAATCCAAAGATACACAAAATTTGAAGAATAGGACCAAATCCTTCTAGGCTGGCTTCTTTCATCCCTTACAGAAGGCGTCTTAGGCAGAGTAACTGGACTTACTTCATCAAAAGAAGTATGGGATGCCTTAGAAAAGAGATATGCCCCAAAAACTAGGGCTCATCTGATGCATCTGAAAAGACAACTTCACGGTCTTCAGAAAGGTAACACTAATATGCAAGATTATTTTTCTAAGTCTAAACAACTATTTGATGCACTTGCAGCGTCTGGTAACCCTCTCAGTGAAGAGGATATGCAGCAGTCCGTCCTGAGTGGCTTAGATCAGGCGTATGATTCAATTGTTACTACCCTAAGTACCATTGACAAGCTTGACATGGATACCTTCTATGCTCATCTACTGTCGTTTGATATGCGTCTGGAGCAGCAACTTGCACTAGTCCAGCAACCACTGGCTAATATAGCTTCTTCTAGATATTCAAAATCTTATCAGAGGCCTGACCAGAGGAGAAATCATCCACAAAACTATCGACAGAATCAACCAAAGATGCAGCACAACAATCAACAACAAGATGATGAATCTCCTTGCCGAGTCTGCAAAAAGAGAAATCACGCTACAAGAAATTGTTGGTTCCGTAAGAAGAATAATGGACCAACACAAGCTGGACGTCCAGAAGCTTATCTTGCTCTACCTGGTGGACTTACTGATAACAACTGGGTTACGGACACAGGAGCAACACACCATCTGACTGCAGATCTCAACAACCTTGCCATTCGTCATGAATACGATGGCACAGAACAGGTCCATGTGGGAAATGGTAATGCGCTACATATCGAGAATATTGGTAATGCATCTTTTTCTCATAACAATCGATCCTTTGCACTCAATAATATTCTTCATGTACCTGAGATTAAAACCAACTTGCTATCGGTTTCAAAATTCTGTCGAGATAATCAAGTTTATTTTGAGTTTCACTCTGGTTTCTTTATTGTAAAGGATCTACACACCAAGACAATACTGTTGCAAGGCAGCAGTAGAAATGGACTCTATATGTTTGATGGTGTACGAGAGATTGACAAAGCTTCACCAACTGCTCTTGTGTCACCTACAATACCAATATGGCATCAACGCCTTGGCCATCCAATGTTGCGCACTGTTTTCCGAGTTATAAAGAATTTCTCCCTTCCAGTATCAAATAAAAAGTTTGAGTTTTGCCATTCTTGTCATGTAAGCAAAAGCCACAAACTTCCTTTTCCTGTCAGTTATTCAACTTTTGATAAGCCGTTGAGCTTAGTAGTATCTGATTTATGGGTTTCTCCAACTGTCTCAAGAAATGGACATCGTTATTATTTGCTATTACTTGATGTCTTCTCTCATTATACTTGGATCTATCCTCTAGCTAGGAAGTCAGATGCACTGCCAGTTTTTATACAATTCAAACAACTAATAGAAAATCAAACTGATCACAAGATGAAGGTTTTTCAATCTGATAATGGAGGAGAATATAAAAAATTCACATCTTTTCTCAATAACTCGGGTGTTATACATAGATTTTCTTGCCCACATACTTCAGCCCAAAATGGTCTTGCAGAGCGGAGAATAAGACACATTACTGAGTCTGGTCTAGCCTTACTTTTCCATGCTTCTATGCCCAAGTCATATTGGTCTGATGCTTTCACTACTGCTTGTTATCTCATTAATAGGATTCCAGCCTCAAAGAATGAATCTAGATCACCTTTAGAATTGTTACATAACAAGAAACCTGATTTTTCTCTACTCAAAGTTTACGGTTGTCTATGTTATCCATGCCTTAGGCCCTATGTATCAAACAAACTAGAGCAAAGATCTCTTCCTTGTGTTTTTATTGGATATAGTGGTGCCCACAAAGGATATCTATGTCTTCATGTGCCAACAAACAGAATCTACATCTCTCGTCACGTCAAATTTGAAGAAACAGAGTTTCCATTCGCTGCCAAGCAACAGGTATGTTCACTTGAATCTCAACAATGCATACCATCTACCAAACTTCTCACTTCATCCACTTTTTCGATGCCTTCATCTGTTGTTACTTCTACTGTGACTCAGCAAGTGTCAACTCACCCTGTCTCTCAAAGTACTACATTACCAGACGGTATTCTGCAGTCTCCAGGTGAAACGTCTCTTCAACCCACTCACCATCCAGGTAACACGACAACTGTTGTTGACAACACAGCTATACCAGCTCCACCACCACCACAGCAGCATTCCATGATGACACGAGCAAAACGTGGTATCAAAAAACCGGTTAACAAGTTATGCCTTACAGCTTCTAAATATCCTTTAGGGATACCAGAGTTTATGGCTCCATCTTGTTACACTGAAGCATCAAAAGATCCTCAATGGCGACCTCCTATGGATGACTAAATCAATGCTCATATTCGAAATGGTACTTGGAGGTTAGTTCCATATGAGAAGTGGATGAATGTAATAGGCTCGAAATGGGTTTTTCGAGTTAAACAAAAAGCAGATGGGCAAATTGACAGACGAAAGGCACGTCTAGTAGCCAAAGGATTCAATCAAAGGGAAGGTTTCGACTATGCAGAAACATTCAGTCCAGTGATAAAACCTAGCACTATACGTCTTGTTCTCTCTATTGCTGTGACACATAGTTGGAACATACGTCAACTAGACGTCCAAAATGCTTTCCTACATGGAGTTCTCACAGAAGAAGTGTTTATGAAACAACCAGCTGGCTATATTGATCAAGACTTTCCCAATCATGTATGCAAGTTAAATAAATCAATCTACGGCCTAAAGCAAGCACCGCGTACATGGTACTCAAAACTCAGCACGCATCTCACTGGCTTGGGATTCACGGGTTCAGTAGCTGATAGTTCATTGTTTATACAACAGTCAACTGCTGGAATCACTTATGTTCTCATTTACGTGGATGATATCATCGTAACAGGTTCAAATCAGTCTCTTATTACTAAACTTATTAATGATCTAAGTCTGGTGTTTGCTGTGAAAGATCTAGGTGAACTGAGTTACTTCTTAGGAGTAGAAGTTATCAAAAAAGAAGGCTCTTTACTACTGACTCAACAGAAGTACATCTCCGATCTTCTTACTCGTACAAAAATGGAAGGGGCAAAACCGGTCACTACTCCTCTTGCCGTGAATGCAAAAATAAGTAAACAAGGTACTACACGATTTGCAGATCCAACTATGTATCGTAGTGTTTGTGGGGCACTACAATATCTTCATCTCACACGTCCGGACGTTGCAGTAGCTGTCAATAAAGTCTGTCAATACATGACTGATCCGTATGAAGAGCATTGGGAGTTGGTCAAAAGAATTTTGCGCTACCTCAAACATACAGTTCAATATGGCCTGTTGCTACATAAATCTTATGATACTCAGTTACACGCCTACTCAGACTCTGACTGGGCTGGTAGCCTGGATGATAGACGGTCTACAAGTGGATATGCGATCTACTTTGGTGGAAATCTGGTATCATGGAGTGCGAGGAAGCAAAAGACTGTCTCCAAATCAAGCACGGAGGCTGAATACAGAGGTATAGCTATTGCAACATCTGAAATAATGTGGCTTCAGTCTCTTCTAAAATAATTGGGCATCACAGTTCAATCTCCATCTTTATGGTGTGACAATCTGGGAGCGACGTATTTAACTGCAAATCCTGTATTTCATGCTCGTATGAAACATATCGAAATAGATTACCATTTTGTAAGGGAAAGAGTATCACGGAAACAGTTGGAAGTGAAGTTTATTTCAACCAAAGATCAGATTGCTGACATCTTCACGAAGGGGCTAGTTACCTTATGCTTCAACTATCTGCGAAACAAGTTAAACATTCGACCAGCTCATGCACAACTTGAGAGGGAATGTTAAGGAGTCATCAATCAGCCGTAATTGCAGCCAATATATCCCTGTTACAGCTGCAAAAGATTTGATTCTCTCATGCCTTAGTCAGTGCCCCAATCTCCGGTGATTTTCATTATTCTCATTCAATGTAAATTGTATTCTCATTCATGTACATTAAACTCTATTTAGGGTAATGTTTCTTTTATATAATGTAATACAAATCCACCAAGTAAGTGTGAGAAATATTCACCAAAATATTGTGTTCTGTTTGTAATACTGTCTCTTTATATATTACAAATTTCCGTTTTAGATGTAGGCATGAATTGCAGTAATTGACCCTGCATGCGTACTGTAATTGCTGGCCCTTGCATGCCTCCTGCATTAATTGGCACTGCATGTCTTCCTGCCATAACTGGCATTGACGGGTCCTGCATGCCTCATGTGATAACTGGCCAGATTTGATGACTGCATGGCTCTAAAATAACTGGCCCTTGCATGCATGTTGGAATGCTCTAGAAGCTAAGCCTTCAGTGGGGCGCAGAAATCCGTTAGGCAAATAGAATGGGGAGGAGTGATCTCAGGGCTACGGAATTAGATTGTATCATGCTACACGGAATCGGAACTACGAAAATAAGATGCAGTATGCTACACCGAATCAGAAAAAATTAACGCCGATCGCAATAGCCGCCGGGTATTCGCCGCCGGTGAATCTCTGCCGCAGTCCGTCAACGTTGCTGGTCGTAGTGACGTCATGCTGAGGTCTACGGAGGAATATTCCATCACTGTTTGGTATATGCTGACGGCGTTAAACTTAATAGAATATTCTGACACCGTTAACGGAATATGCTTCGTATATACTGACGCCGTTAGTAACGGCGTAAATGTAACGGAATTTACTGACGGCCCATAACGTCGACGCGTGGATTTCCACGTCATCACCCTGCTGATATGGCACCCATTCTGCTGACGTGATATCTGCCACATCATCATCTCGACTGACGTGGCAACCTTTTCTGCTAACGTTACAATGCCATGTCATCACCCGTGCTGACATGGCACCCTCGCCGACGTGACGCCTATTGACGTGGCACTTGCTGGTTGGCTAGGAATTGGTGATGTGGAGCGCTTATGTGGAACTTCTTGCCCAAGTTGGAGTTGATGCTTATGGTCTTAGGAATTGATAGTGAGGCCTAGCTTAGTTTGTTGCACATGGGCTAGTACATGGGTGTTTGTTATGCCTAGTTAGCCATACTTGGGTAAACAAGAGAAGCACCTTAGGCCCAATGAACTATCCTTTGCTAATAGTAGGGACTTTGTAAGCCTAGGTTAGCCCATTTATTTGTGTAGAATATTAGGGGTACAAACGTCGCCCCCTCTTAATCCATAACCTGTTATGGGTTAAGAAGTTTGGGTTCCCCTCCGAATTTGTATTTTTCTGGAGTGTTACATAACTCGCCCCAAAACGCGTTGTTCGGAGTGTTATGCAACTCGCCCCCAGAGATGTAATGACTTTGCTGGAGTGTCATATATCTCTCCCCCAAATGGTTGGGGTGACATATGACTCTCCCAATATGTTTTGTGTCATGCTCCTCAATACTCGCGCAGGGGTGCACCTCCCTGCTGCATTTTGCTCGCGCATGGAATAAAAAGTTGAGTTTTTCTGCAATCTTGAATTCGCGCAGGGGGCCAATCCTGTTATTCAAGATGCGAGTAGAGTTTGAGATGTGTACATTTTCACGTTTCGAGACATATGAAAATGTTCGCCACATTTGTTGTTGTCCCGTACGATGGGGATAAGATTGAGATAGGGTAAAAATGCTCGAACTGTGCACTCACCCAATCTGCACTGTTTTGTCATTTAGGGATGGTTGCGGATTCGATAACCCGCAACATCTTATAATTAACACGAACAATTTTGATAAAGTATGGAATACCAAAATAATGTTGAATTAAATTCCTGAATTGAAATAACAATTGAAAACCCAGCTGCCTCATTAAAACCTTTGTGTGGAAAACCTAGTGGGATAAAACCATCAAAAAGGAAAAAGAGTGCATCACAGCAGGATTTGAATCTATACTTAATGATAAAACTTCTTCATGTGGAACGAATTCCATGGCTCACCATCTTGAGTATCATCCAGGTTCCTTATGTAGTAAGAGCCACGAGATGCTGGCCTGTCCACTATGTATGGACCTTCCCAGTTCGCTCCGAACTTCCCACAGTTTGGTTCCATTATGGCTGCTCGGGTTTTCTTCAAGACATTTTCCCTGGCTTGAACGACCGTTCTATGACCTTGCGATCATATCTCAGCTTGATTGCCTGCAGGTATCATACTAACTGCTGCAAAGTTGTTTCTCTTTGTTCTTCCATCAACTCTTTATCCCAAGCCAATATGCTGTCGTTTTCCCCAAATTTGACAGCACAAGTTTTGGTAGTCTTGAGTTGTACCTCGGTGGGCATGACTGCCTCTGTCCCATACGCCAATGTAATTGGTGAAAATCCAGTGGATCTTTTTAGGGTTATTCGATAGGACCATAAGACTCCAGGGAATTCTTCTGTCCATTTTGCCTTTGCCTTTTCCAGCCGTTTCTTGAAATTATCCATAATAACCCAGTTGGTCGCATATGCATGCCCCTTGCTCTGAGCATAGTAATGAGATGAGAAATTGTGGAGAATATTCATGCTTTTGCAAAAATCTTTCATCACCCCATAATCGAACTGCTTCCCATTGTCTAATATTATTACGTTGGGATTCTGAATCTGCAGATGATATTCTCCCATATGAACCTTTTCAAATCATGTCGGTTAACGCGTACTAGTGCCACTGCTTCGACTCAATTGGTGAAATAGTCAGTAGCGGCTAATACGAATCTAACTCCTCTAGGATATTTGGGAAGCTGTCGGACGATGTCTAATCCCCACATAGAGAATGGCGAGGGACTAAAAACTGGATGTAATTCGTTGGCGGGCCTTTTCAGAATTAGAGCGTGTTCTTGGCATGGCACACATTTCAGCACATATTCTTTGGCGTCTTCTGCATGTACGTCCAGAAATACCCCTGGGTAAGTATCCTGTGTACGAGGTTGCGCCCTTCAGAATGGCTGCCATATATTACTTCATGAGCCTCTGTCAGTATTAGTTGTCCTTCCTCGGCTGATACGCATCGCAAAAATGTATCTAAAGCTACATGCTTGCGGTATAACATCCCTTCGATCATTGAGTATCTCCATGAATTCTTTTTCACCCTTGCAAAAAGTTTCTCATCTTTTCGGAGTTCGCCGGTTGTCAAATACTGGATGTAAGGTTGATACCAGTATGCAACGTTTTCAACATGATTGCGTGAATTATCTGTCACTGGACTGTCAACATCCATATTGCTATCGACCTTCTCGTTATCTCCATGTGCTGATGTAGCTGCCCTCTTGCCCCCACTAGCGTGTTCGTGAGACAGAAAAAGTGGCTGTCGGAGTGCTAGGTAACTCTTGGAAATCTACTACAACGAAACGGGTGGTGTCAGTTGCCACTGTAGAAGAAAGATATGCTAAAGCATCTGCGTTCATGTTCTCCAGTCGTGGTCGCTGCCCAATAGAGAATCGGTCGAACTCATTTACTAGCTCTCTCATATGGTTCCAATACATGGCCATTATCTAGTCCGGATGGAAGAGGTGGATACAAACTTCTCCAAAGCTCCATCTCCGTAGCGTAATTTTCACACCAATCCATAGAGTAATTTTCTTCAAAAATAGGCCAAAAGGCTAAAGGACACAATGGAGGTATTGGGAAACCGGGTCTAAGCTTAACACCAATATAATGGCATCCTTGAAGAAATACAATAACAAGTCTTCTATCTTTCACACACTCATTGCAAGGCTTTGTCAGAGGCGCGTAGGTGGAACAACTTCCGGCCCTCGCAAAAGAATGAACAACACAATTAAAGGTTTCCGCGATTAAAAACCCACATATCGGCATTTGCATCCAATGATAACGTGTGATGACGGCATCCCCATGTAAACGTCGTTCAAAACTAATGAATTCTTGTGCGACCCCGTGGTCTCCGCCACCTCGCATCATTGACTTGTAGAACTCCTTGTTTCGGCATAGAGTTTGTAACAATCTTTGACGAATATAATTTAATCCATCCCCTTGGGCAACCGGTTGGTTCCCATCTTTAAAAGTTCCTAATTATTCCGCGGTGACATGGAAACCACAATTTCCATCCCCTTCGACATCGTCCATGGATGTAATAAACTCATGAATGGCTTCGGGTAGGTTCTACAAGAAGTTTTTGTAAATCATATTAGAAGGTCTCAAATACTTCCCCAAACTATCTCTTTTAGGACCCTTCATTTTCCCTTCCGCATATATGGTTCTTTTCTCCCTTTGCTTGGCCACCGGAGTGGTATTTGTTGTTTCCATTTGTTGACATGGAAACATCTTACCCTTAAGATTTACGTCTCCTTCTAATGGATTAAGACAAAGAGGACCACTATTCTTAACATCTTTGTTACTTGTTTCACCTTTATCCTTCCTCGGTCGACCACGTTTCTTTGATAGCATCACTTCATCCATCTTGTCTAACTTCTTTATTGTCTTCTTCTATTCTTCGTACTTTGCATCATGGTACTCGACCCCGCATGGATCCTTTGTGGTAGGTATGGGATTTTTAGTAAAATAATACGCTCTTGCTCTCTGCTCTTTTCGATTTTCTTTCGTGGGTGCCCTACCTTTTTTTGGTCCCTTTTCCGGTTATAATATACCTTGTTGGGTGTAAGGATAGAGGATTGGCATCATGTTGTCCCATAAGATTTTTTTTTTGAGGCCACAACATCCCACGATATATTTCGGCCAACCTTTTCCATAAGGTGTGCCCCAAATTTCTACATCATCGTCCTCGTCGGGCATAGGATCACTACTCAATTTTTTCTAGTGCGTATCAATATCCTCAAAAGGTGTCAGACAATATTTGTACCGAAGTAGTTCATGCCGACACGAAAGTCCCATGCTTTCCCTCATTTTACAAACACACTCTTCTTGGGAGTTAGAATCCATTTTGTCTATCAAATCCACTTCCTTCATTATAAGTTCAATGCACAAATGAGAGACTCTATGGGTTAGTCCCCGGAGCCACTTATCATCATTATACTTTTTTCGAATAACGTTCTAATTCTTATAACGTCACTCATGAAATAGTCTTCCATTGCGTCAAACACCGTGACGAACATGTCCACGCAACCAAATAGATTCCTCTTCAAACGATAGTGAGCCGACTCTACCATACTTGTAGCTTGGTTGTCGAAGTGTTTGTGGTAGTTTTTAAATGCAATGACAAATCTATGTGCGTTGGTATCCAAGAATTGCTTGCGTAAATATATAATTATTTCCGGGTATTTGACTCCCCAATTCGCAATGAGATTTGCAACATTTTCTTCAAACACTTCTTCGGTGATGGACCAAGTCAAAGCTTCCCAATCATTGTGGAAACATTCCCACATCCTTTCATTAGCCTCATATGCTTTCTTGAATTCTTTCTTCTTCACTTCTCGTTCTCCGTCCGGTAATTTAGCAATCTTCTCTAGCTCTTTCAACTTGAGCCGTTGGATTATCCCTTGGAATTTCTTCCTAACATTATTCCATACATGAAAGATACAAAGAAAGTTTTGCGTGTTGGGAAATACATTCCTTATAGCAAACATCAATGCTGCCTCTTGGTCGGTTACCATGACATTAGGAAGAGCATCCTCCCGGATGATTAACTTCACTTGTTCCAATGCCACACATAGGTTTCTTTCAACTCATCATGCAAAAACAAAAAGCGACGGTGAAAGGTGACTTAGTTGACGTATGACCAACAATGTTCATCAAGGGAATCTCATACTTATTGGTCTTGTAAGTGAAATCCAATATGAGAACTTGTGGGAAGTATAACGCCAACTTAGCGCAATCAGGATGGGCAATAAAAAGGTGCGTCACATGGCCGAATTCATCCAAATTCTTTTGGAAAGCATAGTTCTTCTTTTGCGCCAACCACAATAATTATTGCATCACTAACCTACCTTGCAAATCCTTTCTTATCAAAGTACTTCTTGCGTAATAGATTTGTTGCAACGTAGTCTTGTTATTCTTATCATCCGCCTTCAACTTTAGAGGGTGGCATACGTGCTCGTGTCATTTTATCTAGGTCTGCATATTCATGAGGTTTGAGTCTTTCGGCTCTATAATGTCCATGAAGATCCTTTGGATGTGGGTGGTTATGACGATAATCCATATCTTTATTCATTGCGAAAATTCCTTCATCTATGTTCCAATTTAAGACGATCTTAAATATCAAAACCTTATGCACAACCATTATGCAAAACCTTCATCTATGTTATTATAAACATCCACACCATTATGCAAAACCTTTTAGAGAAATATATGTATTTTTGGTTGTGCATGTTTTCATTTTTTTCCAAAATAACTTCCACGGAAACGCTGAAACTGAGGAAGAAGTTGCTATATTATCTGCTAAAACCTTATGGCTAGATTTTGTAGTGAAGCTACCTGAAGGAGTTTTTAACCAGATGAATTTGTCAACTATTGCACTATCATGAGGAATGTAAATGCTGCTTATAACACCCACCTGTTCTTGAGGAAAAAGCTGAATTAGGAGCTCCATATTCCATGACCTTTCCCCTTGAATAAAAAGATCTGAAACCAAGGAAACTTGTATGCTTGAGTTCTGCAGTCTTGATGGTCTAAATCCTGGTAAATTTGGGATCCAAGGATCATTCCAAATGTTGATGGAGTTACCCAAACCAATAAACCAACAACAATTGTTAATGAAAATTTTTCTGATGGAAAGCATATCTTTCCCAACTTTTGAATCCTCTGGTTTGGGGTTACGATCCCAGAACGATATACCTTGAAGATATTTGGCTGAGAACATTTGAACCCATACTGCATCAGTAGAAGTTAAAAAAAACGCCAGACCAGTTTTGCTAACAAAGAATCCTTAACCAGTTCCATATTTCAAATGCCTAAGCCCCCATCTTCATTGGCTCTCTCTATCTTATCACATTTAATGAAATGAGATTTCCTTGTGTTGGTATCATGATCCCACCAAAAAGATCTTTGAATGTGAGAAATCTGGTCAGTTGCACCCTTAGGGAGTTTACAAGTACCCATAGTGTAGTTAGGAATAGTAGAAAGAACATTCTTTGACAATATTGTTCTTCCAGCAGAATTAACAAAGAAGGACCTGTATCCAGATAATTTGGAATTAAACTTCTAGATAAGAGGTTCAGCTGTGTCAATGCAATGATCAGATTTAAGAAGATAAGTTCATAAATACTTTTCATGATTTTCCATTTCCTTAACTCCCAATTTTTGAATAGTTCTCCATCTGTTATAAGAACACTACAGGAAAAATATACATCTACAACTGGAGATTTACAACGCTTCGCTAAGTATTGTAGAAAGTCCTATGTTTTACAACTGGTTTCAAAGGAAGAGTTGTCGTATATCATCACAGCCAACCCTTAGGAAACAAGGGGTTGCACTAGGAAAACAAACGACAACTCCTTAAGCAAAACAGTTGTGACAACATTTAGCTATAACAACGTTGTTCCATATATGTAGTAACTTAGCCTATCACAATACTCACAAGTGTTGTTGAAGAACACAAAAATATGATAATGAAAAATATGTTAGAGGGGAGATTCGAACATGAACCTACTATATGGAAGTCTAGCTCATTAACCACCCTTTCAGTTCACAAGTTTTGATTTTTTTTCTTTTTTTAAAAAAAAAATTAACCTACAACAACACTTGTAAGTGTTGTTGAAGTACACAAAAATATGATAATTAAAAATATGTTAGAGGGGAGATTCGAACATAAACCTACTGCATGGAAGTCTAACTCATCAACCACCCTTTCAGTTCACAAGTTTTGATTTTATTTTTCTTTTTTTAAATAGAAAGCTACAGCAACACTTATAAGTGTTGTTGAAGTAAAAATATATAATGTTGGAAAAAATAAGGTTGAGGGATTCGATCCTGAGCCTCAAGCGTGGAAGTCTACACCACTAACCATCCTACACTATAACATGTTCTGTTAAGTTTGTGGTTCTTTAATACACTAATTATACTCTAACTTTATGACAACCCTTCATAAGTGTTGTAAAACAAATTATAATGCTCCAAAAGTAATGCTCAAGTGAGTGAGCCGCAAACAGCACGAAGCCTTATCTGAAAATTACTTATTTCCATCAAGGGTAATATGGTCATTTTCACATTCTGAAATATTTACTTTACCTATTTCCGATAAGGGTAGTCTTGTCATTTTTCACAGTCTCCATAATATTTATTGGACTTATATTTTCATTAGGGTAATATGGTAATTTTCATATTTTATAATATTTACTTTACTTATTTCCAATAAGGGTAGTCTGGTCATTTTCACAGTATCCATAATATTTATTGCACTTATTTCCATTAAGGGTAATATGGTCATTTTCAAAGTCTGTAATATTTATATTACTTATTTCTGATAACGGTAGTCTGGTCATTATTAAAGTTTCGATAATATTTATTGCACTTATTTTCACTAAGGATAATATGGTCATTTTCATAGTCTCTAATATTTTCTTTATTTATTTCCGATAAGGGTAGTCTAGTCATTTTCACAGCCTCCAAAATATTTATTGCACTTATTTCCATTAAGGGTAATATCGTCATTTTCACATTCTGTAATATTTACTTTACCTATTTCCGGTAAGGGTAGTCTTGTCATTTTTCTCAGTCACCATAATATTTATTGCACTTATTTTCACTAAGGGTAATATGGTCATTTTCATAGTCTGTAATATTTTCTGTACTTATTTCTGATAAGGGTAGTCTGGTCATTTTCACAGTCTCCATAATATTTATTGCACTTATTTCCATTAACGGTAATATGGTCATTTTCACATTTTGTAATAATTACTTTACATATTTCCAATAAGGGTAGTCTAGTCATTTTCACAGTCTCCATAATATTTATTGCACCAAATATGATAAATTTCATCTTCGGTTCACCCGAATGAGAAACTCAGGTCGAACTCTAGTAATCTTTGAACCGGTGATGTTCAAATCTGATAAATTTCATATTCAGTTCATCCGAATGAGAAACTCTGGTAGAACTCTGGTAATCTTTGAACCCGGGATGTTCAAATCTGATAAATTTCATCTTCAGTTCACCTGAATGTGAAACTCAGGTCGAACTCTAGTAATCTTTGAACCGGTGATGTTCAAATCTGATAAATTTCATATTCAGTTCATCCGAATGAGAAACTCTGGTAGAACTCTAGTAATCTTTGAACCCGGGATGTTCAAATCTGATAAATTTCATATTCAGTTCATCCGAATGAGAAACTCTGGTAGAATTCTGGTAATATTTGAACCCGGGATGTTCAAATCTGATAAATTTCATCTTCAGTTCACCCGAATGAGAAACTCAGGCCGAACTCTAATAATCTTTGATCCGGTGATGTTCAAATCTGATAAATTTCATGTTTCAATCTCGGAGCCAGGTTATGCATACAAAATTCCAAAATAGAGTTTGTTTAAAGTTTTAGGGAATATTCCGAAGGAATCTTACATGTAAATGGATGGATTCACATCGTTCTTACCAAGTTTCCGGCTTATAATGGTCCACTCAGGGCCAAGTTTCAATCTCGAAGCCAGGTTATGCATACAAAATGCCAAAATAGAGTTTGTTTAAAGTTTCGTGGAATATTTCGAAGGAATCTTACATGTAAATGGATGGACTCATCGTTCTTACTATGTTTCCGACTTATAGTCGTCCACTCCCGGCCAGGTTTCGACCTCGGAGCCAGGGTATGCATACAATATGCCAGAATAAGGTTTGTTTAAATTTTTGGGGAATATTCCAAGGGAATCTTACCTGTAAATGGATGGATTCATCGTTCTTACCAAGTTTTCGGCTTATAATGGTCCACTCAGGGCCATATTTCAATCTAGGATCCAGGTTATGCATACAAAATTCCAAAATAGAGTTTGTTTAAAAATTCAGGGAATATTCCGAATGAATCTTACATGTAAATGGATGGATTCACATCGTTCTTACCAAGTTTCCGACTTATAGTCGTACACTCCCAGCCAGGTTTCCACATTGAAACCTGGGTATGCATAAAATATGCCTGAATATGGTTTGTTTAAATTTTTGGACAATATTCCAAAGGAATCTTAACTATAAATGGATGGATTCATCGTTCTTACCAAGTTTCAATCTCGGAGCCAGGTTATGCATACAAAATGCCAAAATAGAGTTTGTTTAAAGTTTCGTGGAATATTTTGAAGGAATCTTACATGTAAATGGATGGAATCATCGTTCTTACTATGTTTCCGACTTATAGTCGTCCAATCCCCGCCAGGTTTCAACCTCGGAGCCAGGGTATGCATACAATATGCCACAATAGGGTTTGTTTAAAATTTTGGGGAATATTCCGAAGGAATCTTACATGTAAATGGACGGACTCATCGTTCTTACCATGTTTCCGACTTATAGTCGTCCACTCCCGTCCAGGTTTCGACTTCGGAGCCAGGGTATGCATACAATATGCCAGAATAGGGTTTGTTTAAAATTTTGGGGAATATTCCGAAGGAATCTTACCTGTAAATGGATGGATTCATCGTTCTTACCAAGTTTTCGGCTTATAATGGTCAACTCAGGGCCATGTTTCAATCTCGGAGCCAGGTTATGCATACAAAATTCCAAAATAGAGTTTGTGTAAAGTTTCAGGGAATATTCCGAAGGAATCCTACATGTAAATGGATGGATTCACATCGTTCTTACCAAGTTTCTGACTTATAGTCGTACACTCTCGGCCAGGTTTCCACATTGAAACCTGGGTATGCATAAAATATGCCTGAATATGGTTTGTTTAAATTTTTGGGGAATATTCCAAGGGAATCTTACCTATAAATGTATGGATTCATCGTTCTTACCAAGTTTCCGGCTTATAATGGTCCACTCAGGGCCAAGTTTCAATCTTGGAGCCAGGTTATGCATACAAAATGCCAAAATAGAGTTTGTTTAAAGTTTCGTGGAATATTTCGAAGGAATCTTACATGTAAATGGATGGACTCATCGTTCTTACTATGTTTCCGACTTATAGTCGTCCACTCCCGGCCAGGTTTCGACCTCGGAGCCAGGATATGCATAAAATATGCCAGAATAGGGTTTGTTTAAATTTTTGGGGAATATTCCGAAGGAATCTTACATGTAAATGGATGGATTCTTCGTTTTTACAAAGTTTCTGACTTAGAGTGGTCAAATTTGATGATGTATCGTGCTAAGTTTGAAGTCATAACCCTTTCAGAGCTTCTTGGTTCATAGTTTGTATGTTGTTATACCACATTTGATATTCAAATCGACACTAAGCTTCATTATCATCAGTTTCGATGATGTATCATGGTAAGTTTGAAGTCAGAACGTTCATAAATTGCATGCCATTATACCAAGTTTGAAGTTCGAATCGACATTGAGCTTCATATTTATCGATTTTGATGATTTAGCATACTAAGTTTGAAGCCGGAACCCTCTCATGGCTTCTTGGTTCATAGTTTGTATGTCCTAATACCACATTTGAAGTTTCAATTGACACTGAGCTTCATATTTATCGATTTCGATGATGTATCATGCTACTAATGTGAACTAAAGCTACTTCATGACCTGTATGATTAGTAGAAATTACTTCATGACCAATGTAACTAGTTTAAATATAAACCGGAAGCACAGAAGCACAAAGAAACACACCAATTATCGAATTCATTTCTTATTTTTCATCTTCATTCTTATACATTTTTTGGATTTTTTTATATCAAAATGTCGATAACAATGTCCTTAATTTATTAATATTTTTTTTTGAATTTTTTTCTTGTCGAAAGTTGATAATAAAACCGAATACATGAGCTCATATTAGCACACAAAGAAACACATTTTTCTCAATCCCTACGAACATCCCAAATACAATCTCAACAGTCAAGATCTTTTGTTAATCCGTATGAGTATCCCATATACAATCTCAACCATCCATCATTTTAATTCGGATTCATTTTTTTTTCCGGAGAATGTCAAACCCTCGACCACTCAACCAAATTCTTATCTATTCTCTCAATCACCGCTGCTGAAGAACACCTCTCCACAGGTGACCGCGGCTCTCCATCACCACGGCTACCGATCCCTCTTCTTCATCATCTTCTCTCCATCTCTCTCTTTAACTCCCCCTTTTCTCTCTCTCTATACCTTTTACTTTGAAACTCATTTTCTCATTTTCTTAATCTCTCTTCTTTCTTTTTTCTCTGCTCTTCTTCTGTTGAAGATCGAGAAGTAAAATTTAGGTATGGCTTGAGTAAACTAAATCGTATAAAAGAAGGAGTTGGTGTTTCTGCTAATTATGAAGAAGAATATTGAGCCGCTGTCATGAATCGAGAACTAGGTTTTCTCTGTGAATCCTTAATTGAGTTAGAAATTGAGAAATTAAACATGGGTTTGGTGAAGACAGTATGATGAGGAAGAATTTCAGGAGTGAGGGTTGGAGACGAAATTGGGGATCTCTCTCAATTTGATTGTTGTTATAGCCAAGAACATAAAATATATGGTTTGATTAAGATACAGACGGTGGTGGTGGAGGATCACAATCTGGAAAATTGGGTCTAAGGTTGCTTCATTTTTGAGGTAAATTGTGGGTTTTCTCATTGGATTGGTCATGTGTTTGTAGGCGTATCTTTTTATGGCATCTGCTTGTTATTATATTTGTTTGTATGGTATGTTAACCCTCTGTTGATTGATATCTCTGTGGGGTGTTGCAGTGTGAGGTGGTAGAGGACGAGATTGGCTGAGTTTGATGAAATAAGGCTTCACCAATTGATGTTTGCTGACCGTGATTATGAGAAGAAGCCCGATGATGATTCGCCTATCGTTTCCGATCAAAATTAGGCTTAGAGGGGTTATTCTGTGTTAATGTTATGTGTAAAGACAGACCTAAGTTAGTTTTCGTCATCATATATGCAGTATGTTGTCTTCCACGACACAATTGATACAACAGGAAACCAAGCTTCACAGGTAATTTTATAATTCAAGTTCTTTGATTCAAATTTCAAATTTCCCTCACAAATTGGTGGCAAGTGGCAACTGCTTAATTTTGTTTGTGTTCATAATTGCAGGGTGTTATATCAGACATACTGATGGAACCCAAATTAGTTCAGAAGTTGATCAAGTACTAATAATATTTGGTCTTTGTTTGATATCTACAGGGTGTAAGGCTTGAGTTATGAACGGTAGATCGACAATGGTTGCTATTTGTTGTAAAACTCAATAGGCTGGCCTTTAACTTTACTAATTTGATACAGAATAAGAGAAGATTGAGCTGTTGGTGCTGCAATGAGATTGAGGCAGTGATGCTGTTGATGGTGTCACAATTGAGCTGCAGTTCAAATTGGTTTTGATGTTGATTGTCATGGGTCAGTTGCAGGAGATTGGTGGTAGTGAATCAATGAATTGAATGGAGGAATGCAGTTTTGATAGAAGTGTGGTGCTGCAGGTGAACATGAAGACAAATCTGAGAAGTGTGGATCTTCTTGGTTCATAATGGTGTTGAATGGAAAGAACTCAAGGCATTTGGCATTTGATGAATCATAATCTTAATCTTAATAACCCATTACCACCACCACCACGGCACCACCAAATCCTCAACATCAGCAACCAGCTTATGATGTTACAGGCATACTGATTTGCTTTTTCCTTAATAAGATTAATTTTGAATTTTGAGACTTCTAGTAGAGAATAACTGAAGTATCATGTTAACTTGGTGGCTGGTTTAATGCTATGTTGTATTAGGCGCTAGGCAAGGCGAGGCTCCAAGCCCAGGCGCCTAGGCGAACACAAACAAAAATCGCATAAAAACTGAATTTGATCAGCTCCCCTTGTCTGTGCGATAGATATTTGTGTTTGTTTTTGTTTTTTGAAGGAAAAAATAATAATGCTGGCTATGAACACAAGGCAGAGAACATTGTTTAGCATAAGGAGTGTAATATATGATAATGTTATATCAAACATACCGTGATATTTGCTAGAACATAAGGAAGAGAACATTGTTGAGCCATGTGAATTTACAACATCACTAGAAGCTAACTGACTTGTTAAGAATTGAGATCAAATGTGTCCATTTGCTACTCATGCTTGTACCTAAATTAACTAAGGAGTCTAATTCTTATTGCAGAGATAACTCTATCTCCATAGATATTAGACAGTTCTTCTCCTAAATATAAACTAATTGTATAAACCTTATATCAATCACTTATTCTCTCAGATCTCAATTTTCATTTCCATATTTTCGTCATTGACAGTTGGTGTTGATTGATCTTTCCATAATGTAATTTCTATAATTATTTTATATCAAGTAATAAAACCCATAATTACCGATTTAATAATCAATCATGTTAATCACATCGATATCAATCTTTTTCTTACCATATTTTTAATTATACAATGTCAAAGGCCATAAGTACCGCTGTTTATTTAGTTTCCACCGATAATCCCTTTAATCACGTTAATGAAGTTTCCATATGCTCTCGTCCGTGCCTCTGTATTTTAATTATACAATGTTAAAATAAGGAAATACAGTACTGCTATTTTTTTAGATTCCATGGATAATAATTAATCCCCTTAATCACATTAATGAAGTTTCCATATATTCTCGTCCTTGCCTCTGTAATTTTGATTTAGAAGGAAATAGAGGATAAAAAACAGGAACAAAGGAAAATTTGGCGCCTTTGGCGCTTAGGCCAGCGCCTAAAGCGCTATACTCGCCCGCCTAAAGCGCTAATATAGGAAGTAGTATAAAACTTGGTTCCTCGGGCGCCGGCCCTGCGCCTAGGCTCTCCGGGAGCTCGCCTTTTATAACATAGGTTTAATGTGAATACCTTATCGTCATTTTCAATCTTTTGTTTAACTTCTTTGTATATTTGTTGTTCTATCTACTCTGTAGGTCTTGCACGCTGGAAATACAAACAATTGAGTTATCCCTACATATACATCAGTTTCCTTGTATTTTTTCAGCATCCTTTGTTTGTTATCCCTTTACTAAAACGAGTTATCTTAATCTAATATAGTAAATATGGGTCAGTTTGTTCTACGCACTCAGAGCCGCACACCTATTCATCCAATTTAATTGTTAAGCTTAGGAAAAAATCTCTCTCTCTGAAATATTTTTCAATTCTTGTGTGTTAAGGTCGGTTTATAAAACTATTCCTGATTGTGAGCCGGAACGTCCATTACAAAGATCTCCCTAGAGGGTTTCTATTTGGCTGGGGACTACACTAAGCAAAAGTATTTGGCATCAATGGAAGGTGCAGTTTTATCTGGAAAGCTCTGTGCGCAAGCTATTGTGAAGGTAAGCCGAAACAGAGAAACTTTAGTTATGTCTTTTATCTACATGTCCATACATCGAACGAAACAGGAAGAATTTTCACTAACACTCTATGCAGACACAATCCTTGTAAAAACTTCGTCCATGCTTAGTTTAACTATTTATTATCCATCTACTATGCTGTTGGTTATGTACAGTAGTATTTCTAGGTGATTCAACATGTAGTATAGAAGTGGATTGAACGGGAGGAAATTATTGAATTCTGAAGTGGTAGATATTAGTCAGTTTTGAGGTAGTATTTGTGGAGTTACTGATATGTTCTTTTAACAGCTCTAATTTTTTGTTTACTTGGATAGGCCAAAGATATCTCAGACTTGGGTTCACTATAAACAGTTGCAAGAATCTTCATGCCAGGTAAATCAACTTTATCTGTTTTGTGTTGTTCATCTCTGCGAGTCTATGTCTTAAGGATCTTGATTCTAATAGTAAAAGTTTTTTTCATATACCGAAGGGTTTTGTATGATCCATGGCCTAGTTTATTAGAATTTAAGGTTTTTAGTAAAAATTGAAGTGTTACTGTTATATTACATGTTCATGACCAGTATTAGTGATGTATGGAAGTAAGCCACAACAGAGTTGATTCTTTACTTGTTCATATTTGTTACTGGAGGCACCGGAATGGTTATCCTGTAATGATTAAGGTGTAGATTAAAGTGTATATTCGTAATCAAGACTTGCTGTTTAACTTATATCTGTTCTTGCAGGTTGCCTTCAGGACAAAGGTATTTCACCTTAATATTAACAGCAGTGGGAGCATCTGTCTGGACATCTTGATGAGGGAGACAGGATGTTGGACATGGATTTTTGAGTCGCAGATTCGAAAAATTGTAATGAGATACCTCCTCGCCGCCAGACGCTCATGTACACTACAACTTGTCCCAAGGAAGTGCGTAAAATTGCTGTCGATTTACTAGTTAAGCCTATTCAGATTAATATTGGAAATACTAATGAGCTTGCTGCAAACAAGCTTGAAAAATGGTTCTTGGGCAGGGTTTGATTAATGTTATGTCCATTATATGCTTGGTCATGTAAAAAAATCTATCATTTTCTTTTCTTTTGTTGCGCGACACACTTTCATACAAGGTGATTTGAAGTTAGCTAGGTAATGCAACTGGAGTGGCAGGTTAACTTGAATGAATGAATGTAGATGTGTTACACTGGCATCTTAATGTGAATGTGAAATACTTTCGGCAATTTGGCTCCAGGTTCCGGCTATAAATTTTTTTTTTTCAAAATAGTTTTATGCACACAACTTCTAACAAGAGTTGTGTTCCATATTTCAACTACACAAATCAATAGTTGTGAAAGAATGTCTTTACGACATAACTAGGTGCTGTCCAACATAGTTCTACAACTCTAACAAGTGTCGTGCAAATCTAGTTCATAATAGTAATAAGAGTTGTTACATATTTCTGCAATACACATCTTAGGTTGTCTAAGATAGTCCTTCAACTTATACAAGTGTTGTGTTACATATTTCTACGATACACATCCTAGGTTGTCTAAGATAGACCTTCAACTTATACAAGTGTTGTGTTACATATTTTTACGATACACTACTTGTGTTTTCCAAGATATTCCTGCAACAATAAATAAGGGTTGTGTTAGGCTTTCTAAAAAAAATCGAAAGAGAATCACAACTTTGGAAAAATATTGTCGAACCATGAATCACATCACCCTTTACAACACTTATTCAAGTATTGTAGAAAAGCTTGGACTTTATACAATACCCCACCTACACAATACAAAAAAAAGCGTTGTAGTAGGGGTACTACAACCCTAATACAGTGTTGTAAATGATGATTTTTCCCGTAGAACAACCCTTGTTGAAGTGAATTGACGATTTAGAGAAGTTAATAATCTTCCCCGAGAACGAAGAATAATTATCTAGAATGCATTTCAACTGATCAATATTAGCTTCAGAATTTCTACCGAAGAAAAACAAATCACCAGCAAACATAAGATGACTAATCGATGGAGCCATGTTATTAATTTTGTATCCATTATAAAGACTCATGCTTTTGAATTTATCTATAAGGAGAGATAAGCCTTGAGAACATATAATGAATAATGCTGGAGATAATGGACAACCTTTCCGTAATCCCCTTCCACTTGTAAAATTTCCATACGGTGAACCATTTAACAAGATAGATAATGTAGAAGAAGTAACACAGTTCATTATTAACTTGTGAGAATGATCATGGATACCCAATTGATGAAGCATGAAGCTGAAGAAAGACCACGATACTCGATCATAAGCCTTTGACATATCCAATTTGAGTGAAAAAATACCTTGTTTGGATTTAGACTTATGCATTGAGTGAAAAATCTCTTTAGCTATGACTACATTATTTGTGATCTGTCTAGATTTAACAAAGGAATTTTGATACTAAAATATAAACAGACTTAGAAAGGGAATGAGTCTAATAGCTAAAATGTTATTGAAAAACTTATATAAGACATTACACAAAGCAATTGGTCTAAATTCCATAGCTGTAGCAGGATTCTTAACTTTGGGTATTAGACTAATATGAGTATGGTTAAGCTTGCTTGGTATTTCTCCTGTGCAGAAAATTTGTTGAATGAATTTTGTAGTATCAGCTCCCACAATAGACCAACACTTTTTATAAAATACAACCGGATATCCATCAGGTCCTGGTGACCCGAAAGAATTCATGTTTTTAATCACCTTCCAAATATCTTCACTTGTAGGTACAGAAGAAATAGAATTATTCTCAACTGTGGATAAATAATAAGAGTAGTCTTGAAGATTTGTAGGAGGTTGTAAGGTTGTATCCTCTTTAAAAAGAGTTGAAAAGAAGGATATTAATTCTTCTGCAATGTCTTCAGGTTTAGTATGCCACTGTCCACCATTTGTTTGTAAGCATGATATATTATTTTTCTTTCTCCTCTGCTGAACAGATAAGTGGAACTGTTTTGTATTTTTATCTCCAGTTTTAATCCATGTTTTCTTCATTCTTTGTTCCCAGTAGGTTGCTTCCATGATGATATATTCATTCAACTGAGCAGAGGTATTTTTTTCTTGTTGAAGAATATTGACAGTAGGAGCTAAACTTTATAGATGAAGTAATTTATTTTTCAACTTTTTGATTTTGTTCTTAACACAACCAATCTTATTCTTACTTCAACTTTTGAGAAAGTTACCCAGAGAAGATAATTTGCCAATAAAATCAATAGATAAATCGATGTTCCAACTTTCCAATACCACTTTAAGAAAATCTGGATGTGAACACCAGAAGGCCTCAAATTTATAAGAAAGAGCTTTCCGAGGTATATTTCTCAAAGTATTAAGAAGTATAGGAGAATGATCACTCGATAATCTTGGTAAGTGTAAAACCCCAGAATTTTAAAACATAAGACACCAGTCTGGCGAGGCAATGACTCTATCTAATCTTTGTCTAATTAAACTTTGAAATTGTCTGCCATTACTCCATGTATATGCAGGTCCTGAGAAACCTAAATCCAGCAAGTGGTTCTCACGAATGAAATTATTGAAGTGAGTTATAATATTGTTAAGAGATTGATCTCCTCCAAATTTTTCTCTGACAGAAGAGAGAGCATTGAAGTCTCCTATGAAGCACTTAGGACTAGCAACATGTTCAGCATAAATAGATAAACTTTGCCAAAACTTTGCTCTATCTGTCATGTTAGGAGGGCCATAGACACAGAATAGATTCCACGATGGGTATGGACCCGATTTCCTGACCTGGAAATGAACAAGGTTTTTTGAAAAAGATATAATTTCTGCATCAATATCATCCTGCCACAGAATCCAAAGACCACCACTGCG
Organism: Papaver bracteatum; assembly: GCA_023529315.1. Lineage (NCBI taxonomy): Eukaryota > Viridiplantae > Streptophyta > Magnoliopsida > Ranunculales > Papaveraceae > Papaver > Papaver bracteatum. The sequence continues at coordinate 266,737 of JAJJWX010004639.1, read as the reverse complement.
ACCCACAACAGGAACAATACAAGACTTTGAGTAACCAAGTCTACGAAGAATAGGAATGGAAGAAGCTTCTGATAATTTTGTTTGTGAGAGAAAAATAATATTAGGTTTAGAACTTCTTAGGAAAGATTTCAAAGTCTGAATTGTTGGGTCATTCCCTAACCCCCAACAATTCCAGGCAAAGACTAACATGGACCGTGCGGCCTATTAGGGCTAGCTGCTACCTCCAGTTTGTCATTTGAATTCTCGTAGCTTCTTGTAGCAATCTCTAATTGTGCAGTTCCAGAATTGATACATAATCCATCCTTATTTCGTTTAACACCTCTAGAATCACCATCTGCAATTGATTTTGGAACAGTGACATTGCAAAAAACCCTAGCCATCGATTTCCATTCCCTCCTGTTGGTAGAGCATATTGGTTGTCTGGAATTTCGTAAAATCCGTCCACTGTGACAATCCTATGATGAATTGTATGTCCTGGATAAAAGTTGATGAAGGTTCTCATTGATGAAAGTATTTTATACTTGTGAAACTGAGGACTTGAGCTTTTTTTTGACAAATTTGAATGACTCCGAAACTTCAACAGTATGAAGATTGTTGTACTGAGGATTTGTTGAAATAGAATTTTTGTTAAAAGATATTGACTTCCCCTTATCCAATGAAAGATTCGGTTGTTGGGATTTACAATTTTGTAAAGATATCGGTGAACCAAACCAAGGATCCTGATTGGAAATAGAATGTTGTTTTTTATTCTGATAAGTAACTGAAGTTTGTGGGGTATCAGAAAAGACCATGTGGTTTGGTAACTTCCTGCACAAGTTATTAACTTGACGGTTGGATGAATAAGCCGATGTTGTCAATACGTGTACATTATCTGTACCTGATCTGGTAAAATGAGTCATCATCTCTAAAGTTTTCGTCCAGTTTGATCGTCGATTGGGAATAATTTCAACCACGTCTTCTTTTCGATTGACTGACTCCTTGAACATCTCCATATCAATGTTATTATAATTCCTTGATGTAGCATCAATTGATTGATTATATTTTGGAACAATTAGATTATATGCTTGTTGTTGAAGCTCCGGTGGAAAATCCTCATGAACATTATCTTTAAGCATAAGAACCTTAGGACAAATCTTTATTAGATGACCAAGAATACCACAAAAAAGGCAGAACCTTGGCAATCTTTCATATCTTATTTCCGCCGTGATTGTAGAGTTATTCATTAAGGGAAATACAATGGAGTCTCTTAGTGGTTGTTTGATGTTAACTGGGATTCCAACTTTGGAAAATTTTCCCTAGTTTCTGGATTCTTTCAGAGTGATAGTTCTTTTACTCCCTGCAAAAGCAACTAAGTTTTGAATAAATTTCATATTCAAATAATTAACTGGTAAACCATGTAATTATGCCCAAAACTCCACGGTATCAAAGGTGTATTCATGTGGTAATTTATTAGGAACACAGCGTTCTAGAGCCATAAGATCGTCTCTTATTACCCATGGAGATCATTCCATTATAAATTCGGAATCTGAGTGGGATTCAAATTTTATGAGATAACTCTCATAAGTAAATTCAGAGACATAGAATTTTTGATTAAAAGACTTCCATGATTTGTGAAGTAAATCCCTGACAGAGTTTAGTTGAAAATTTCTAGGAGAAACAATCAAAAGGACTAGACAATTCTGGTAATCTTTGGATGTATTCTGCAATGGGGTATCTATAAAGATTTGTTTGGAGGGTGTTTCCTGGTTCAATATATTTTCAAATTGTTTGAACATCTCTGTGTTTTGGAGGGATTGTTGGAAGTTAGATGATGATGGTTGAGACATTGTGAGTGTACTTGTAAAAAGAATAAGATGTGCCGAAGGCTGGAAGAATGAAATATTCTGAAAATTAATCAATTGAGGAAATCTTCGTTAATGATACAAGAAGTCCTACAAAATATTAATTCTACAGAAGTTGTTTTTGATTCGAAAGAGAGATGATTATAAAGATTGGCTTGAGAAAATTAAATTATTCTACGAATGAAGTTTGTTTTTAGGTTTTGCAGATGGAAGAATAAACTGAATTTGCAGAGCAGAGCAGGAGAGAGAAGATAATCGAAACTACCATTGAAGTGAACAACAAAACTAACTGGGGGTGTAATTAATAGCGCAACCGATTTGCAGTTTTTTGGTATTTCTTGGGAAGTTATGAGAACATCTTGTAGACACTTAGGCAAAATAAGGCGAAATAAAAGGAGGTTGTGACATGTCCATTCAATTTGGACTGCAATAGTTTTCAACTTTCAAGAATATGGAAGTATCAGTGTTCTTGGAAACACAAAGGACGGCGGATCATTGTATATATCTGTAAATGGACGGAGTAGACCTTCCCCTTGTTGGACTACGAAATCACGGTCACTAATTGTCTTTCCCAAAACTCATCCCCGCCACTCTTTGTCTCCTCCAAAAAGGCAACTGTGTCATAGTTAATTGATTTTTTCCCAGTATACCCAATATACACCGCACCTTTTTTCTTCTTGCTTACTTTCTTCCCGCTTCTCTCACAAACCATCTCTACCCGCTCCTGCCGGCATTGTCTATCTTTAACTAGGATGCAATTTATTTTCCAAGCATGTTCCTCAACCCATTTAACAACTTCTTCTTTGGTTTCCACGTATACATATCCACAAGTACAAAACTTAAGTTTTATTAATAATTTTGCATAATACATACTTGAAAATTAATAAAAACTAAACTACGTCAGTTACCTACCAAGACAGTTTGGAAGTGATATCTACTATCTTCATGAATGAAATCAACATTCGGTGGTTTATCCTCCATAGTTTCCATTTCAGGAACAATCTACAACAATATCGCACATGTTTTGGGTCAGGTTTGGCTCACAATCAGTACTACATGAAAGACGAACTTAGGGTTCGGCTAGTTCGCGTTTGACTTATAAAGCCGAACTAATTGTCAAACATGGATTCGTCTTATTGGGTACTAATATTATAAGACGCACAATAAGACTGGAAATTCCAAAAAACAAAAATTAATGCTCGGCTGGTGTTGATGGTGGTTAAGGGATAAAATCGTAAAACACTAAACCCTAGCAGACAGTGATGTCACAACATTTAAAGAAACAAGCATTTACTGGGAACATTTACTGAAACCATTAATGTGTCTCTGAAATAATTATCGGGGGTATATTTTTCAAATAGGGTTACGACAAGCTAAACCCTAATTCCCACGTGTGCCAATGGAAAATCACGCCAGCCACACCGACCGCGCCAAAGCATGCCAACCATACTAACCGCACCTTTGTGCCAATGGCAAATCATGCCATCCACACCAAAGCATACCATCCATGCTAGCCGCACCTCTGTGGCAATGGAAAATCATGCCAACCACACCAACCGCGCTAAAGCATGCCAACCATGCTAGCCGCACCCTTGTGACAACGAAAAATCATGCCAACCACACCAACCGCGCCAAAGCATGCCAACCATGCTAGACGCACCTCTGTGCCAATGGAAAATCATGCCAGCCATACCAACCGCGCCAAAGAATGCCAACCATGCTAGCCGCACCTCTGTGCTAATAAAAAATCATGCCATCCATACAGACCGCGCCAAAGAATGCCAACCATGCTAGCCACACCTCTGTGCCAATGGAAAATCATGACAGCCACACCGACCGCGCCATGCCAAACACATCTCTCCATGGATCCTCATGTCGCGCCACCATGCTGGCCTTCCCCACGCGGCTACCAAAGTGAAGGCGTGCAAAAATCAACGATTTCCCTTCAATCCTAGGAGCAAATCCTGGCCGTCTGAGGTCACCTCACGACCTTTGTCCCAAAACCCTAGCTTGGTCACGCACCTAGCCAAGATAGCCGTGCCATGCCAAACAAATCTCACCATGGCCCCTCATGACGCGCTACCATGTTGGACTTCCCCACGCGGCTACCAAAGTGAAGGCGTGCAACAATCAACGGTTTCCCTTCAAACCCATGAGCAAGTCCTGGTCATCTAAGGTCACCTACCTTTGCCCCAAAACCCTAGCTTGGTCACGCACCTAGCCAAGCTAGCCTCTCCATGCCAAACACATCTCGCCATGGCCCCTCATGCCGCGCCAACATGCTGGAATTCCCCATGCGGCTACTAAAGTGAAGGCGTGCAACAATCAACGGTTTCCCTTCAATCCCAAGAGAAAATCCTGGCCGTCTAAGGTCACCTCATGACCTTTGGCCCAAAACCCTAGCTTGGTCATGCACCTAGCCAAAGCTAGCCACGCCATACGCCCAAGGCAAACCCTTGGCCCCACACGCCAATCCAAAACGCCCTTACCTTGGCCCTAGCTATGCCAAACGTCCATGGAAAACCCTTGTCCCCACATGCCAAGCCAAACCAAACCTAGCCAAGCTATCCGCGCCATGCCAAACACACTCTGACTTTGCCATTGCTATGCTAGTCATGTCATGCCAAGCCAAAATGCCCTTACCTTGGCCCTAGCCATGCCTCACATCCATGGAAAACCCTTGCCACGCCATACGCCCATGTAAAACCCTTGGCCCCACATGCCAATCCTAAACACACTCTAGCAGTGCCACCCTGTTGGCCCTCACTACGCGGTTTCCAAAACGAAGGTGTGTAACAATCAACGGTTGTCCTTCAATCCCATAAGCAAATCCTATCCATCTAAGGTTACCAGACGACACATGGTAACCTTTGGCCCGACCACCTAAGTTTGGCCACGCCAAACCATGCCATGCCAACCTAGCCGTGCCACCACATTGGCCCTCACTACGCGGATACCAAAGCAAAGGCTCGCAATGATCAACGGTTTCCCCTCCTCTCAGGATGCAAAATCTCGACCGTCGAAGGTCACTAGGCTAGCAAGTTTCCCTAGCTTGACTTGCCAAGCCACAAGAACATGCTCCATGTTTTCCAAAATAGTAGAGACATCAACACCAACTGGGGGATTCTCATTAGGGTTTTGGTTTGGTGGTCTATAGCATACGGCATACACAAATGCCCGTTTCAAGATAGTTAGTTAATGCAAGAAGCAACGGTGAAACGCTCCTTCATTATTGGACATCAATTCCATCAAATCCCATCAATATAAGGCGTTACCACCTCTTCCCATTTAACTCATTCGTTTTCTCTTCTTAAGAGGCCATAATACGTTTCTTTTTTGACTTGTATAAGCAGGCTTACCTATTTCCACCAAAGACACGAGTTCTTGGTTAGGGAAAATACCACACTCAGAAATGCAACTCTTGTTAGCTTTCTCAAAGATCTCATGACCTTCTGATACAAGTCAAGCACTACTCTTCCAGAATTATTCTCGCCTCAACACTCTCTTCGCTTCCCTCCCTAAACCAAGCCTTCTCCTCTACTTTGTGACCGAAGCAAGTATGGAACGGCCATTTCTTGGTTTAGGCCGGACTTGTGCAGATTGATCTCTCGAATCTAAAAGTACTCCCTTGTAGTACGTTGTTTAGGGTTTAGATTGTTTCTCATTTTCACATCTACAATTACCAAAATCAGCAGAAACCATTTTCACCTATAAACAGCTGGATAATGTGTAAGCCGAACATTACACTATAACTCATATATTTTTTGTATAAGGTTCAGCTTATATTATCACTTCAAATTTGAGCCGAACCGTGAAATTTTTTTGGCGCGCAAATCATTGAATGACAGTTCGGCATATATATTTCTCAATCGAAGAAACCGAACTGTTCTTATTTTTATAGTTCGACATACATATTATCTGCCGAACCTTACCCTGTTGCGCCGAACTACATACAAAAATCCTAAATTTTGGTGAATTGAAGCTACAAAAAAACAGATTAAACAACGTCTACAACCATACCTGTGTATTATTAGCATTGGGTTCCTCATCCATGTACTCATCTTCGGGATTTGGCTCCATAAAGGAATCATCTTGAGCTTGAGAAAAAAGTTTAGTTTGGGTAAAATCATTTTCATAATCCAACAAATCAGCCATGTCTAGATCTCCATCGTAATTGATATGTAGATTCACCTTCCACACTCGAATTTGTATCACACATCTCTCAATAATCACAAAGATCACAAAGAAAAGGAATTTTTTTGTTTTCCTCCTCTCCTTCTTTCCACCTTCTTTTTCTAAACTAACTCACTAACTAACTATCTTTAAAAAAAAAAGTTATCATCCTAATTTAACATTAAACTAACTACAATCATTAACAACTAATTAATCAAATTAACACTAATTCAAAACTAATCTCATAAGGGTATTTTTGTATTTTTGAAAATAGAAAGATAAGGGCTACCCTAAAAATACTATTGGCACCCGCTTTTTGTCTTATCTTGTACGCCCCAAAATTTTATTGTATGCCCCAAATTAGGGTTCATATATAATGTGAGTTCGTCTAGCTAGTGTCTCCTTTTCTGAAACAGAAATGCCTTCTCCATTTCTCTCTCCATCTCAAAATCCAGATCTGGTCTGCACTCTTCACAATCCAAGCTCATTCTACTGAAATTCTTATTCTATAATGATTTTACAAATTAAGATTATGAATGAAATGTTGATTATATATATATATATATACAAGATCTCTCACATACTCCACAAATCATCCATCCTTGTGGACTAGCATAATGATTTCTCCTCTCAAAATGCAAACTCTCCTATTAGCATCTCCACATATTTATCCATCTCCATAAGGTAGGAGATGACTTTCAAAAGAAAGCCAGGAAATGAAGTATTCAGATTCAGTTTTCTCATGGGAAAAGGGATGCACAAACACCCGAAATATCTTTTGTACTACTACAGATCTGTGTTCACTAGTTCTTCTTCTTCGGTTAACTACCTTAGAACTTAATCTAGGGTTACCGTTGAATGTTGATTAAATGTTTTTAGTTTTTATGCCTTTGTAAGTAAATAAAGTTCTTAGTCTTTTTTTCTTTCTTTTTTTCGTCTCTAGCTAATATGTAGATTTGAACAAATCAATTTTTTATCGTTTGGGTTGTAAGATAAAGTGGTGAGTTCAACTATGAAAAAAGGAAATCATGGTTGATCCTGTTAAAAAAAATCATTGGCCATGTCAAGGGATTTTAAGTTTCGCCATATGGATATGAAAGAATCTAAGATTTCCTTTCGTTTATTAGATGGCTTTCCTGAATAGAAGTATTAGTATTATCAAATTGGTGAATATTTTAGGACCACAAATTTTTAGAATTAATATTAAACTTGTGCTTTTTAGCGCAAAAGGGGTGTAGGAATGACTGGTAAAGTGGTTTAATCAACCTTCATTAGAGGTGTAAACTGGGCTGTGCCAGCACGAGCACAACCCAGCACGCTAAAAGTTGAGCACAGCCCAGCCCAGCACATGACTTAGCCCAGCACGGCACATCACGTTAGTTAAATGGGACGTGCTGGGTTTGACTAACAGGCACAATAGCTCAGCACATCACGCGGCACAGATTAACATGTGGGACGGCACAACACAGCACGTTAAGAAAGCACGTCATAGCATGCACAAGTACACCATATAACAAGGCATAATAAATCACATTTTGTGTATATTTCACAAAATAGTCACTATTCTAGCTAGTTTTTGACATTTTATACTGACTTATTTTTATAACAACACATATAATACCTAAATATTTGGAAAATATATTCTAATATCGTTACCTATATTTGACTAGAACATTAATTTATATGACAATGATCCAATTTTATATTCGATGGGTTATTTCTTTTTTATTGAATAAACTTGTTGATTTTACTTGAAACAAATATAAATGATATGTTGTCTATTTAGATTCTAGTAATAATGTCCGACTTAATGTATACCATTAAGTGATTTAAAATTGTTTATAACACGTGTGCCAGCACGGCACATCACGTTTATTCGTGTGTTGTGCCCGTGTGATGTGCTGTGCCTAGCTTTTGACTAGTAAAACACAGCACGACACATCACGTATAAATCGTTGGCACAACACGGCACATGGCACGTAAAGCACGCGACTTTGTGTGCCGGGCTGTGCCGGGCCGGCATGTTTTACACCTCTAACCTTCATTATCAAATTGGTGATATTTTTGTAGCACAAATTTTCAGAATTAGTATTAAACTTGTTATATTAAGCACAAAATGGGCGTGGGATTGACTGGTAAAGTGCTTTTTAGTGGTACTACAGGTCGGCTTCTGATCATCTTTGACAAAGAAATTAGTGTTATGTTGTTGTTCAAAAGATAAGAATTTCAAGATTTTTGATGTTATGATGTTTTGTGTTATAGCTGAAGAATATTGGATGAAATTTTTATACTAGGACTTGCATATAGCTTTAGCTCAACCAAATATACTTGCACATCCATAGAGATTAAAAATTCATAATACTTACAGAAATTAGTACTCCATTAGAGTTAGACTCGCAGATCAAGGTCTGTGACTAGAATCACAACCGTTTGTTCATCATCATATTTGAATCCCCACTTTACTACGTATGGCTTATTAGTTCCCACCTCTAGTTTCAAAGGTCAAGCTCGTCAGGTTTTTGATGGAGTAGAATAACGAGACTATTTCCATTGAGCTCAAGAATGGAGCTGTTATTCACGGCACAATCATCGGTTCGGATATCAGTATGAACACCCATTTGAAGACAGTGAAATTGACGCTAAAGGATATGTATGAGGGGTAACAATATTTCCTGACAGACGGAATCCTTGAGACTGGATTCGTCGAGGAGATACCTAGGGTCAAACCCAATAAGGAAACTCCTGGTAAGCCAGTGGGGGGATTGGTCATGGCTGTGGACATGGTCGTCGACGTGCAAGACTTGTTGTCACCTTCTGGAAATTATTTAGTGGATTTTGTTTCCCTAACACTCTCATTTCCCCTTCACGCCAATTTCGATTGAACTTCGGTTGACACATATGGATTGAATTGCTCTAAACATGTTTACTATTACTGGAGAAAATGTTGGAAGTCAAAATTTAAATGCATCCAATGTAATTTCTATATGTTCAATGGTCTTCAAGAAAATGTGTTCCCAATTAGGTGTGTTGTAGCAAGTTCTATAATCCCGTGCAAATGTATGGGCTGGTTCAAGAATGTGGTTCATACATGATCGGTCATTTTAAAAAATCGAAAATATATACAACTCAAACGTGACTCCATGATTCCTCTATAATTAAAGTTAACTCCAATTTCAATAGGTTCACAATACTATGATAAAATATTCATTTCTGAACATTCAACATTCAAATTTGTTGGTTTGTTCATTGAGTTGGATCATGTAGCGCACGCTTGATGGAAAGTCGGGCAATCATGTTACAAACGGGTGAGCATTATACAAACGCGGGCGATCAAAAAACTATCGCGGGCGAGAGATTTAAAAACTCCAAGTACAACTCCAGATTTTTTAATACTTTTTTAACCTATTTTATCTCACTTCATCCTATTTTATCTCACCTAAATATTATATTTTATATTTTATCTTTATCCTACAAAATATTTTATATCAAAAAGAAATATTAGTGTGTCCCTAGAAACCAAATCTGTTCATTTTTTTCTAGTTTTCCACAGTGGAAACACAATTTGTTCATTCATGCGGCTCAACAAAAAATTATTTTTTGTTCATTTCCATAGAAATTGCCCTTATTGAACGCTCACATGAAGTATGGTGCTAATGTGCTATCAATAAGCATATATATAAGGGGGATTTTGTGTTTCCCCCTCAAAATAAATAGCTAATTTGCATTACCCCTTTATAAATTGCTAATAGGTGAAACCCCCTTTAACCTTGATGCGTTGTAGCAGACCTGTTAAGTCAGCACGTGCAGTGCGCGTGTGTGCCATTAAAAAAAATGCTTTTGTTACTCTAATCCAAAGGTCAGATGATATATACCCTTGAACCCTAATTTTACTCTTAACATCGATTACTGCACTATCGCCCCTTTCTCCTCCACCTCCCATGGTGAAACTGATGAACACGAGCAGTACTGAACCTGAACTTTACGACTAGAGAAGACAGAAAAAGTTAAAGGTGAATGGAAGAAAGAAATAAAGCTAGCTACTAATAAAAAATCCAGATTGAATTTCAATTGCTGTATTTTTTGTTTTTTGAATAATTTTATCAGACGAAAATTAGGTCAATTCAAAAACTAATCTGCGTTTGTAAATAATTTGGATTTGAAGCAGTGGATATTTAAAAGGAATTTAAATGATTAATTCTTCTTCTAGGAAGTAGAGTTTTTGAAATAGCAGAAATGTTGGGTTTGTATGATTTTTTAATTCAATCGTTAGATATTAGAGGAAGAAGAAGACAAGTCAAGAAGAAGACGGGTAAAGAAGAAAGTTGCAGAGATATTCAAGGAAGAAAAAGACGAGATCTATTTTAGGTTTTTTTCATTTTTTTTAATGGCACACACGCGCACTGCACCTGCTGACTTAACATGTCTGTTACGGTGCACCTAGGTTAAAGGGGGTTTCACCTATTAGCAATTTATAAAGGGGTAATGCAAATTAGCTATTTATTTTCAGGGGGAAACACAAAATCCCCCAATATATAATTAAGAATTTGAAGAAACAATTTATCATCTGAAAGAATGATCGTTAATTTCCTAGCCGTTTGAACTCATTCCAAATTATTACTCGATAATACGACATAGAACAATCTAGATACCTTCACAGCATCCCATGCACACAAAAACTCTATACATATCGGACTGGATTAAACTCTGATATTTTGACATCGTAGATGGTGCACTGCAAACTTTAGTTCCTTGGTTCACTTTATCTCTTTATGTTTTCTTCCTCATTCCATAAATCACCCACAATTAGCCAAACTTGAAGAAACCTCTTGGAGGTGTTAGTTTCTTTTCATTTTCATGAGGCATGACTTCAAAAGCTTTGGTGAATAATCAGAATTAACTCAACCAACAATCAAGCAAAGATGATTTCAGGTAGAACTTCCTTGAATACGTAACCCATTCCCAAAAATATATTATTTTTCCTAAATAATTTGAGTTTTCGAAAATGGAAAAAAGCAGCATTTTTGAACATTAGATCTTTGGAGAAAAGAAGTTTGGCTGTGTTGTAAATAACGGTTGATCAAAAGAGGTGTTGACCCAAACTTAAGTCGTACTGTTTGGCTATGGACGCATCCTTTGGTAAAACCTTTTTCTTCATGTTCAGATCTGTACATCTTGATTTCATGTGGCCACTACCAGACATCAAGAGGCCGTTGGTCAATGGCCACAAACTGTTACCAGACACCAGAACTTGTGTCTAGAAGAAATCCAACAAGAGGACACATGGGCTGGTTATGAGCCTCTATGCTCTCTCAGTCTCAAGCTCAGTAGGGTTTTGCATTCAGAAAATGACATAAAATGTGAGTTCGGCTTGTGTCTCCTTTTCTGAAAAAAAAAACTGCCGTCTCCATTTGTCTCTCCATCTCAAAATCCAGATCTGGCCTGCACTTTTCACAATCCAAGCTGATTCTACTGAAATTATTTTTCTATAATGATTTTACAAATTAAGATTATGAATCCAATGTTGATTGTATACGGGATCTCTCACATACTCCACAAATCATCCATCCTCGGAACTAGCATAATAATTTCTCCTCTCAAATGAAAAAACTCTCCTATTAGCATTTCCACAAATATATCCATTTCCATAATGTTGGGGATGACTTTGAAAAGAAAGCCAGGAAATGAAGTATTCAGATTCAGTTTGCTCATGGGAAAAGGGATTCACAAACACATGAAATATATTTTGTACTACTACAGATCTCTTTTCACTAATTTTTCTTCTTCGTTTAACTACCTTAGAACTTGATCTACCGTTACTGTTGAATGTTGATTAAATGTTTTTAGTTTTTGTGCTTTTGTATGTAAATAAATTTCTTAGTCTTATTTTTTTTTTTGGTCTCAAGCTATGTAGATTTGAACAAATCAATTTTTATTGTTTGGGTTGTAAGATAAGGTCGTGAGTTCAACTATGAAAAAAGGAAATCATTCTTGATCCTGTTCAAAAATCATTGGCCATACTGAATTCTGGTTACAGTTGTTTCATTCAAGGGATTTTAAGTTTAGCCCTATGGATATGAAAGAATCTAAGATTTCATTTCGTTTATTATGAAGCATCCACTATTATACGTCCTCCAAGAATGAGGAAATGGAATTAACGGAACCCGGAATTGCCTTGTTGAAAATGCAATTCCATTCATGTGCTTGGTTAAATTAGATGGCTTTCTTGAACTTGTGCCTTTTAGCGCAAAAGGGGTGTAGGATTGACTGCTAAAGTGGGTTTTAGTGGTACAGTGTCGGCTGCTGATCATCTTTGACAAAGAAAATTAGTGTTATGTTGTTCATAAGATTTCAATTTCAAGATTTTTGCTGTTATATACTGTTTTGTGTTTTAGCTGAAGAATATTGGATGTAATTTTTATACTAGAACCTGCACAGTATAACGAGTTGCAACGAATTAGCTTTATCTCAACCAAATATACTTGCAAATTCATAGAGATTACCAAATTCATAATACAGATCAAAATAAGTACTCCATTAGTGTTAGATTCGAGAGAAGAATTAGGCCATTGGACTTGAATCACAACCGTTTATTCATCATCATATTTGAGTCCTCTCATTTTTTTGTCTGGTTTACTAAATTACTAGTTTCCACCTCTAGTTTCAAAATATACCTCCAAGATCAAGCTCGTCAGGTTTTTCATGAAGTTGAATAACGAGACTGTACGGATTGTGCTCAAGAATGCAACTGTTGTTCAAGGCACAATCAGCACTATGAACACCCATTTGAAGACAGTAGTGAAACTGACGCTAAAGGATAACAATTCAGTGACACTGGATCACTTGAGTGTGAGGGGTAACAATACAGCTTAATCCTTGAGATTGTATTGGTCAAGGAGATACCCAGGGTCAAACCCAATAAGGAAACCGCTGGTAAGCCGGTGGGGGATTGGCCGTGGTCATGGCTAGAGTTAACTCGGCAACCATCTGATGCAAACACTCTCATTTCTCCAGTCCCCTTCACGCCAATTTCGATTGAATTTCGGTTGACGCATATGGATTGAATTGCACTAAACATGCTTACTATTCCGGGAGAAAATGCTGGAAGTTAAAATTTAAATGGATTGAATGTAATTTCTATATGTTAAATGGTCTTCAAGAATCTTGTTTTTTATTGCTAACTGAACTCAGATCGATTATTATAGCATGTTTATTTCTAAACTTGATGCATTAAGCATGTTTACTAAAACGAACCATTTTCTTCGGTAGAATCAATACAAGAGAGAATGTTCACATATCACCAAGACAACCCATGGACTGATAATGGGACTCTATTCCATCTCAAGCTCGTTAGGGTTTTGGGATTTAGAAAAATCACAGTATAAAAGATGATTTATCGGACGAGTGTCTCCCTCCCTAAACAGAGCGCAGCTGCAGTCTCCATTTCTCTCTCTCCATCTCAAAATCTAGATCTGGTCCTCCCTATCCAAATTCGTTCTGCCGGAATCTCTTTTATAATGATTTTACGAATTAAGGTTATGAACCAAATATTGATTTGTTATGGATTATAGCATTTTGATTTCTCCTCTCAAATAAAAACTCTCCTCTACTTGAGGTTCTATAGATTGCTATTCAATATCTTCAGAGCTTCTTTTTCACTAGTCTCACGTCGGATTCAATATTCGAATTCAGGTTGTTGATGAAAAAGTAGTGCACTGAACTATATCATAGATTGCGGGTCTCTTTTCACTAGTTTTTTTTTTCCCTCGTAAGAAACAACTACGTCTGATTTATCATTATCTTATCACTTGAGATTGTTATTCATAATAAATGTTTTTTTCTCAGGCGAATAGGGAAATCTGAACAAATTGTGTGCCCTAATTTAGATGAAATTATTCCTGCTACTAATCCTGCAAGAAAGAGAAAATGGCATTAACCAAGTTATCTTCTTGAAAATGCAATTTCATGTTGGAATTAGTAACAATAATAATGAAAATAAATTGAATAATCACAAGTGATACTTAGCTTGATTTGCAGCAACTTGGTGGATGCATCACGTCGAGTATTATGCGGAGCAAAAAATTGATAGAGGCACGTATATAATACGCTGAACTAAAGACAATATTGCCTGCTACTCCTCTAAATAGAGAGATGCTATAGCTTTCATTAGCGAGTTGCCTCCAGAATACAACTATCGATAGCATTCCTTCATGTAGCATACAAGAAAACGCCCTTAGAACTTGGCAGTGAAAACAACTCATTGAAACCATCTTGTTTCACTTAAAAACTCATGGAGAAAAATTGACGAAATAAAACTTGTTTTTTCTCATTTTTCTCTCCTACTCTTTTTCCACCAAAAACAGAGGAGTTAAAAGTTTTAAGTTGTTTTTCTCTTAAAAAAAAAACATATGAAAACCAAAACCGTGAAGGAGTTCATTTTGTTTGTTCATTTTCTCTACTGCTCTCTACTACTCAAAACAGAGGAATTTTAGTTTAGTTGTTACTTACAACTAAAAGACTAAATTTAAGAAAAATAAGTAAGAGAAGAAGTCTTCTTTTTCTCTCTATCTCTTGCTCTCTCTCCTACTCTAAATCCCCGCGCTTCAACCACGAACAGATCTTGTTTTATGCAACCTCTGCTCGGGTTCACAGTACTATCACCATAGGACAACTCTACTACACATATATTAATTGATTATGTATAAGAAGGACAATATTAAAGAAAAAACTTGTAAGCTTTTCAGTTTTTCTTCCTTTTCTTTCTTCTTCTACTTTTGTAATCCGTTCTCATTTCATTGGGTCTTGCAAATATTTTTTGCATGGGAGACAAGGAATTTTGTTTTAATCAATTATTACTACTTATCTCTTTCTTTTCAAATTTAATATGGGTTATGTCTGGATAGTAGTGATGCATAGCTCACTTTTTCATTTCCAAATGAAGCTTTTCCTTTTCATCTTATTTTATTTTAAACCATCGAATGTTGCACAAAACAAGAGGGGAAGAGAACGGTCAAAGATATCACGACAAACAAAATGAAGTAATGCACAACAAAATGATAATTAATCGTTATAAAAGATAAAGATAATTATGAGAATCCCATGCGACAAAAAACAAAAATATTTCTTTAATAAAGAAAGAACTAAAACATGCGTGAAAGAAAGTACAACATTGTTGTCAAAAGAAAACCAAGTTTTAAAGAAGCATGCGTGAAACACATAGATGCTTCACGAGGAAGGACACGGGTAATAAATGATAATTAATCGTTAGTCTAAGCTGTCCGTGTAGCGTGCACGACTGACTCTACACGTGTGAGACCATGAGACCAAACCCGAGCCCGACCAAACGGCGTGCGTGCTTAGGTGCAAAGCACCGAGCGTACGGGAAAAGCAACTTTACCAAAATCTAGGTCTTACCCCCCCCACAAAAGTGTAGAGACCCAAAAGGCCATGCCCTTTAGCAAAACCCATGTTATTTATGCCTAAAACTCTTAAAATTTTAGTCTACATGGGACTATTGTTTTATCTATTCAAAAGAAAAAACAATTAGAGGGCAATAGGTCTAGGGATAAAATCATGATCCAAGTTATTCAAAACCCCGTTTTGAATAACAATCCCCCACATGAATGATAAAACATATCGATAAAACGCGAGAAAACAAGAGGCATCAAAATAGGCTAAGGTGTCCCAAAGATTGAACCTTAGCTTAGTGAGAGGTTACCGGAAATGCTTGTTGTAACGGTGAACATAATGTCTTGAACCGCCAACAGTGAATGCAAGTCAGAAATAACAACCACACTTGATGTCTCCACCGAAATCTGCCAAGCTCTTGCGGTTGTGCCCGTTTTGGCCGTGGGCTAAATTCTGGACTTAATGAATGTCTCTAGAGAATCAGCTCAAATTCTCATAGGAAGCGGCCCCACTTCCAACATCCACAAAGGTGAGTCCATAAAGAGTGTCCTCCCACACCCCGCTTTAATCAAAGCCATGGAACCCATTAAGATCTCAAAAGATCATCCTGAAATTCTGCAGGCAGCACTATCACATGGTTACACCATAGGGAGGGACAAAGAAAGTGCTATCCCGATATCACCATAAATTAGTTGTCTCATTGAACCTTGATCTTGGAAATCCAATCACAAGGTTGAGTATCCTTCATGGTGATTTATTTTATGAGCTTAAGTCCCATCCCCCTCGATGTAGATATAACTACCTTTCTTTATAAACCTTTCGTCAAAAGAACTGCAATATTATCCTTGGATCTTACAAAGCCAAGAGAGATAATACCATTAGAAAGTAGTTGCTTCACTATCTCGTGCTTTCTCTGAAGCTATAGACTCTGACTCCATTGTGGATCGAGCTATACTTGTCTGTCTGTATTCTATGACACAAACGCATCTTCAAGCATGAAGATGTACCCACTTGTGGATTTTGACTCATGTGAGTCCTACATCCAGTTGGCATCACAGCACCCTTCTGTCGCAGCAGGAATCTTCCAAAACTCTTGCAAAAGTCTGAAGAGCCTCTCAAGTAGTGCAAAACTCTATTGAGAGAATTCATGTTATCCTGCTCAGGGTTGCAAGTGTACCTGCTCAAACTACTCACAACGTAAGCAATACCAAGTCTTATACAATTAATCAATTACATAAGACTGCTGATTACGCAAAAAAAATAATACTCAAAGAGTGGAGTAATTTCATCACCCTTGTTCTCACAATTTGAGAAACATCGTTACAAGGAGTAGAAGCAAGTTTAGCCAGATCGTGATTAAATTTCTTTAATATGCTTTCAGCAAAATGAAATTGACTAAGACTATATTCATCAGACGTCTCTCTGATTTTCATCCCTAAGAATACATCGGTAGGACTTAAGTCTTTTATGTCAATATTCTCATTTAGTATGCTTTTAGTGGTATTAATAAAATCAATGTTACTGCCTAATATGAGCACATCATCAACATACAGGCTAACAGTAACATAAGCATCATCCTCATATTTAATGTAAACACATTAATAAGATTTATTAATCTTAAACCACTAGATATCATTACATGATAAAATTCTCATGCCTTCATTTAGGTTCTTGTTTCAAACCATACAGAAATTTAATCAATTCGCATACTTTGTTCTCACAACAAAAAACCTTTTAGTTGGTACATATAAATTTCTACATTTAATTCACCATTTAAAATTGCAGTCTTAACATCCATCTGATGTATATATTCAAATCATGAATAAAAGCAATATTAATCATCATCCTAACAGAAGTGATTCTAGTGACAGGTGAATATATGTCAAAGAAATTTATTCCTTAATTTTTGGTTATAACCCATAACCATACTAGGTGTTTCTCTACAGTTTCAACTGTACCAAGGTTTCCTTTTGAAGACTATTCGGAAGAACATATAACTTCCCTCAGTGTCCAAACTCTACCATAAAGGTCACATTGAAAAAGCTAAAACTTATCTAAGTTCTAACTCTCTTACTTCTACTATTTCCAGTCTCAACATCTTGAGACGAGGTTGACTAGTCGAAGGAACATATGCGAAATTGTCATGGATCCTTTTTTCGAGGTCCAATCCTCAAAGGAATTATATGATCAAAACCAAAGCATCTCTAGAATGCACCACAGTGTTCATACCAATGTTATCATTTTCAAATATTATGACCATTAACCTATATGCACTAGCATGCTTAGGATAGGTTAGGAATCCATAATCTTAGGTCAAAATTTTGATTTGCTTGGGAGGTGAAATAGCCAATACACCCCCCCACATTTTAGGTATACAGGCCAAGAACACAAAAATAGGTTATGCACCTTGCACAATCTTCTTGAGAGATTAAAATAAATATTTTTTATTTTACACCCCCACAATTATCAGGATTTCTCAACATGCTGAGATTTTGTGTCATTTAACACACGCCGCATAATCAAATTATGATTTAACATGTTCATGTATTCATTAACAATTAATAGCATACAAGCTTCACTTTATCTATTAATTCCTCATGTTCTCTTATGTTAAGAGTTCAAAACATTACATGAACTTATTTCCAAATATCATATCTCATAGTAAAGTAGATAACCATTGAAAATTATATTTAAAGCATAATGCACATGTGGAGAACGAAAGTTTCCATACCTGAAACCATTTTACCTACTTTCCTTCAACTGTTTTGATAGTTGAGTTTCTCAAAGAAATGCTTTCATACCTTGGTTATTTTGGTAGAAGACTTACACACTTCTTCTGGAGCACACATTCTAGCATCCCGAACATTAACCAACTTTCTTGTTGGATCAAATTATTGTACCTCAACATTAGATTCAATCAATCATTAGTAGGTCACAAAATATTGGTAATTAAAACCAAATGCTTTGTGTATTCACAAATCGATTTAAACACACAATTTTCTTGTTATATCACATTTATTAACCAACATGTGATTTATGCAAATTGATGTTACACAAAACATATGATCCAAGTGATCTTGAACATAAACAAAGTTGATATACAACTTATCAAAATCATATTATTCCTAGACAAAGTGATACAAATTTATCTCTACACAAGATTATTATTCGTGTCATAGGAATCGATTGCTAGCTACATGCTTAAGTTATCATGAGAATTAAATCTCAACTAAATATCCTCCAAGTAATCACTGCTACATGTTCTCATTATATTCCCAAAGTGATAGCACATCACTAATCAAAGGTTGCTAGACATAATCAAGAGATTACTCACATTACACATTTTCTGGACAAACATGCACAACAATTTTACAAATACCTTATCTCTCAAACCGCATATCCAAATTAGATGAATCAAAAGGGGGTTTAAATATAAGATCCAGAACTAAATATCTTATTTAGATCAACATTTCCAAAAACTCATAGTTATGCCAGAAAAATAAATTTTTCAGCAGAGGTTTTTTCTGTCCGTCAGAAATTTTCCAGAAACGTATAACAGTTTTGTAAAATATCTAATAAATACTTTTACAACTCCAAAAATCATGAAATTTGGTGGAGTTAACCACAAACGTGTATATATCACTGTGTTAAAAGTATTCAGAAAATTTCGTTCTGGGTTAAGAGATAAACCCAAAATTATACAGCTCATACAAAACTTTTAATTTGTGTTTTTTCACTTTAGAAAAATATGAACATCTTTATTTTTCCATTAAACTTAGTAGTTTAATTTGTCAATAATATTTTTATTTATTATTATTACAAAAATTAAACTAGCACATATATTGTCTTTAGATTGTTGGAATTAGTAACAATAATAATGAAAATAAATTGAATAATCACAAGTGATACTTAGCTTGATTTGCAGCAACTTGGTGGATGCATCACGTCGAGTATTATGCGGAGCAAAAAATTGATAGAGGCACGTATATAATACGCTGAACTAAAGACAATATTGCCTGCTACTCCTCTAAATAGAGAGATGCTATAGCTTTCATTAGCGAGTTGCCTCCAGAATACAACTATCGATAGCATTCCTTCATGTAGCATACAAGAAAACGCCCTTAGAACTTGGCAGTGAAAACAACTCATTGAAACCATCTTGTTTCACTTAAAAACTCATGGAGAAAAATTGACGAAATAAAACTTGTTTTTTCTCATTTTTCTCTCCTACTCTTTTTCCACCAAAAACAGAGGAGTTAAAAGTTTTAAGTTGTTTTTCTCTTAAAAAAAAAACATATGAAAACCAAAACCGTGAAGGAGTTCATTTTGTTTGTTCATTTTCTCTACTGCTCTCTACTACTCAAAACAGAGGAATTTTAGTTTAGTTGTTACTTACAACTAAAAGACTAAATTTAAGAAAAATAAGTAAGAGAAGAAGTCTTCTTTTTCTCTCTATCTATTGCTCTCTCTCCTACTCTAAATCCCCGCGCTTCAACCACGAACAGATCTTGTTTTATGCAACCTCTGCTCGGGTTCACAGTACTATCACCATAAGACAACTCTACTACACATATATTAATTGATTATGTATAAGAAGGACAATATTAAAGAAAAAACTTGTAAGCTTTTCAGTTTTTCTTCCTTTTCTTTCTTCTTCTACTTTTGTAATCCGTTCTCATTTCATTGGGTCTTGCAAATATTTTTTGCATGGGAGACAAGGAATTTTGTTTTAATCAATTATTACTACTTATCTCTTTCTTTTCAAATTTAATATGGGTTATGTCTGGATAGTAGTGATGCATAGCTCACTTTTTCATTTCCAAATGAAGCTTTTCCTTTTCATCTTATTTTATTTTAAACCATCGAATGTTGCACAAAACAAGAGGGGAAGAGAACGGTCAAAGATATCACGACAAACAAAATGAAGTAATGCACAACAAAATGATAATTAATCGTTATAAAGATAAAGATAATTATGAGAATCCCATGTGACAAAAAACAAAAATATTTCTTTAATAAAGAAAGAACTAAAACATGCGTGAAAGAAAGTACAACATTGTTGTCAAAAGAAAACCAAGTTTTAAAGAAGCATGCGTGAAACACATAGATGCTTCACGAGGAAGGACACGGGTAAGAAATGATAATTAATCGTTAGTCTAAGCTGTCCGTGTAGCGTGCACGACTGACTCTACACGTGTGAGACCATGAGACCAAACCCGAGCCCGACCAAACGGCGTGCGTGCTTAGGTGCAAAGCACCGAGCGTACGGGAAAAGCAACTTTACCAAAATCTAGGTCTTACCCCCCACAAAAGTGTAGAGACCCAAAAGGCCATGCCCTTTAGCAAAACCCATGTTATTTATGCCTAAAACTCTTAAAATTTTAGTCTACATGGGACTATTGTTTTATCTATTCAAAAGAAAAAAAAATTAGAGGGCAATAGGTCTAGGGATAAAATCATGATCCAAGTTATTCAAAACCCCGTTTTTTCTAACATTTCATTCGTGTGCTTCGTTAATAGATGGTTAGTAGTATCAAATTGGTGATTTTGTGTTATCACACTTGTGGTTTTTAGTGCTTGTTTCGATCGGAAATTTGCAAGAAATCATGGAACTGGAAATAAGAATTTTAAGATTTTTGATTATTACTGATTTGTGTTTACAAGGTCCTTAATCTTTGTAGCAGAAGAAAATTTTGATGAACTGTTTATACTAGAACTATCGTGAATTGTATCTCAAATTACAATGAATTAGCTTTGGCGCACCAAATTTTTGCAAAAACATAGAGATTGTTGCATCGCATACTGCATAAGAAGTTCTACCATGTAGATTGCTTCACGATGTCAAGGGAACAACATTACAATTAGAGCAAGTCTTATGGTAGAATCCATCCATCTTCCATCATCCATGCCACCTCAGCACTTGGAACTGTGGATGGAAGCGCAAGTGTAATGGTGGAATAGTAAAACACTATTCTTAATAGCGCTAAAAAAATGCTATTCTTAATGGAGCTAAATCTATAGAAGAAACGCTATTATTAATGGAGCTTTTTTCTCAGCCGTTAGATTCTCAACAACTCAATTTAAATCTACGGATAAAAAAAACGCTATTCTTAATGGAGCTTTTTTCTCAGCCGTTAGATTTTCAACAACTCAGTTTAAATCTACGGATAAAAAAAAACGTTATTCTTAATGGAGCTAAATCTACACTTGAAATGCTATTCTTATTTGCGTTTCCATGGATTCCACGGACCATTCCACCAAATCATGGAACCCTTCTTGGATTTTCTGTGGAAAACCCCAACTTGGAAGCCATTAGACTTGACATTCCATGGATTTTCCACACTTGAAATAGGTTGGATTCCACCATAAAACTTACTCTAAACAAAAGCTAAGCAAACTGAAGCTGTTTCATTGGATAGGGAAGACTACAAAACCAGTTCAAAATTGTACTTTACAAGCTTATACACTTGAACTAAACCAAACTCTCAATTCTGCTAACAATGGCTTTTTCTGCAATCCAAGAATACTAAACTTACGGTTTTCAATCCTATTAATTTATAATGATAGGAACAAGCCAAATTCGTGCACGACCAAGTGTACAATCCAGTGGACTTCCATATGTCCATAGGCAGTTTCCTTAAGCACCAATGTGCTTTTCAACTGCTACTCTTTTGTGATGATTGCCAGAATGCCAGTTGATGATGGACTTGTTCTCGGGGGTTATGATTGACAAACAAAGGATATATAAACGATGCAAGCTTACAATTTTTCTATCCCATCATCTTGTGCCATCAGGTCGTCTAGCCTTGCCCTATTCTCTCTTGGATGTTAGCACACGAGTAAAGCCATGTCATTCCTTGCTTAAATCTACTGCTTGTCTCTGCTCCTCACATCACTTGCATCATCTGGCCACATAACCGATTATAATGTTGCGTTTTCCGACATCATAGCTGCACTTTCATTTTCTGGACCTTGGCTACATGCCATAGCCGAACTCCTAAATCATAACCTTAATTGTCTTGCTTCCTTGCATCCTCAATGTTTACATATGGCAATGAAATTTCTTGTCTTAACCTTATGCTGCTGCATCGTCTAATATATTTAGGTCCCTCGGTGAATTGCCGATGCCATAAGATGTTAGTGGAACCCGGGTCTCTACTCTCTCTATATATCTCGTTAGGGTTTTAAATTAAAAAAAATGGACGTATAAAATGTGCAGTCTTTTTCCCTACAAAAAAAAAACACTGCCGCCTTCATTTCTCTCTCTCTCAAAAAAAATATCTGGATCTGGTCTTCAACTCTTGATTCAGAAAATTAGGGTTATGAATAAAATGTTGGTCTTGTATGGGAACTCTCTCATACTTCATAAATCATCCATTAGCATTATGATTTCTCTTCTCTAATTTAAACTATTTTGCTGTCACCTTTAGCTTTTTCTATGGGATTTGAGAAAATTGAATGAGCTCCTTCAAAATCTACAAAATGCAAAATATTCTACGGTACAATGTCTCTTTTCAATAGTTTCCCCACTCAATTGTAACCATGTCGGATGTATAGTATGAGACGTACCGTTGCTGTTGAATAAAATGTTTTTAGTGTTTCTGTTTTTTGTAAGTAATTACTAAAAATTTGAACAAATCAATGTTTATATATAGTTCAGTGTTGGATCATCTAAACCAATTTAGCTTTTTCAGTTGGTGTGTCTAAGAAAAGGTCTAGTGGATGCAGAATCATTACTTGTTATAAGAAGACCGGAATATCTGATTACAGTTGTTTGTTTAAATTATGTTGTGGTTTTAAGTTGAGACATACTATGAATCAATGAATTTCATGTCGTTTGCTGTCAAGCATGTCCTAATATTCATCCTGCAAGATTGAGAGAATGAAGAGAATGTTGAAAATACAATTCCGTTCATGTGCTTGGTTAGTAGATGGGTTTCTTGGTTAATAGTATCAAATTGGTGCTTCTTTTGGTAGCTTATATTTTCAGTACTAGTGTCACACTTGTGGTTTTTAGTGCGTGTTTCTTGATTTGGAACTAGAAATGGAGGGTGTAGAGATTGCCTGTAAAGTTGGTTTTAGTGGTATAGTAGAACCCAATATTATAGGTTACTAGGTTGCTGAAATGCTAACACTCTCAATTCTCCAGTTCCCTTCACGCATACGGATTGAATTGCACCACCGGTATTAAGCATTTTACCGGTCCTATATGCGCAACTCAGACCATTTTCTTTGATAGAATCATTATGGGAGAAAATGTTAGAAGTTCAAAATTAAATGGATCTAGTGTAATTTCCATATGTTCATTGGTCTTCAAGAACACCAACTTTCCCAACCAAATACTTGCTTGATGTTATATACTGATTTGTGTGTATGGAAGGTGCTTATAGCTGTAGCAAATTCAGATGAACCGTTTATACTAGACCTTTCCCGATATTATTAATTGGTCACAATGAATTAGCTTTAGGTCAACCAAATACTTGCACAAACATAGATGTTACCAAATTAAAAATAATACAAATTTGGATTAGCACTCAATTAAGGTTAAGACTTGAAGAATTGGCCAATTAAACTTCATTTGTTCATCATCATATTCTTATGCTATGTTTGCTCCGTCAATTAGACAAATTTTAGGTTGTTCCGATGTAAACACAATCATTTGTCTTGTACCCTAGACGCCAATTTGAATCTTGGTTGACGCACAGGGATTGATTGCACCACCATTGTTAATGATGTTTACTACTCCTATTATTGATTACCTTGCTTAGGTTCAGTATTTGTATAACACTTGTAGCCATTGGTGCTTGTTTGTATTGGTAATTTGGATTTTGGAACATGAAATGAGGCGTGGGAGTATGTGGGGTTGTTAATGTTTAGTACTATAATTAGTGATACCGGAGTGTTCAGTTTTGATACTCTGTGATAGAGGACATTAGTGTTCAGAGAGACAAAGGCCTTACCTTTGGCGAACATAAGTACATCTTATTAAAGATGGTGATTCTCATTCATGAATTTGACAACTATGATTTGAAGTGTTTGTTGCCTTGTTGGTGTTGGAAATCATGAACTTGACCTGTGTAACTGGGGTTTAAATATGAATGGCGTAAAATTAAAACAATAAATCTTTATAATAATTCAGTATTAACTTGATCTGTGCTACCTTAATCAATCTTTACAATAGTTCTTCAATATCCTCCAACACCTTGTATATTTCGGTCTTTTCATCTTCCGAATAGACGTATTGCATTATAAATTTTTCTAATTTGCTCAGCAAGACGTAACATTCATGATAAATGGTATACTGAGTGGTCCAAAAAATTTTTCGTACCAACTGAATTTGATATCCAATTTTATAGCCTGTTTATCTATAAAGTTTTAACCATATGAAACATTTATATCATGACTGTTAACATTGCCAACTCATCAGCTGACGACTCGCTACAAAAACAATAAACACATCAGCAAGACCGAGTTCACAGGGAGAGTCTTTGCGCTATTTTAATTTTCTTCTTGTTAGCGTCTTTATAGCACTGTATTGCTATTGTTTAGCTGAGAAGTTGTAACCATCTAATGTGTACCTCTTTTGAAGGATATAAATATATCATCACCTCCACAGACCAAAACTGTGGAAGTATTCACCAAATATCTTTTCTAACTTGGTATCAACCTAGATCCAAGCTACGCTTCCAAAATCATTATCAAAGCCTAATCATGACAACAACATATCAGCTTAGAAATATCCAGATTCATCTCCTGGTAACTTTGAAGTTAACAGACACCAATTATCCACTGTGGAAGACGCAATTTAAGCCCATTCTAAAGGGTTATGGCTTAGTTGGTTTCATTGATGGAACCAAAACAATCCCACCAAAAACTTTACCAAACTCTACAGCTGTTAATCCTGATTATACAACGTATGAAGAGCAAGACTCATTGCTAGTTGGTTGGCTAAACTCAACCCTATCACCTGAAGTGTTAGGAGTTGGCATGAATGTTGTTGGTTCGAAGTGGGTTTATCGTGTGAAGCAGAATCCTGATGGGAGTATCGACAAGTATAAGGCACGACTGGTGGCCAAGGGATACAACCAACAAGAAGGTTTGGACTATGGCGAGACATTTAGCCCGGTTGTTAAGCCTTGCACCATCCGGCTCGTACTTTCTGTCGCAGTAATGAATCAATGGCAGCTGAAAAAGCTCGATGTAGAAAATGCTTTTCTCCATGGTCAGTTAGAAGAAGATGTATACATGTGACAACCAACTGGATTTGTTGATCCGGACTATCCAAACCATGTTTGCAAACTGCATAAGTCACTCTACGGGCTTAAACAGGCGTCGAGGGCCTGGTTTTATAGACTCAGTTCCTACTTGCAGCAGTTAGGGTTCATTGGATCCATCTCTGACAGTTCCTTGTTTATTTTAAAAACTGATGATTCGATTACTTACGTTCTTATCTATGTAGATGACATAATTGTCACCTGTTCTCATCCTGCTAAGATACAACAACTCATCTCAGACCTTGGTGCGGTTTTTGATTTGAAGGACATGGGTGATTTAAGTTATTTTTTAGGGGTGGAGGTACTGAGGCAACCTAATGAATTAGTTTTGACGCAACGTAAGTATGTAGCAGATCTTCTAAAATGCACAAAGCTTGATGGTGTAAAACCTGTGTGTACACCACTACCTCCTTCTGCACGTATCCGAAAGATTGGTACCACCAAGTTTGCAGATCCCACTTTATACCGCAGCGTGGTTGGAGCGCTACAATATTTACACCTGACGCGGCCATATATTTCTGTAGCAGTCAATAAGGTATGCCAACACATGCATGAGCCTTATGATGAACACTGGGAACTAGTTAAGAGGATTCTTCGCTATCTTAAAGGTACTATTAATTATGGGTTGCACCTAAAACGCAACAAGGATTGTTCCCTTCAAGCATACTTTGATGCGGACTGGGCTGGAAGTTTGGATGACAGGCGCTCAACCAGCGGCTATTGTATATACTTTGGTGGCAATTTAATTTCCTGGAGTGCGCGAAAGCAAAAGACGGTTTCGAAATCGAGTACCGAAGCTGAGTATCGGGGTGTTGCAATTGCAACTTCTGAGCTGATATGGATACAGTCTCTTCTTAAGGAACTTTGCATTTCTCATACTACACTTGTACTGTGGTGTGACAATCTAGGGGCAACTTATTTAACAGCCAATCCTGTTTTCCATGCGAGAACCAAACACATTGAGATCGATTATCATTTTTTCAGAGAAAGGGTAGCGGATAAGCGACTGGCTGTGAAGTTTATCAGTTCAAAAGATCAACTAGCGGACATATTTACAAAGGTTTTGCCTGCACCAAGATATCAACTCATTCGAAGCAAGTTGCACGTTCGTCAACTGCCGTACAACTTGAGGGGAGGTGTTAACATTGCCAACTCATCAGCTGACGACTCGCTACAAAAACAATAAACACATCAGCAAGACCGATTTCACAGGGAGAGTCTTTGCGCTATTTTAATGTTCTTCTTGTTAGCGTCTTTATAGCACTGTATTGCTATTGTTTAGCTGAGAAGTTATAACCATCTACTGTGTACTTCTTTTGAAGGATATAAATATATCACCACCTCCACAGACCTCTTTTGAAGGATATAAATATATCATCACCTCCACAGACCAAAACTGTGGAAGTATTCACCAAATATCTTTTCTAACTATGACACTAACTTATATTATGTGTTGTATAAAGTCATGATAGTCGTTTTTAGTTTACTGTATCCCATACTTTTTACCGAATCATCCCAAAGTGAATCGAGTGCCCTTACTGAAAAGAAAAAAAATGATGCACAATAGATCGATGAAATGTTCAGGCTAGAACTTGCAAACTATTATAGGTTACAATGAATTACTTTTAGCTCAAAACCAAATACTTGCACATACATAGAGATTACTAAATTCATAATAATACAAATTAATACAAGTACTCAATCAGAGTTAGACGTGAAGAAAAAAAATATCCTCCTCGTGCTATCTCTGGTAGCTAATTGTACATTCTCCTTTCCTAATAATAACTTGAATCACTACCATTATTTCATCATCATATTCGTGTACTGCTCACATACAAAAACTCTCATTTCTCTAGTTTCCTTCACGCCAATTTCGATTGGATCTTGGTTAACGCATAGGGACTAAATTGCACCGCTACAATACCAATACTCGGGTACGAGTAACAATCAACCCAACATGAGGATGACTCAGATGTCCCTCAGTAAAACTCATCAGTCAGTGGAACGAGTTGTTAGGGGATTTCAGAATCTCTAGAACAGATCCACCAAAACAGCCCGTGGGATGATAATTATGGGCCTCCACGGACCACTCCATCTGAAGCTTGTTAGGGTTTGCATCTACATTAAAAGTCGAGTTTGCCTAACAATACCCCTCTCCCTCTCAAAACAGAGCGCCGCAGTCTCTATATCTATCTTCTCCAAATCTAGATCTGGTCTTCAACTCTTCACTATCAAACTCGTTCTACACAAATTCTCTGTATAATGATTCTGCAAGTTATGGTTAAGAATAAAATCTTTTTTTGTATGTACTCCACAAATCATCCATCCTTGTTAAGCATAATGATTTCTCCTCTCAAGTCTCTGTTCTCGCTGGAGAGCTTCAGTTTTGTCTCTGGGATATTTTAGTTGCACAAATTTTAAGAATTAGTATTAAACTTGTGCTATTTGGCACAAAATGGGTGTACTTATTGCAATCTTTGACAAAGAAAATTAGTGTTATGTTGTTGTTCAGAAGATTTCAATTTCAAGATCTTTGATGTTATACTGTTTTGTGTTATAGCTGAAGAACATTGAATGAAATTTTTATACTAAGACTTGCACGGCTTTAGCTCAACAATATACTCGCACATCCATAGAGATTACAAAATTCATGAAAACTTATCAAAATAAGTACTCCATTAGAGTTGGACTCAGAAAATAATACTTATCAAATAAGTACTCCACTAGAGTTAAGACTCAGAAAAATTAGGCCATGTGACTTGAATCACCACCGTTGTGTTCATCATCATATTTCCCTTTACTACCTCTGTCTTACTAGTTCCCGCCTCTAGTTGAATAACGAGACTCTGTTTCCATTGAGCTCAAGAATGGAGCTTCTGTTCACGGCACAATCATCGGTGCAGATATGGATCACTTGACTTAAGGGTAACAATATCCGTTATTACTTCCTGACAGAAAGCCTTAATCCTTAAAATTTGAGACTTTATTGGTCGAGGAGACACTCAGTGGGGGGATATGGTCGTCGACGTGGCAGAGGAGGCTGCTAGACAGTTAACTTTCTGGAAATTATTTGTGGATTTTGTTTCCATACCCTAGACTTAACTCGACAACCATCTGATGCAAACACTCTCATTTCTTGGGTCCCCTTTACGCCAATTTCGTTTGAATTTCGGTTGTGAAACGACAAGGTAAGATGATGAAGGTTTTGTATATTTCCAAAAGCTTGAGTACAAGACAGGATATCCCTGTGTCTAAATAGGCATAATACGCCTTTAAAAATATGGTGAGAAGATTTTGCTAAATTAATATCTTTCCTAATATACAAGATTCTAATTAACTACCGTATATATAATAGTATACATGTGAATCCCTTAATTAATCCCCTCAAGTTGGAGCATGGAGATCACGAATTCCCAACTTGCGAAGAAGAATCTCAAATTGAGGACGTCCAAGAGCTTTGGTGAATATATCTGCAAGTTGAGCTGTTGTGCGAACATGAGAAGTGATAATAGCACCAGACTGAATTTGATCACGTACATAGTGACAATCAATCTCAATGTGTTTAGTGTGCTCATGAAAAACATGATTAGCAGCAATATGAAGCGCAGATTGACTGTCACAGTAAAGACGCATAGGCTGAGAGTGAGACACACCAAGAGATTTCAATAACGCCTTGAGCCAAGTGAGCTCACTACAAGTATGAGCCATATAACGGTACTCAGCTTCAGCTGAAGAACGCGATACAGTATGCTGCTTCTTTGTCTTCCAAAATATAGGTGAGCCTCCCAAAAATATGAAATAACCGGTAAGAGAACGACGACTAAGGGGGAAGGAGGCCCAATCAGAGTCACAATAAGCAATAAGTTGAAGAGCACTGTCCTTACGTAAAATAATCCCTTGACCTGGATGACTCTTAAGATAATGAAGAACTCGAAGAGCAGCTTCCCAATGTGCAACTCGAGGAGATTTCATGAATTGGGCCAATATGTGCACTGAATAACACAATTCAGGACGAGTAATGGTCAAATAAATCAAACGTCCAATAATTCGACGATACTGAGATGAATCAGAATACAAAGGTCCATCATCTAGAGCCAAACGATGATGTTGATCAATTGGTGAATAAGCTGGTTTGGCACCAAGAAGTCCAGTTTCAGAAAGTATATCCAAGGTATATTTTCGTTGAGATAAAAATAGGCCATCACTACCTCGAGATAATTCAATACCAAGAAAATACTTGAGAGGACCTAAATCATTCATATGAAAGCACCGACTTAAGTATTCCTTAAAAGTAGAAATAGCAGCGGAATCATTCCCAGCAATAATTAAATCATCAATATAAACAAGTACATTAATGGAATTCTCACCTCGTCGTAGAGTAAAAAGAGAGTAATCAACATAAGACTGTATAAATCCAAAAGTCTTAAGAGCACTTGCAAGCTTAGAAAACCAATTACATGGAGCTTGACGAAGACCATACAAAGATTTATGAAGACGACATACTTTTCCCGAAGAAGTAGTCGAATAACCTGGAGGAAGTTGCATATATACTTCCTCATCAAGATCCCCATGTAGAAAGGCATTGTGAACATCCATTTGATGTAACTCCCAATTTTGAGCCACTGCGACTGCCAAAAAAATTCTAACCGAAACCATTTTGGCTACGGGAGCAAAGGTTTCATGGTATTCAACCCCTTGAACCTGTCTATTACCAAGAACAACCAATCGAGCTTTATACCTTTCGACACTGCCATCAGAATTATATTTAATTTTGTAAACCCATTTACTGCCAATAGCCTTTTTCCCTGGTGGTAAATCAGTAATGGATAACGTGCCATTCTTATCAAGAGCACCAATTTCTTTAGACATAGCTACACGCCAACATGCAAGACGCACGGCTTCAGCATAGCTAGTAGGTTCTTTAAGAGTGGTAATGGCCGCCAAAAACTGAGTATGCTTAGCAGAAAAATTAGCACAAGAGACGTAATTAGTTATGGGATAAGGTGTACCTGAGATCGTTGACGAGTGTGGAGTGGAGGAGACGGGGTCTATTGCTTCAATAGTATTGCACACATAGTCCCTTAATAGTGTATTCTTAACCCGGGATCGTGCACTTCTTCTGACAGTGGTATCCGAAATATCACTTACGGATGGATGACTTTCTGCAGCTGGTAACGGAACTTATGACACATTTTGGGAGTCCCCAGACAAGAGTGTGACACATTTTGAAAGTCCATCATCTAATCCCACTAAGGATTCATCGGTCACCTGTGACTCATTCACATTTGTGGAAGCTCCAGCTGAAGAGTTTTCTGTCACCTTATGTGACGTCCCACTTGTCTCACAATCGGTACAAATTTGATTCTCCACATTTTGGCTGCTGTCACGTTCTGAACCTCCAAGTTTTGAATCAGCAAAACTTTGAATCCCCACATTCTGATTGCTTTCTTGTCCTGTGCCTCCACGTGGTACTCTTTGGGAATCAGCATAGTTACTCCCCCTATCCGTCGGACTCACAGTAGTTGTATCAAACAATAAAACATCTAATTGTTCTGTAGGGTGGCCCAACTCCACTTGGAGTTCTTTACTATTATTATCTTCATTATTATTATTAGCCAAAGAAACAATTCCATAAGGAAATTTATTTGCAAAGAAAACCACATCCCGAGATATAAAGAATTGTTTCGTTTCCAAATCAAATAATCGCAAACCCTTTTTTCCATGAGGATAACCAACGAAGATACATCTCCGACTTCGTGGATTAAAATTATTACGATCACGAGGCATAACACTTGCATAGAACAAACATCCAAATACCCGAATAATATTATAAATGGGAGGTTTTCCATGTAGAATTTCATAAGGAGATTTCCCATTGAGCAAGGTACTAGGCGTGCGATTAATAATATAAGCAGCAGTTAGGATGCACTCACCCCAAAACCGAAGTGGTAAATTTGCTTGAAAACGCAAAGCACGCCCCACATTCAATATATGACGATGTTTGCGTTCCACTCGCCCATTTTTCTGAGGTGTATCCACACATGAGGTTTGAAATACTATTCCTTGTTCAGAAAAATATGGAATCAATGGAAGAAATTCCGTACCATTATCACTACGAACCTGCTTAGCTTGTTTATCAAATTGTGTCTTAGTCATAGAAAAAAAATTCTAAAAAATCTTCACCACCTCAGTTTTTTGTGCCATCAAATAAACCCAAACACAACGAGAATAATCATCAACTATTGTAAGAAAATAGTGTGCACCACAAGAAGACAAAGTACGATACGGACCCCATACATCACAATGAACCAAACTGAAGATATCATTAGCTTTATTCTCACTAATAGGGAAACTAGAACGAGTTTGTTTAGCCTTAAAACAAGTATCACATGGTTCATTGAGAAACTTCTGACAATCAACTTTGTTCATACCAGGAAGTAAAGAAATAATCTTATTAGAAGGATGACCCAAACGCCTATGCCATAAGTAATAATCTTTACCAGTAGTAACTCGATTTGCCATAATCTGCGCCCCATTGTTAAAGATATAGACCCCATCTCGTTCCTTTCCCACACCAATCAACGTCCTCGTAGTGCGGTCTTGTATCACACACAACTTATCATTCAAAGTGACAATACATTTTAGATCTTTAATTAAACATGCTAACGAAATCAAGTTACACTGAATATCAGGAACATATAAACACGATATAATCTCATATTGTCTCCAAACACCACAGTGCCTTCACATGGAGCAACTGCGTATGTGCCGTTCGGAAGTTTTACCGAAGTAATCCCTATTTGATATGTTGTACACAAAAACTCTTTCCTCCCTGTCATATGCCTTGAAGCCCCTGTATCAAGTATCCACGTACTAGAAATATTTTCCTTCGAACCATCCTTAATCGAAAAATTAAACATATTCACAATTGCTTCCCACTGTGCATCCGTGAGAGTATTAGCAAGTGGTACTCGATCTTGTGACGAAAGATAGCTTCCCGTTGAATTCACATCAATATTCATATGTGCGGTATTAACAATAACTTGTTCATCTTTTTCATAATTATCTCCATTCAATTTTACTTTATTACTTACATCCTTCAAATAATACGGGTATGATGATTTCTCCCGTAAAATTGAACCAAATTTAGGTTTACCATTAGAAGTAGATTCTTCCCAAGCCATGACGCTAAAAGAGAGATTAACTTCTTATTTTCAAATATTCAAATTATTTCGATTCTGGCTCTGATGCCATGAAACGACAAGGTAAGATGATGAAGGTTTTGTATATTTCCAAAAGCTTGAGTACAAGACAGGATATCCCTGTGTCTAAATAGGCCTAATACGCCTTTACAAATATGGTGAGAAGATTTTGCTAAATTAATATCTTTCCTAATATACAAGATTCTAATTAACTACCGTATATATAATAGTATACATGTGAATCCCTTAATAGGTTGACATGTTTACGGTTACTAGAGAACATGTTGGAAATTAAAATTTACATGATCGAATGTATTTTCCATATGTTCAATGGTCTTCTAAAATTTAAATGGATGGTGTTAAGCAAACAGTTGCAAGTAACCCACAGGACTAGGAAGCTGAGTCAGTCCTCCACAAGACTAGTTAAGCAGTACAGTTATCAAGGCGTACGTACTCCAATGTATTTCGTTGCCAAACTCAAGTGATTGTTATGCGGTAGAAGCATTTTGTGGCTGAGAATTGCACGTAAGAGCCACCATGTTGCCGGTTATAGGCAAAATTTCAGGATGTGACGGTTATTGTATCAGTCCATACGAACAAACAGGATATGACGGTATCAGTTATATTGATTGATAATAACAAATCTTAATAACCAAGTGCTCAATAGCTAAAAATCTCACTTCCTTCAACTTCTCCACAACTGCAGCAAAAACCCTGAATCCCAATTTAAAAAATTCAACTACCAACTTTGTGAACAACCATACCAAGTTCGACATTTCCAACACAAACAGGCACTTAAAATTAAAATCCTAGACAAACTCAGAAATGAGAATCCCCTTTCATTAAAATGTTTACAAGTTTTTACTGACAAAACTATACAATAATGTTCATCAAATGTAGATTCTTCAACCTTCACTTCCTGAATCAGCTCATTGTATATGGCCATGACATAGTTAAATCTGAATAATGACCAATTAGAACTGAAAATATATGCTGCCAAAGTAGTCACCAATTTGATACAACTAAAATAACCAAGAAAACCATCTATTAGCCAAGCAAACCAATGATACAACTAAACTAACCAAAGTAGTAGCCAATTTGATACAACTAAACTAACCAAAAATGTAGATTTGCCGTAGATGATCGACAGCAAATCTACATTTTTTCACATCAATATAGCTCAACTTAAAATCGCAACAAAATTGAAACAAATAACTGTAATCAGATATTCCCATAATCCTTCTCCCAAGTACTAATGCCATCTAAATTTAAGCATATAGTCAACCCTTTTCATGGACACACAGACTGAAAAGGCACTTCTCACATAAGATCACAAGGTCATTCGGCAGTAACATAGAGACTAAAGTGGTTATGATAATCCAACACTGAGCTATAAAATTTAATTTGTTCAGATTTACATATTAGCTAGAGAGAAAAATAAAAAGAGAGAGAAAGAACCAAAAATATTGTTTACATACAAAAGCATAAAAACAAAAAAAACATTTTATTCAACAATAACGGTAGACCTCATTGTGTAAAAATCTCCAGTGATACGTCAGATATGGTTATTGATTATTACTGTAAAACTAGTGAAAAAGATCTGTACTGAACGCAATACAGATCCTACGAATCTTATCATAAGATCACGGAGACAAAGCTAAGTGTTTTCATTTGAGAGGAGAAATCATTATGTTTGTCAACAAAGATGGATGATTTGTGGAGCCTGAGAGAGTTCCTATATAAAATCAACAATTCATTCATAACAGAAATTTTTAAAATCATTATCAAGAGAATTTCAATAGAATGAGATTTGACAGTAAGGAGTTTGAAGACCAAATCTAGATTTTGAGACAGAGAGATAAATGGAGAACAAAGGAGACACTGGTGGTCAAACTCTCGTTTTATAAACGGTTTTATAGTCATTTTTCTAGATACAAAACCCTAACAAGCTTGGGAGAGCATGGAGGCCCATAATTAGCCCACGAATAGTCTTGGTGGATCTGTTCTAAAGACCTTGGTACTCGTATAAACTTGACTAACAACAAGTCTTATGGTGGAAGTTTCCAACCGGTGCTCTAGATCGAAAGCTCTTAAAATAAAAGCAAAAAATTTGAACATTAATTCTATATGTCATTTTTTCGCTTGCCATTATTGGAAGTTTCCACCACTATACTTATAATTTCATGATCTATTTCAAATGCGGGGTTGGTGCGAGCTCGGTAGTTGTAACTCACATTTTATGTCATTTTTCACATGCGCCACCTTGGTGATCTGTGCTAGAGACCCAGGTTTTGGTAACAACCTGTGGCCGATTGGGCATGACCAAGGGACCAGAATATGTTTCTACCAATTGCAAAGGTATCAATTCTTGGAGACCAGTGAACATGTTGAATTTACATTGGATCCATTTGAGTTTTCTCCTGTAATGATTCTACCCACGAAAATGGTCCAATTTGCACCTATAAGACTACTGGACTAGTAAACATGCTTACTACCGGTGGTGCAATTCAATGTGCGTCAACCAAGAGATTTGGGTCAAATGAACATGACAAACGATAGTGATTGCATCTAAGCAGCCTAAAACTTGTCGAATTGACAGGAAAGATATAGCATTTGAATATTTAAATTAGATACAACCACAAAATAATGACCAATTTGATACGGAGTACTACTAATCAAGAAAGCCTGTCTATTTAACAATTGCATTTTTAAGAAGGCATTTTCCAGTTTGGTTAATTCCATTCATATGGCTCAACTTAAAATCATAACATAGTTGAATCAAACAACTGTAATCAGATATTCATGTCATCCTTGGCAAGTATTGAATCCGTCTAAATTAAGCATACACTCACCTTTTCTTAGAAGCACAGACTGAAAAGACAACTCTCACATCAGAACGCCAGGTCATTCATAGTAACACATAGACACAAAGTGGTTTAGATCATCTAAAACACTGAACAATTATAATTGATTTTTTCAATTTTACACATTAGCTTGAGAATAAAAAGAAGAGAACAAGAACTATGAAAATTGTTTGTTTACAAAAGCATAAAACATTTTATTCAACAACTAAGAAAAATATCATACTATGTATATATATACAATTCTCTATTAAAAAGACACATGCCTACTGTTAAATACATTGCACATTTGTTAGTGCACCACTTGTCTTTCACTGGTTAAAGTTATACATATCCAAAGATTTCTTTAATAAAAATCCCAGAGACAAAGCTAAAGTTCTAGTGAGAAAATAGAGTTTTCGTTTGAGAGGAGAAATCATTATGCTTATCAACAAGGATGGATGATTTGTGGAGTATCGTGGGAGTTTCTATATAAAACCTTGATTTTATTCTTAACCGAAATCTGCAGAATTATCATACAATAATTTCAGTAGAACAAGATCCGTTAGTGAAGAATTTAAATATCAGATCTATATTTTGAGATAGAAAGAGAAATGACGACTGCAGCTTTCTGTTTAGAGAGAAGGGAAGCATCGCTAGGCAAACTCACCTTTTATATATAATTTACATGTTACAAAACCCTAACAAGTTTGGGAGGGCATGGAGGCCCATAATTATCACCCCTTGGTTTGTCTTGTTGAATCTATTCTTGAAACTCAGGTTCTGCTACTGACTGAGTCACTGAGGGACCTCTGAGTCCTCCTCATGATGGGTTGGCCATACCCGAGTATTGGTATTGTATCGGTCCATGCTAATAATATGTATTCAATCCCTATAGGCGTCATATTCCCGATTGAAATTTTCCTCAAGGGAACCTGAGAAATCATAGTGTTTGTGTTGAAGTTGTTAGTCAAGGTATGTTAGTCGAGTTTGTAGTAGTGTATAAGTCCTATTGTTCAGGGTTTAGTTATTGAACTAGTCTGTCAATTAAGTTACCAGTAGTACCACCATTGAGTCGTGTCTGTTGCGTGTTTGTTATGATCCTATTTCCTAGTTCCTGTAAGGCTATATAAAGCCACATCTGTTCTGCTTTCTTCAATAAAAAAACAAGCTTTTCAATATATTCTGGTCTCTAGATTTGGTATCAGGAGCCAGCACGAGCTGGCTTATGAGAAAACAACAGTTTTTGTTAGCTATTATGTCGTCTTGAATTTCTAATATGGGTAACAATTTTTAGTATAAATAAGAGCTCAATCTCCACCCGTGATCTGTGGAAGATTTCTATCAAAAATTATGTTCTAACTTGGTATCATCTTTTGATCCAAGCCACCTTCCGCAATACAACACCAACAACAAAAAAAACCATAATTATCAACAATGGCAGATACAACAAACAGCCTCCTCCAAGTACAAATCCATCATTTTGTAACCTTGAAGCATACATAGACAAACCATTTGCTTTGGAGGCTCAGATAAAACCTATCCTGAAAGGTCATGATCTCACAGGTTTCATAGATGGAACCAAACAAAAACCAGCAAGAACACTTCCTGAAGAAATAAATCCATCTTTTACTGCGTATGAATCTCAGGATTCATTGATAGTTGGATGGTTAAATTCAACATTAACACCTGAAGTCTTAAGCACGGTAGCTCATCTTGATATAGTTAAAGAAATCTGGGATAAATTGGAAGTACAATATGCACCCAAAACCTTTTTCATCAGATGAACCTGAAGAAGCAGCTTCACATCTTAACCAAAGGTAATAAGACACTCAAATATTATTTGACTGATGATAAATCTTTGTTTTCTCAATTAGTAGAGTCAGGATATACGGCATCTGCTGATGAATGAATGCAGGACATCTGCAATGGTCTTAGTCAAAGCTATGATCCGATGTAACTGCAGTCACTACAGTCGAGGGTATGGAAATCGATACCTTTTATTCTCATCTGTGACCTTTTGATATGAGGATAGATCAACAACTAGCCTTGTTGCAACCACTGTTAGCCAATGTGGTTATGTCTACCGCAATAGCATCTGGTAATCGGTAAGACCAAATGAGGTCTAATGGGCAAAGTTCTCAGTACCAGCAGAATGCAAACCAACAGTTCAGGAGAAACAATAACAATTCTTACCAGCGCAATAATCAACAGAATCCTTAGAATGAGAATTTTGGAGGTCCAAAGTTCCAGATTTGAGAAATTATCTTGCAGACAGGTGTTGGTTTTGTTATGAGAAACCCAATAACAATCAGCAACGACAACCATCTCACCCAACAGATTACATAGCTCTACCGGGAGGACAACAAGACAACCAATGGATAACCGATACGGGAGATACACATCATTTGACAGCATACATGAGAAATTTAACTATTCCTCATGAATATGATGGCACTGAACAAGTGCAAGTGGGTAATGGTAATTCCTTGAATATTGCTCATATTGGTAATAGTTCTTTTACAAAGAATTCCATATAGTTTTGCTTAAATAATGTTTATCATGTACCAGATATTAAGTGTAATTTGTTGTCAGTGTCTCAATTCTGTAAAGACAATGCAGTATTCTTTGAATTACACACATCTTTTTTTGTTGTGAAGGAAAAGCACACGGGGCTTCCACTGCTGAGAGGACTTGAAAGGAATGGACTGTACGTTTTTGATGGAGTTGATGAGCTGGATCGTCCAATAAAGTCACATGGACATGTTGCTTCTAGTTTACCACTTTGGCACCAACGATTAGGGAATCCCATATTGCGTACAGTCTCTAGAATCTGGCGTCAGTTTTCCCTTCCTATTGCAAATAAAGACTTTGATTATTGTCACTCTTGCCACATCAGTAATATAAAGAAGTTTTCTTTCTCTCTTAGTACTAATGTTAATGACAAGCCTTTGAGCTTGGTTGTTTCTGATATTTGGGTATCATCGCGTTTATCAAGATCTTGTTTTTTTTATTACCTTTTGATAATGGATGTATTTTCACATTTTACTTGGATATTTCCTCTTGTTCAAAGGTCATATGCTCTAAAAACTTTCATTCTTTTTCACAAACAAGTTGAGAATTTAACAGATCATAAAATCAAGGTATTTCAGTCAGATAATGCCTCAGAATATAAGAAGTTCACATCATATTTCAATGAAACAAGTATACAACATAGATTCTCATGTCCACATACCTCACCTCAAAATGGCATTGCAAAACTTAGAATTCGTCATGTAACCGAGTCTGGTTTAGCTCTTTTGTTTCATGCTAACATGCCACACTCTTTTTGGGATGATGCTTTTACAACAGCCTGCTATTTGATCAACAGGTGTTGATGGTGGATTTTAGACAAGGGGTAAAATCGTAAAAACCCATGACCTAATGTTACCCGCAACACATTAACTGAGATCATTTAATACAGGCGTAAATAATTAATAAATGTATTTTTTTAAAATACCGGATTATGGTTTTCGACACAGATCCCTAATTCCAAACCAAGCCGCATATTGTGCACCATGGCAACGATACCAAAACTAAGACGCATACCCGTCACCATGGCAACGACGCCAAAACCAAGCCGCATACTGCGCACCATGGCAACGACGCCAAAACCAAGCCGCATACTGCGCACCATGTCAACGATGCCAAAACCAAGCCGCATACTGCGCACCATGGCAACGGCGCCAAAACCAAGTCGCATACTGCGCACCATGGCAACGATGCCAAAACCAAACTGCATACTGCATACTGCAACCATGCCAAACTAAGTCGTTATGCCATTGGCACATGCCAAAGTAGCGCCCTAGGCTTGCAAACCGTGCAACCTAGGCCAACATAGCCGTGCGTGCCATTGGCACATGCCAACACGCACCACTAGCCATCTTCCAAGTCGCTATGCCATTGACACATGCCAAAGTAGCGCCCTAGGCTTGCAAATCGTGCAACCTAGGCCAACATGGCTGTGCGTGCCATTGGCACATGCCAACACGCACTACTAGCCATCTTCTAAGTCGCTTTTCCATTAGCACATTCCAAAGTAGCGCCCTAGCCTTGCAAACCTTGCAACCTAGGCCAACATGGATGTACATGCCATTGGCACATGCCATTGGCACATGCCAACACGCACCACTAGCCAATTCATATTTTCAAACCTCTATGCCCAGTTAGCGCCCACAACTTGGACCAATAGCCGTGCGTGCTATTGGCACATGCCAACACGCAACCACTAGCCACTTTTATTCCCAACCTGCTAGCCAATTTCCAAGGAATTTCGCACATGCCATTGGTACATGCCACATGCTCCAGTAGCGACTTTGGCATTGTCATTCGCACTCAAAGTGCAACTTGAGGCCAAGGCATTACTGCAAGATGTCATTGGCACATGCCAAATGCTCCACTAAGCGACTTTGGCATTGCCATCCGCACTCAACGTACAACTCGCGGCCAAGGCATTCCGCACATGCCAAATGCTCCACTAAGCGACTTTGGCATTGGCATCCGCACTCAAAGTATAACTTCTGGCCAAGGCATTCCGCACATGCCATTGTCACATGTCAAATGATCCACTAAGCGACTTTGGAATTTCCATCCGCACTCAAAGTATAACTCATGGTCAAGACATCCGGCACATGCCGCAACGCTTCACTAACAACTTTGGCATTTCCACTTGCGCCCAACTCTCGATACATCAACACAAAATTGGGGATGCTTTCTTGGAGTTTTGGTTTGGCGGTCACAACAAGGACATACACTACGCTCGCAATATAGCAAGGCGTGCAAGGAATGAATACGGTCAATTAAATAAGGAAATTTATGGTGAAAACGTTTTTCACCATAAAGCCAACGGTTTCCACCTCCTCTGTTTAAATTGACACATTTACTCAATTCCTTAATGAGACCGAGTAATGTTCAATCTCATTTGTATAAATAGGTTTCACCTATTCTCGCCAAAACACACAAGTCTTGGTCAGGCAAAATACAACACTATCAGATAGCAACTTTGCAAGCTTTCTCAAAAGCTTCCATCACTATCAAGCTCCCGCAAGCTTCTACACTTCTGATACAAATCGAGATACTACCTATCCAGAACTCTCTGGTCTCATCACCCTTTTTTGCTATCCTCCCACAATCAACCCTTCTCCTTCAATTTGTGACCGAAGCAAATCTGGAACGACCATCTTCTTGGTTTAGGCCAGAGTTGTACATATTGATATATCGAATCAAAAGTGCTCACGTTCATCACATTTGTTTGAGGGTTTAAACCAGTCTCTCCACCATTGAGTTTACCAAATTCGGCAGAGGCGATTTTCTCCAATAAACAATTGGCGACCACTTTTGAGTTTGAATCTCTCGGTTACAATATATGCTTCCAAATCGATTACGCGCCTCGATACAAGCATCAAGATGGCATAAGCAGGCACATGGTTTAGGGTATCTACAACTCAACCCATTTACCAGTCGTAAAACTATACGGGAAAATCGGGACTCATGAAGATGCTACCAATGATTTGTGGACTTGCTGCCAATCCTACCTGCTAAGCCGCCTTTTACATGGAAAATAGGATTGCTCACGGCAAAACCTATAAAGTAAGTGGGTCTATACCAAGCACGATATACGATCTATTTTTGGTTCTCAATAAAACCATCATACCATTACATCTTGTGCTATTGCTAGCACCACTACGGAAAAATCATCATTTACAACACGTATTAGGGTTGTAGTACCCCTACTACAACGCTTTTTTATGTATTGTGTAGGTGGGGTATTGTAGAAAGTCCAAGATTTTCTACAATACTTGTCTAAGTGTTGTAAAGGGTGATGTGATTCATGGTTCGACAATATTTTTACAAAGTTGTGATTCTCTTTCGATTTTTTTTAGAAAGCCTAACACAACCCTTGAATGTTTTTATAGGAATATCTTGGACAACACAAGTAGTGTATCGTGGAACTATCTTGTACAACACATAGATATATTGTAATAAAGTTTTTCACAATATCAAAACTTCAGTAGTTAAAAACTTTAAGACGACATCTATTAGTATTGTGAATACAATTTTCATTACACTTCCTAGAGTTGTGCAACTGTACTAAACAACTCCTACTTATATTGCAAGATTTATTTTTACAATCATTATACTGGGTAGTAATTTTTTTTAACACAACACCTATTAGTATTATGATTATTAGAGTCGCTACACTTGGTGGGAATTGTAAAACCACCATGATACAACTATTCTATGTGTAGTAGAATTTTTTGAACACCACTCTTACTAGTATTGTAGGACTATCATGGACAACACAAGTAAGGTATCTTAGAAAGATATAAAACAACTGTTTATTATTAGTAAAGATGCTATTTCAAAATATCTTGGTTGGGTAGTGGAAATCTCTAACACAACACTCTATATGTGAATAAGGCCCATTATATACATATTTCACTTTTGGCACCTTGTTTGTGTTGTGAAATGTGAGGAACCAACTAGATTAAACTGAAACATAAACAGGGATCTAAAGCTGAAAGATTCATTCAAATTAAACTAAATCCTTCATGAATCGAAAGATTCATTCACATACCCATGTGATATACACAAAAACATTCACATACCCATGTAATATACACAAAACATACAAAAAAGTGGCGGTGATGATGTTTGTTATGAAAAAGTGAAGTCTTCCACAAAATATCAAAGATGATTAAGAAAGTTTACTCGTAGGAAATTCGATCCTTGGGCCATGTGATAACACAGAAACAGACTTCACCAACAAATTTGGCTTCGAAGTCTCCTTGAAGACAGAGCATCCTCCACATAAGCAACCTTCACACATACTGATAGGCTCCAAAACCTATTGGCTTTCCATGTACATCCTTACTTGGATGTTTCAACAATCTCGACCTCAGCCACCACTTCGCCCTCCTTGTACCAGAAACCAACGAATTGCAAGGTTGGAATCTCTCGGCACTTGGACCTGACTTGGGGTGGTATGAGTCGAGGCTCTAACATCGCCGAGAACAGATCTTGCTAGTGCTAGCCTCCTGGTTGTTCTTTGGCTTTTGGACTTGACTGCGAGAGGGTGATACTCCGTTGCAAACACACCTTGAGTTCCTTTCCTATATTAAGACAATATCAGCGGTATGTGGGTCACAATCAAGTTTGAATTCATCATGAAAATAAGAACTAGTCAAGTTTAAATTCTCACCTCTATCTGCACTGTAGATCATTCAGGATTCTCTACGGATTCCCGACACTCTGTAATCAACAACTTATAGTGGGACCGCAGCAACCTTTTTTATGTGTCGCTCCAAAACCAATTCCTTTAGGTCTCCCCAAAGATTTGTCCTCGCGAAGGCCTTTGCAAGAATATCATCTTCACCATGCTCTCGCTTGAGCTTTTTCAAGTTTTTCCTGTTTAATTTTGTAAAACATCGGATATTTTCTCATTTTTAAAGAAGACACATAAGCCACACAAAGGAAGAGGAGAAGATTTCTTACAAAAGCTTCTACAACACCGGGATGTGGAATCTTTCCTTTGCTTGTTTGTGTATGACCACGTTTCCTTAAAATGACTTGATCAATCCATTGGTTGTGTTTAGTTCTTTTTCTCGCCAAATAAATGTATCAATACATGACAATCATTAAGATTAGCATAACAACATGGTATTAAAGTCACGATACATGCTAAGAAGAAACTTCAAGGATTTTTAAGAT
This sequence comes from Papaver bracteatum, assembly GCA_023529315.1. Lineage (NCBI taxonomy): Eukaryota > Viridiplantae > Streptophyta > Magnoliopsida > Ranunculales > Papaveraceae > Papaver > Papaver bracteatum. Next base: position 223,253 of record JAJJWX010004639.1, on the reverse strand, counting down.
TCAACCTTGTAGAGAATTGTGAGATATAACATGTTCAAATGTTATCTAAAAATCTGATAATTCCGCCTTAAAATATGTACACATTAGTGGCTTAGTGTGAGCTTTGAACTCTAAACTCTTAAGGAAGTCAACAACCAAACATGAATATTTTCTATGATACTAACATGAAAACAAATGATAGATTACAACAGATAAAAGTAAACCACAGGTCGTGATCTGAATAATGAAATGATCCATCATAAACGGCTTTATAATCCACAACCAGTTAAAAGGCCAGAGATCACAATAACCAAGCAATAAACGTCTAAACGAATAAGCATCTAAATTTTTTCAATTGCATAAATAATGTCACAATAACCAAGAAATTATATTTAGAATGATGCAATAGCTTTCACGTGGTGAACATACCAAGGCCTCCTCCAATCGCGCAAAACCTAGTCGACTTATGGTATGTGGGGTGTTGTGTTTAGCACGCTTTTCTTGCATTTTTTTCTTGCTACGAAAAGAAAAGTAGAGACATCATCATTAAATTTTTTAATGTTTTTAAATTCTCCAATATAGTCAATCATTATAATAAAAAACTTACTCACGAAGTCAATAGAGTCTACATGTTTCACAAATTCTTCCCACTGCCTAACAGTCATTGTCCTAGGCATTAGATTTTCAAGCCTTTGCTTTCTTTCTTCCCCTTGAAACTGATCGATAACATCGATTACCAAACCAAACTTTCCTTGACCTTGCTTCTCTAAGATAAGCTCCCATCTTCTTCTGAAATAATATGCCTTGAAACACTCGGGCACTATGAATCGGTTCTACAAATAAAAGTAAATAATTTTAATTATAATACTCTATGAATTAAATAGTTGTTTAGTAAACGAAAAGAGAAAAAGTTATGAACTACCGTACCATGACCACCTTCCATATGTTTTCTTTTGCTTCAATAGGGACACATCTCTAATCCCCGAAAGTTAAAGGAAGTTTTAGAACAAGCACCCTAACACACTATCCAGGTTACCTGGAGGGATCACCAATCCGGTTGTTCCTTAGCGTTGAAGGTAATTGTTCTCTTGACAACATCATCCAACTTTAGTGCATGCATCTCCCCGAGTTGGGCCACGTGGAACATATTTTCTTTTATTTGCTTAGTTTCCTTCTTCACCTTTATCATTACGAACTATTACCATTCTCCAGGATCAGGCTCATCATCATTACCATTATCATTCGTTCTTATGAGGCTCCACATGGTCGGAGTTATCATCTTCCATAACTTTGCGGGTATGTAGATTTTCATCTTCCTCTTCCTCTTCATCTTGCAAATCTGCCAAGTGTGTCATTTGGATCCCTTAGTCGAACATTCAAACATGGGCCCGTCTTTGCTTGTGTGATGTTTCCGCTTTACATTCTTTCGGCCTCCAGAATTTGCGTATCTCCTTTGGAGATTTTAGACTAGGACTTGGTAGTTGTTGACTCGTATGTTGAGCACTTTCAGATTGCAAATTATTCTTGGTGGTAGCTTTTTTATTTGTAGGTGGTGATGCCGTGTAACACTTTCAAATTGTTTGTGACGATTTGGAGTTGTTGTTGCACATGGAGAAACAACATCACTTGGTTTGTTCCTTTTTATTCCTTGGTGTTACTTTGACTTGTCTTTGCATTTGGAGATGGTTCAAGATCATCTTCTCGTACCTTCTTGAATCTTGGTGATGACCGCCATACATGCAGTTAAAAGTGATGGTTTTTCGGACTTTTTTTTTGGTCGACGTTTGCAACTCTAAGTGAGCAAAGCACTTTCGATAGGGGACCGTTGAGTGTTCATCTTGTTTTTCACCGCTTAAAACGTAGCTTAGTCGATTAACATGAGAAGGTAAAGTAGCTTGTTAACCGAAATTGAGTTAAACTTGATCTTTACCTTTATCGCAAACTTCGGATGTCCTTCATATTTAATGAATCATTGCTGTCCTGCAACTTGGAAGTTAGCGGAGCACTTTCGGATGGAGATGCATTATCGCTTGACTTCTTGTTCCTTGGGGATGATCGTGTATGTGAAATAGATGGTCTGCATTTGTTTAGTCTTCTTCAACTGCAAAAAGAATGCATAACTTAGTTAAAATGAGAAGGTAAAGATAATTTTTTACAATGAAATTGAGATGAAAAGTCTTTATACCTTTATATTAACTTGCTTGACCATCCTCTTCTTTCTTGCTTCCTATGGTGTACATTATTGCTTGTTATGCCTTGCAAAAATAGAATTGAACAATCAATATGGATCAAAAGCTAACGAGGAATGAGTTACATTAAAGGCCATGATTATCATTAACCAAAGAGAAAAGAAAAAAATGTTGGCCTCGAAGGAGGAAATACGAGGGTCTAATGCATGCGACTCCAAACACAAGGCCTGCTCACGGTGGCTAAAAATTTAAACTCCATGCTTTGGGCACAAATATACTCACAATGGCGCATAAGGCAATTTAAGCCCCAAATGAGCTAGAACACACAAATCATACACCAAGGATAAGCTTAGTGAGCATTCACACAACAAACATAGACCACGAGAGCAATGCGTGTAGCTACCAAAAATATTGCATACGAGTCAATTTGGAAAAAAAGGTAATGCACGAAAATTTATCATTCCAGTTATTGAGATGTAAAGGACATAAAACATCTTTTAACTCCTGTTTTCTCACTAACTTTACTTCCTTATCAAAAAGGCAGCAGACAATTTGAGAGAACAAGAAGTTAAAAGTCATTTTCTCTAACATAAGTGTCAAAAATTCAAGAAAGGTATCAAAAATTCTCCAGAAACATACTAGAATCGGGAGAAAAACTAACCACTATAGTATTCTCTCATGGAAAAGGACATTCAATCAGAAACAACTTTCTTTTAAAATTTCAAGTATACCCCATAATAATTCAAGTACTCAACAATCTTAAGGATAATATCAACAACATGATTCCAGTTAGAATTGCTTGGAAAGAGCTTGAACAAGAAGTTAAAATACCAAAGATCAATGAATATAGGTGTGCTTCGACCATTCATACAATCAAAACTCATCTTACAAAATTTGACAATGTGATAGGCTAATTAGCCACCGAATATTTATACAAACTCGTACACTCAAACTAGTATGAAGAAATTATCATATACCTAGCGAGTAAAATTTTATCATACAAACGGTCCACCGACCTTCTCTTGATCAGATTTTGATGTTAAGTTATTATTGGAAGTAAATTCATACTAACTTTGAGGATTTATGTGTCAAAATAACCACACAAAAAAATCATCATGAAAATCAAAGACCAAAATTGAAGAATCCCCAAATTAAAGACCAAAATCAAAGACCCAATTTAAATTTCATCATGAAACAACAAAAACTTAAGTTGCATGAGGAAAAAAAAAACAAAATTTTAAAATCCCTAAAATAGAAAACTGGAACAAGAATTACTCTTCAGATTTGAGAGCATGAGAGATTCGAGAAATTACCCTAAACCCTGAGTTCCTTGGTGAGATATGATTATGTTGGAGAGATTAATCCTTTGAGTTTCTTCTGAATAGATTGAGATATTGCTTGAGTTAGGGTTTTTTGAGAGATTTAGATCGAGATATTGCTTATGAGTATGAACACCCATTTGAAGACAGTGAAATTGACGCTAAAGGATATGTATGAGGGGTAACAATATTTCCTGACAGACGGAATCCTTGAGACTGGATTCGTCGGGGAGATACCTAGGGTCAAACCCAATAAGGAAACTCCTGGTAAGCCAGTGGGGGGATTGGTCATGGCTGTGGACATGGTCGTCGACGTGCAAGACTTGTTGTCACCTTCTGGAAATTATTTAGTGGATTTTGTTTCCCTAACACTCTCATTTCCCCTTCACGCCAATTTCGATTGAACTTCGGTTGACACATATGGATTGAATTGCTCTAAACATGTTTACTATTACTGGAGAAAATGTTGGAAGTCAAAATTTAAATGCATCCAATGTAATTTCTATATGTTCAATGGTCTTCTAGAAAATGTGTTCCCAATTAGGTGTGTTGTAGCAAGTTCTATAATCCCGTGCAAATGTATGGGCTGGTTCAAGAATGTGGTTCATACATGATCGGTCATTTTAAAAAATCGAAAATATATACAACTCAAACGTGACTCCATGATTCCTCTATAATTAAAGTTAACTCCAATTTCAATAGGTTCACAATACTATGATAAAATATTCATTTCTGAACATTCAACATTCAAATTTGTTGGTTTGTTCATTGAGTTGGATCATGTAGCGCACGCTTGATGGAAAGTCGGGCAATCATGTTACAAACGGGTGAGCATTATACAAACGCGGGCGATCAAAAAACTATCGCGGGCGAGAGATTTAAAAACTCCAAGTACAACTCCAGATTTTTTAATACTTTTTTAACCTATTTTATCTCACTTCATCCTATTTTATCTCACCTAAATATTATATTTTATATTTTATCTTTATCCTACAAAATATTTTATATCAAAAAGAAATATTAGTGTGTCCCTAGAAACCAAATCTGTTCATTTTTTTCTAGTTTTCCACAAATGAAACACAATTTGTTCATTCATGCGGCTCAACAAAAAATTATTTTTTGTTCATTTCCATAGAAATTGCCCTTATTGAACGCTCACATGAAGTATGGTGCTAATGTGCTATCAATAAGCATATATATAAGGGGATTTTGTGTTTCCCCTCAAAAAATAAATAGCTAATTTGCATTACCTCTTTATAAATTGAAAATAGGTAAAACCCCTTTAACCTTGATGCGTTGTAGCAGACCTGTTAAGTCAGCACGTGCAGTGCGCGTGTGTGCCATTAAAAAAAATGCTTTTGTTACTCTAATCCAAAGGTCAGATGATATATACCCTTGAACCCTAATTTTACTCTTAACATCGATTACTGCACTATCGCCCCTTTCTCCTCCACCTCCCATGGTGAAACTGATGAACACGAGCAGTACTGAACCTGAACTTTACGACTAGAGAAGACAGAAAAAGTTAAAGGTGAATGGAAGAAAGAAATAAAGCTAGCTACTAATAAAAAATCCAGATTGAATTTCAATTGCTGTATTTTTTTGTTTTTTGAATAATTTTATCAGACGAAAATTAGGTCAATTCAAAAACTAATCTGCGTTTGTAAATAATTTGGATTTGAAGCAGTGGATATTTAAAAGGAATTTAAATGATTAATTCTTCTTCTAGGAAGTAGAGTTTTTGAAATAGCAGAAATGTTGGGTTTGTATGATTTTTTAATTCAATCGTTAGATATTAGAGGAAGAAGAAGACAAGTCAAGAAGAAGACGGGTAAAGAAGAAAGTTGCAGAGATATTCAAGGAAGAAGAAGACGAGATCTATTTTAGGTTTTTTTCATTTTTTTTTAATGGCACACACGCGCACTGCACCTGCTGACTTAACATGTCTGTTACGGTGCACCTAGGTTAAAGGGGGTTTCACTTATTAGCAATTTATAAAGGGGTAATGCAAATTAGCTATTTATTTTCAGGGGGAAACACAAAATCCCCCAATATATAATTAAGAATTTGAAAAAACAATTTATCATCTGAAAGAATGATCGTTAATTTCCTAGCCGTTTGAACTCATTCCAAATTATTACTCGATAATACGACATAGAACAATCTAGATACCTTCACAGCATCCCATGCACACAAAAACTCTATACATATCGGACTGGATTAAACTCTGATATTTTGACATCGTAGATGGTGCACTGCAAACTTTAGTTCCTTGGTTCACTTCCCCCGGAACGCATCTCTTTATGTTTTCTTCCTCATTCCATAAATCACCCACAATTAGCCAAACTTGAAGAAACCTCTTGGAGGTGTTAGTTTCTTTTCATTTTCATGAGGCATGACTTCAAAAGCTTTGGTGAATAATCAGAATTAACTCAACCAACAATCAAGCAAAGATGATTTCAGGTAGAACTTCCTTGAATACGTAACCCATTCCCAAAAATATATTATTTTTCCTAAATAATTTGAGTTTTCGAATATGGAAAAAAGCAGCATGTTTGAACATTAGATCTTTGGAGAAAAGAAGTTTGGCTGTGTTGTAAATAACGGTTGATCAAAAGAGGTGTTGACCCAAACTTAAGTCGTACTGTTTGGCTATGGACGCATCCTTTGGTAAAACCTTTTCTTCATGTTCAGATCTGTACATCTTGATTTCATGTGGCCACTACCAGACATCAAGAGGCCGTTGGTCAATGGCCACAAACTGTTACCAGACACCAGAACTTGTGTCTAGAAGAAATCCAACAAGAGGACACATGGGCTGGTTATGAGCCTCTATGCTCTCTCAGTCTCAAGCTCATTAGGGTTTTGCATTCAGAAAATGACATAAAATGTGAGTTCGGCTTGTGTCTCCTTTTCTGAAAAAAAAAACTGCCGTCTCCATTTGTCTCTCCATCTCAAAATCCAGATCTGGCCTGCACTTTTCACAATCCAAGCTGATTCTACTGAAATTATTTTTCTATAATGATTTTACAAATTAAGATTATGAATCCAATGTTGATTGTATACGGGATCTCTCACATACTCCACAAATCATCCATCCTCGGAACTAGCATAATAATTTCTCCTCTGAAATGAAAAAACTCTCCTATTAGCATTTCCACAAATATATCCATTTCCATAATGTTGGGGATGACTTTGAAAAGAAAGCCAGGAAATGAAGTATTCAGATTCAGTTTGCTCATGGGAAAAGGGATTCACAAACACATGAAATATCTTTTGTACTACTACAGATCTCTTTTCACTAATTTTTCTTCTTCGTTTAACTACCTTAGAACTTGATCTACCGTTACTGTTGAATGTTGATTAAATGTTTTTAGTTTTTGTGCTTTTGTATGTAAATAAATTTCTTAGTCTTATTTTTTGGGTTTGAACAAATCAATTTTTATTGTTTGGGTTGTAAGATTAGGTCGTGAGTTCAACTATGAAAAAAGGAAATCATTCTTGATCCTGTTCAAAAATCATTGGCCATACTGAATTCTGGTTACAGTTGTTTCATTCAAGGGATTTTAAGTTTAGCCCTATGGATATGAAAGAATCTAAGATTTCATTTCGTTTATTATCAAGCATCCACTATTATACGTCCTCCAAGAATGAGGAAATGGAATTAACGGAACCCGGAATTGCCTTGTTGAAAATGCAATTCCATTCATGTGCTTGGTTAAATTAGATGGCTTTCTTGAACTTGTGCCTTTTAGCGCAAAAGGGGTGTAGGATTGACTGCTAAAGTGGGTTTTAGTGGTACAGTGTCGGCTGCTGATCATCTTTGACAAAGAAAATTAGTGTTATGTTGTTGTTCATAAGATTTCAATTTCAAGATTTTTGCTGTTATATACTGTTTTGTGTTTTAGCTGAAGAATATTGGATGTAATTTTTATACTAGAACCTGCACAGTATAACGAGTTGCAACGAATTAGCTTTAGCTCAACCAAATATACTTGCAAATTCATAGAGATTACCAAATTCATAATACAGATCAAAATAAGTACTCCATTAGTGTTAGATTCGAGAGAAGAATTAGGCCATTGGACTTGAATCACAACCGTTTATTCATCATCATATTTGAGTCCTCTCATTTTTTTGTCTGGTTTACTAAATTACTAGTTCCCACCTCTAGTTTCAAAATATACCTCCAAGATCAAGCTCGTCAGGTTTTTCATGAAGTTGAATAACGAGACTGTACGGATTGTGCTCAAGAATGCAACTGTTGTTCAAGGCACAATCAGCACTATGAACACCCATTTGAAGACAGTAGTGAAACTGACGCTAAAGGATAAAAATTCAGTGACATTGGATCACTTGAGTGTGAGGGGTAACAATACAGCTTAATCCTTGAGATTGTATTGGTCAAGGAGATACCCAGGGTCAAACCCAATAAGGCAACCGCTGGTAAGTCGGTGGGGGATTGGCCGTGGTCATGGCTAGAGTTAACTCGGCAACCATCTGATGCAAACAATCTCATTTCTCCAGTCCCCTTCACGCCAATTTCAATTGAATTTCGGTTGACGCATATGGATTGAATTGCACTAAACATGCTTACTATTCCGGGAGAAAATGCTGGAAGTTAAAATTTAAATGGATTGAATGTAATTTCTATATGTTAAATGGTCTTCAAGAATTTTGTTTTTTATTGCTAACTGAACTCAGATCGATTATTATAGCATGTTTATTTCTAAACTTGATGTATTAAGCATGTTTACTAAAACGAACCATTTTCTTCGGTAGAATCAATACAAGAGAGAATGTTCACATATCACCAAGACAACCCATGGACTGATAATGGGACTCTATTCCATCTCAAGCTCGTTAGGGTTTTGGGATTTAGAAAAATCACAGTATAAAAGATGATTTATCGGACGAGTGTCTCCCTCCCTAAACAGAGCGCAGCTGCAGTCTCCATTTCTCTCTCTCCATCTCAAAATCTAGATCTGGTCCTCCCTATCCAAATTCGTTCTGCCGGAATCTCTTTTATAATGATTTTACGAATTAAGGTTATGAACCAAATATTGATTTGTTATGGATTATAGCATTTTGATTTCTCCTCTCAAATAAAAACTCTCCTCTACTTGAGGTTCTATAGATTGCTATTCAATATCTTCAGAGCTTCTTTTTCACTAGTCTCACGTCGGATTCAATATTCGAATTCAGGTTGTTGATGAAAAAGTGGTGCACTGAACTATATCATAGATTGCGGGTCTCTTTTCACTAGTTTTTTTTTTCCCTCGTAAGAAACAACTACGTCTGATTTATCATTATCTTATCACTTGAGATTGTTATTCATAATAAATGTTTTTTTCTCAGGCTAATAGGGAAATCTGAACAAATTGTGTGCCCTAATTTAGATGAAATTATTCCTGCTACTAATCCTGCAAGAAAGAGAAAATGGCATTAACCAAGTTATCTTCTTGAAAATGCAATTTCATTCGTGTGCTTCGTTAATAGATGGTTAGTAGTATCAAATTGGTGATTTTGTGTTATCACACTTGTGGTTTTTAGTGCTTGTTTCGATCGGAAATTTGCAAGAAATCATGGAACTGGAAATAAGAATTTTAAGATTTTTGATTATTACTGATTTGTGTTTACAAGGTCCTTAATCTTTGTAGCAGAAGAAAATTTTGATGAACTGTTTATACTAGAACTATCGTGAATTGTATCTCAAATTACAATGAATTAGCTTTGGCGCACCAAATTTTTGCAAAAAACATAGAGATTGTTGCATCGCATACTGCATAAGAAGTTCTACCATGTAGATTGCTTCACGATGTCAAGGGAACAACATTACAATTAGAGCAAGCCTTATGGTAGAATCCATCCATCTTCCATCATCCATGCCACCTCAGCACTTGGAACTGTGGATGGAAGCGCAAGTGTAATGGTGGAATAGTAAAACACTATTCTTAATAGCGCTAAAAAAATGCTATTCTTAATGGAGCTAAATCTATAGAAGAAACGCTATTATTAATGGAGCTTTTTTCTCAGCCGTTAGATTCTCAACAACTCAATTTAAATCTACGGATAAAAAAAACACTATTCTTAATGGAGCTAAATCTACATTAAAAACGCTATTCTTAATGGAGCTTTTTTCTCAACCGTTAGATTTTCAACAACTCAGTTTAAATCTACGGATAAAAAAAAACGTTATTCTTAATGGAGCTAAATCTACACTTGAAACGCTATTCTTATTTGCGTTTCCATGGATTCCACGGACCATTCCACCAAATCATGGAACCCTTCTTGGATTTTCTGTGGAAAACCACAACTTGGAAGCCATTAGACTTGACATTCCATGGATTTTCCACACTTGGAATAGGTTGGATTCCACCATAAAACTTACTCTAAACAAAAGCTAAGCAAACTGAAGCTGTTTCATTGGATAGGGAAGACTACAAAACCAGTTCAAAATTGTACTTTACAAGCTTATACACTTGAACTAAACCAAACTCTCAATTCTGCTAACAATGGATTTTTCTGCAATCCAAGAATACTAAACTTACGGTTTTCAATCCTATTAATTTATAATGATAGGAACAAGCCAAATTCGTGCACGACCAAGTGTACAATCCAGTGGACTTCCATATGTCCATAGGCTATTTCCTTAAGCACCAATGTGCTTTTCAACTGCTACTCTTTTGTGATGATTGCCAGAATGCCAGTTGATGATGGACTTGTTCTCGGGGGTTATGATTGACAAACAAAGGATATATAAACGATGCAAGCTTACAATTTTTCTATCCCATCATCTTGTGCCATCAGGTCGTCTAGCCTTGCCCTATTCTCTCTTGGATGTTAGCACACGAGTAAAGCCATGTCATTCCTTGCTTAAATCTACTGCTTGTCTCTGCTCCTCACATCACTTGCATCATCTGGCCACATAACCGATTATAATGTTGCGTTTTCCGACATCATAGCTGCACTTGCATTTTCTGGACCTTGGCTACATGCCATAGCCGAACTCCTAAATCATAACCTTAATTGTCTTGCTTCCTTGCATCCTCAATGTTTACATATGGCAATGAAATTTCTTGTCTTAACCTTATGCTGCTGCATCGTCTAATATATTTAGGTCCCTCGGTGAATTGCCGATGCCATAAGATGTTAGTGGAACCCGGGTCTCTACTCTCTCTATATATCTCGTTAGGGTTTTAAATTAAAAAAAATGGACGTATAAAATGTGCAGTCTTTTTCCCTACAAAAAAAAAAACACTGCCGCCTTCATTTCTCTCTCTCTCAAAAAAAAAATCTGGATCTGGTCTTCAACTCTTGATTCAGAAAATTAGGGTTATGAATAAAATGTTGGTCTTGTATGGGAACTCTCTCATACTTCATAAATCATCCATTAGCATTATGATTTCTCTTCTCTAATTTAAACTATTTTGCTGTCACCTTTAGCTTTTTCTATGGGATTTGAGAAAATTGAATGAGCTCCTTCAAAATCTACAAAATGCAAAATATTCTACGGTACAATGTCTCTTTTCAATAGTTTCCCCACTCAATTGTAACCATGTCGGATGTATAGTATGAGACGTACCGTTGCTGTTGAATAAAATGTTTTTAGTGTTTCTGTTTTTTTGTAAGTAATTACTAAAAATTTGAACAAATCAATGTTTATATATAGTTCAGTGTTGGATCATCTAAACCAATTTAGCTTTTTCAGTTGGTGTGTCTAAGAAAAGGTCTAGTGGATGCAGAATCATTACTTGTTATAAGAAGACCGGAATATCTGATTACAGTTGTTTGTTTAAATTATGTTGTGGTTTTAAGTTGAGACATACTATGAATCAATGAATTTCATGTCGTTTGCTGTCAAGCATGTCCTAATATTCATCCTGCAAGATTGAGAGAATGAAGAGAATGTTGAAAATACAATTCCGTTCATGTGCTTGGTTAGTAGATGGGTTTCTTGGTTAATAGTATCAAATTGGTGCTTCTTTTGGTAGCTTATATTTTCAGTACTAGTGTCACACTTGTGGTTTTTAGTGCTTGTTTCTTGATTTGGAACTAGAAATGGAGGGTGTAGAGATTGCCTGTAAAGTTGGTTTTAGTGGTATAGTAGAACCCAATATTATGGGTTACTAGGTTGCTGAAATGCTAACACTCTCAATTCTCCAGTTCCCTTCACGCATACGGATTGAATTGCACCACCGGTATTAAGCATTTTACCGGTCCTATATGCGCAACTCAGACCATTTTCTTTGATAGAATCATTACGGGAGAAAATGTTAGAAGTTCAAAATTAAATGGATCTAGTGTAATTTCCATATGTTCATTGGTCTTCAAGAACACCAACTTGCCCAACCAAATACTTGCTTGATGTTATATACTGATTTGTGTGTATGGAAGGTGCTTATAGCTGTAGCAAATTCAGATGAACCGTTTATACTAGACCTTTCCCGATATTATTAATTGGTCACAATGAATTAGCTTTAGGTCAACCAAATACTTGCACAAACATAGATGTTACCAAATTAAAAATAATACAGATTTGGATTAGCACTCAATTAAGGTTAAGACTTGAAGAATTGGCCAATTAAACTTCATTTGTTCATCATCATATTCTTATGCTATGTTTGCTCCGTCAATTCGACAAATTTTAGGTTGTTCCGATGTAAACACAATCATTTGTCTTGTACCCTTGACGCCAATTTGAATCTTGGTTGACGCACAGGGATTGATTGCACCACCATTGTTAATGATGTTTACTACTCCTATTATTGATTACCTTGCTTAGGTTCAGTATTTGTATAACACTTGTAGCCATTGGTGCTTGTTTGTATTGGTAATTTGGATTTTGGAACATGAAATGAGGCGTGGGAGTATGTGGGGTTGTTAATGTTTAGTACTATAATTAGTGATACCGGAGTGTTCAGTTTTGATACTCTGTGATAGAGGACATTAGTGTTCAGAGAGACAAAGGCCTTACCTTTGGCGAACATAAGTACATCTTATTAAAGATGGTGATTCTTATTCATGAATTTGACAACTATGATTTGAAGTGTTTGTTGCCTTGTTGGTGTTGGAAATCAGGAACTTGACCTGTGTAACTGGGGTTTAAATATGAAGGGCGTAAAATTAAAACAATAAATCTTTATAATAATTCAGTATTAACTTGATCTGTGCTACCTTAATCAATCTTTACAATAGTTCTTCAATATCCTCCAACACCTTGTATATTTCGGTCTTTTCATCTTCCGAATAGACGTATTGCATTATAAATTTTTCTAATTTGCTCAGCAAGACGTAACATTCATGATAAATGGTATACTGAGTGGTCCAAAAAAAATTTCGTACCAACTGAATTTCATATCCAATTTTATAGCCTGTTTATCTATAAAGTTTTAACCATATGAAACATTTATATCATGACTGTTAACATTGCCAACTCATCAGCTGACGACTCGCTACAAAAACAATAAACACATCAGCAAGACCGAGTTCACAGGGAGAGTCTTTGCGCTATTTTAATTTTCTTCTTGTTAGCGTCTTTATAGCACTGTATTGCTATTGTTTAGCTGAGAAGTTGTAACCATCTACTGTGTACCTCTTTTGAAGGATATAAATATATCATCACCTCCACAGACCAAAACTGTGGAAGTATTCACCAAATATCTTTTCTAACTTGGTATCAACCTAGATCCAAGCTACGCTTCCAAAATCATTATCAAAGCCTAATCATGACAACAACATATCAGCTTAGAAATATCCAGATTCATCTCCTGGTAACTTTGAAGTTAACAGACACCAATTATCCACTGTGGAAGACGCAATTTAAGCCCATTCTAAAGGGTTATGGCTTAGTTGGTTTCATTGATGGAACCAAAACAATCCCACCAAAAACTTTACCAAACTCTACAAATTGTTAATCCTGATTATACAGCGTATGAAGAGCAAGACTCATTGCTAGTTGGTTGGCTAAACTCAACCCTATCACCTGAAGTGTTAGGAGTTGGCATGAATGTTGTTGGTTCGAAGTGGGTTTATCGTGTGAAGCAGAATCCAGATGGGAGTATCGACAAGTATAAGGCACGACTGGTGGCCAAGGGATACAACCAACAAGAAGGTTTGGACTATGGCGAGACATTTAGCCCGGTTGTTAAGCCTTGCACCATCCGGCTCGTACTTTCTGTCATGATAATGAATCAATGGCAGCTGAAAAAGCTCGATGTAGAAAATGCTTTTCTCCATGGTCAGTTAGAAGAAGATGTATACATGCGACAACCAACTGGATTTGTTGATCCGGACTATCCAAACCATGTTTGCAAACTGCATAAGTCACTCTACGGGCTTAAACAGGCGTCGAGGGCCTGGTTTTATAGACTCAGTTCCTACTTGCAGCAGTTAGGGTTCATTGGATCCATCTCTGACAGTTCCTTGTTTATTTTAAAAACTGATGATTCGATTACTTACGTTCTTATCTATGTAGATGACATAATTGTCACCTGTTCTCATCCTGCTAAGATACAACAGCTCATCTCAGACCTTGGTGCGGTTTTTGATTTGAAGGACATGGGTGATTTAAGTTATTTTTTAGGGGTGGAGGTACTGAGGCAACCTAATGAATTAGTTTTGACGCAACGTAAGTATGTAGCAGATCTTCTAAAATGCACAAAGCTTGATGGTGTAAAACCTGTGTGTACACCACTACCTCCTTCTGCACGTATCCGAAAGATTGGTACCACCAAGTTTGCAGATCCCACTTTATACCGCAGCGTGGTTGGAGCGCTACAATATTTACACCTGACGCGGCCATATATTTCTGTGATCAATAAGGTATGCCAATACATGCATGAGCCTTATGATGAACACTGGAACTAGTTAAGAGGATTCTTCGCTATCTTAAAGGTACTATTAATTATGGGTTGCACCTAAAACGCAACAAGGATTGTTCCCTTCAAGCATACTTTGATGCGGACTGGGCTGGAAGTTTGGATGACAGGCGCTCAACCAGTGGCTATTGTATATACTTTGGTGGCAATTTAATTTCCTGGAGTGCGCGAAAGCAAAAGACGGTTTCGAAATCGAAAATTTAAGTGAGTATCGGGGTGTTGCAATTGCAACTTCGAGCTGATATGGATATCTGATCTCTTCTTAAGGAACTTTGCATTTCTCATACTACACTTGTACTGTGGTGTGACAATCTAGGGGCAACTTATTTAACAGCCAATCCTGTTTTCCATGCGAGAACCAAACACATTGAGATCGATTATCATTTTTTCAGAGAAAGGGTAGCGGATAAGCGACTGGCTGTGAAGTTTATCAGTTCAAAAGATCAACTAGCGGACATATTTACAAAGGGTTTGCCTGCACCAAGATATCAACTCATTCGAAGCAAGTTGCACGTTCGTCAACTACCGTACAACTTGAGGGGAGGTGTTAACATTGCCAACTCATCAGCTGACGACTCGCTACAAAAACAATAAACACATCAGCAAGACCGAGTTCACAGGGAGAGTCTTTGCGCTATTTTAATGTTCTTCTTGTTAGCGTCTTTATAGCACTGTATTGCTATTGTTTAGCTGAGAAGTTATAACCATCTACTGTGTACTTCTTTTGAAGGATATAAATATATCACCACCTCCACAGACCTCTTTTGAAGGATATAAATATATCATCACCTCCACAGACCAAAACTGTGGAAGTATTCACCAAATATCTTTTCTAACTATGACACTAACTTATATTATGTGTTGTATAAAGTCATGATAGTCGTTTTTAGTTTACTGTATCCCATACTTTTTACCGAATCATCCCAAAGTGAATCGAGTGCCCTTACTGAAAAGAAAAAAAATGATGCACAATAGATCGATGAAATGTTCAGGCTAGAACTTGCAAACTATTATAGGTTACAATGAATTACTTTTAGCTCAAAACCAAATACTTGCACATACATAGAGATTACTAAATTCATAATAATACAAATTAATACAAGTACTCAATCAGAGTTAGACGTGAAGAAAAAAATATCCTCCTCGTGCTATCTCTGGTAGCTAATTGTACATTCTCCTTTCCTAATAATAACTTGAATCACTACCATTATTTCATCATCATATTCGTGTACTGCTCACATACAAAAACTCTCATTTCTCTAGTTTCCTTCACGCCAATTTCGATTGGATCTTGGTTAACGCATAGGGACTAAATTGCACCGCTACAATACCAATACTCGGGTACGAGTAACAATCAACCCAACATGAGGATGACTCAGATGTCCCTCAGTAAAACTCATCAGTCAGTGGAACGAGTTGTTAGGGGATTTCAGAATCTCTAGAACAGATCCACCAAAACAGCCCGTGGGATGATAATTATGGGCCTCCACGGACCACTCCATCTGAAGCTTGTTAGGGTTTGCATCTACATTAAAAGTCGAGTTTGCCTACCAATACCCCTCTCCCTCTCAAAACAGAGCGCCGCAGTCTCTATATCTATCTTCTCCAAATCTAGATCTGGTCTTCAACTCTTCACTATCAAACTCGTTCTACACAAATTCTCTGTATAATGATTCTGCAAGTTATGGTTAAGAATAAAATCTTTTTTTGTATGTACTCCACAAATCATCCATCCTTGTTAAGCATAATGATTTCTCCTCTCAAGTCTCTGTTCTCGCTGGAGAGCTTCAGTTTTGTCTCTGGGATATTTTAGTTGCACAAATTTTAAGAATTAGTATTAAACTTGTGCTATTTGGCACAAAATGGGTGTACTTATTGCAATCTTTGACAAAGAAAATTAGTGTTATGTTGTTGTTCAGAAGATTTCAATTTCAAGATCTTTGATGTTATACTGTTTTGTGTTATAGCTGAAGAACATTGAATGAAATTTTTATACTAAGACTTGCACGGCTTTAGCTCAACAATATACTCGCACATCCATAGAGATTACAAAATTCATGAAAACTTATCAAAATAAGTACTCCATTAGAGTTAGACTCAGAAAATAATACTTATCAAATAAGTACTCCACTAGAGTTAAGACTCAGAAAAATTAGGCCATGTGACTTGAATCACCACCGTTGTGTTCATCATCATATTTCCCTTTACTACCTCTGTCTTACTAGTTCCCGCCTCTAGTTGAATAACGAGACTCTGTTTCCATTGAGCTCAAGAATGGAGCTTCTGTTCACGGCACAATCATCGGTGCAGATATGGATCACTTGACTTAAGGGTAACAATATCCGTTATTACTTCCTGACAGAAAGCCTTAATCCTTAAAATTTGAGACTTTATTGGTCGAGGAGACACTCAGTGGGGGATATGGTCGTCGACGTGGCAGAGGAGGCTGCTAGACAGTTAACTTTCTGGAAATTATTTGTGGATTTTGTTTCCATACCCTAGACTTAACTCGACAACCATCTGATGCAAACACTCTCATTTCTTCGGTCCCCTTTACCCCAATTTCGTTTGAATTTCGGTTGTGAAACGACAAGGTAAGATGATGAAGGTTTTGTATATTTCCAAAAGCTTGAGTACAAGACAGGATATCCCTGTGTCTAAATAGGCATAATACGCCTTTAAAAATATGGTGAGAAGATTTTGCTAAATTAATATCTTTCCTAATATACAAGATTCTAATTAACTACCGTATATATAATAGTATACATGTGAATCCCTTAATACTCCCCCTCAAGTTGGAGCATGGAGATCACGAATTCCCAACTTGCGAAGAAGAATCTCAAATTGAGGACGTCCAAGAGCTTTGGTGAATATATCTGCAAGTTGAGCTGTTGTGCGAACATGAGAAGTGATAATAGCATCAGACTGAATTTGATCACGTACATAGTGACAATCAATCTCAATGTGTTTAGTGTGCTCATGAAAAACATGATTAGCAGCAATATGAAGCGCGGATTGACTGTCACGATAAAGACGATAAGGTGAGAGTGAGACACACCAAGAGATTTCAATAACGCCTTGAGCCAAGTGAGCTCACTACAAGTATGAGCCATATAAAGGTGCTCGGCTTCAGTGAAGAACGCGATCGATGTGCTTCTTCTTTGTCTTCCAAGATATAGGTGAGCCTCCCAAAAATATGAAATAACCGGTAAGAGAACGACGACTAAGGGGGAAGGAGGCCCAATCAGAGTCACAATAAGCAATAAGTTGAAGAGCACTGTCCTTACGTAAAACAATCCCTTGACCTGGATGACTCTTAAGATAACGAAGAACTCGAAGAGCAGCTTACCAATGTGCAACTCGAGTAGATTTCATGAATTGGGCCAATATGTGCACTGAATAACACAATTCAGGACGAGTAATGGTCAAATAAATCAAACGTCCAATAAGTCGACGATACTGAGATGGATCAGAATACAAAGGTCCATCATCTAGAGCCAAACGATGATGTTGATCAATTGGTGAATAAGCTGGTTTGGCTCCAAGAAGTCCAGTTTCATAAAGTATATCCAAGGTATATTTTCGTTGAGATAAAAATAGACCATCACTACCTCGAGATATTTCAATACCAAGAAAATACTTGAGAGGACCTAAATCTTTCATATGAAAGCACCGACTTAAGTATTCCTTAAAAGTAGAAATAGCAGCGGAATCATTCCCAGCAATAATTAAATCATCAATATAAACAAGTACATTAATGGAATTCTCACCTCGTCGTAGAGTAAAAAGAGAGTAATCAGCATAAGACTGTATAAATCCAAAAGTCTTAAGAGCACTTGCAAGCTTAGCAAACCAATTACATGGAGCTTGACGAAGACCATACAAAGATTTATGAAGACGACATACTTTGCCCGAAGAAGTAGTCGAATAACCTAGAGGAAGTTGCATATATACTTCCTCATCAAGATCCCCATGTAGAAAGGCATTGTGAACATCCATTTGATGTAACTCCCAATTTTGAGCCACTGCGACTGCCAAAAAAATTCTAACCGAAACCATTTTGGCTACGGGAGCAAAGGTTTCATGGTAGTCAACCCCTTGAACCTGTCTATTACCAAGAACAACCTATCGAGCTTTATACCTTTTGACACTGCCATCAGAATTATATTTAATTTTGTAAACCCATTTACTGCCAATAGCCTTTTTCCCTGGTGGTAAATCAGTAATGGATAACGTGCCATTCTTATCAAGAGCACCAATTTCTTTAGACATAGCTACACGCCAACATGCAAGACACACGGCTTCAGCATAGCTAGTAGGTTCTTTAAGAGTGGTAATGGCCGCCAAAAACTGAGTATGCTTAGCAGAAAAATTAGCACAAGAGACGTAATTAGTTATGGGATAAGGTGTACCTGAGATCGTTGACGAGTGTGGAGTGGAGGAGACGGGGTCTATTGCTTCAATAGTATTGCACACATAGTCCCTTAATAGTGTATTCTTAACCCGGGATCGTGCACTTCTTCTGACAGTGGTATCCTAAATATCACTTACGGATGGATGACTTTCTGCGCTGGTAACGGAACTTCTGACACATTTTGGGAGTCCCCAGACAAGAGTGTGACACATTTTGAAAGTCCATCATCTAATCCCACTAAGGATTCGTCGGTCACCTGTGACTCATTCACATTTGTGGAAGCTCCAGCTGAAGAGTTTTCTGTCACCTTATGTGACGTCCCACTTGTCTCACAATCGGTACAAATTTGATTCTCCACATTTTGGCTGCTGTCACGTTCTGAACCTCCAAGTTTTGAATCAGCAAAACTTTGAATCCCCACATTCTGATTGCTTTCTTGTCCTGTGCCTCCACGTGGTACTCTTTGGGAATCAGCATAGTTACTCCCCCTATCCGTCGGACTCACAGTAGTTGTATCAAACAATAAAACATCTAATTGTTCTGTAGGGTGGCCCAACTCCACTTGGAGTTCTTTACTATTATTATCTTCATTATTATTATTAGCCAAAGAAACAATTCCATAAGGAAATTTATTTTCAAAGAAAACCACATCCCGAGATATAAAGAATTGTTTCGTTTCCAAATCAAATAATCGCCAACCCTTTTTTCCATGAGGATAACCAACGAAGATACATCTCCGACTTCATGGATTAAAATTATTACGATCACGAGGCATAACACTTGCATAGAACAAACATCCAAATACCCGAATAATATTATAAATGGGAGGTTTTCCATGTAGAATTTCATAAGGAGATTTCCCGTTGAGCAAGGTACTAGGCGTGCGATTAATAATATAAGCAGCAGTTAGGATGCACTCATCCCAAAACCGAAGTGGTAAATTTGCTTGAAAACGCAAAGCACGCCCCACATTCAATATATGATGATGTTTGCGTTCCACTCGCCCATTTTTCTGAGGTGTATCCACACATGAGGTTTGAAATACTATTCCTTGTTCAGAAAAATATGGAATCAATGGAAGAAATTCCGTACCATTATCACTACGAACCTGCTTAGCTTGTTTATCAAATTGTGTCTTAGTCATAGCACAAAAATTCTGAAAAATCTTCACCACCTCAGTTTTTTGTGCCATCAAATAAACCCAAACACAACGAGAATAATCATCAACTATTGTAAGAAAATAGTGTGCACCACAAGAAGACAAAGTACGATACGGACCCCATACATCACAATGAACCAAACTGAAGATATCATTAGCTTTATTCTCACTAATAGGGAAACTAGAACGAGTTTGTTTAGCCTTAAAACAAGTATCACATGGTTCATTGAGAAACTTCTGACAATCAACTTTGTTCATACCAGGAAGCAAAGAAATAATCTTATTAGAAGGATGACCCAAACGCCTATGCCATAAGTAATAATCTTTACCAGTAGTAACTCGATTTGCCATAATTTGCGCCCCATTGTTAAAGATATAGACCCCATCTCGTTCCTTTCCCACACCAATCAACGTCCTCGTAGTGCGGTCCTGTATCACACACAACTTATCAGTCAAAGTGACAATACATTTTAGATCTTTAATTAAACATGCTAACGAAATCAAGTTACACTGAATATCAGGAACATATAAAACACGATATAATCTCATATTGTCTCCAAACACCACAGTGCCTTCACATGGAGCAACTGTGTATGTGTCGTTCGGAAGTTTTACCGAAGTAATCCCTATTTGATATGTTGTACACAAAAACTCTTTCCTCCCTGTCATATGCCTTGAAGCCCCTGTATCAAGTATCCACGTACTAGAAATATTTTCCTTCGAACCATCCTTAATCGAAAAATTAAACATATTCACAATTGCTTCCCACTGTGCATCCGTGAGAGTATTAGCAAGTGGTACTCGATCTTGTGACGAAAGATAGCTTCCCGTTGAATTCACATCAATATTCATAAGTGCGGTATTAACAATAACTTGTTCATCTTTTTCATAATTATCTCCATTCAATTTTACTTTATTACTTACATCCTTCAAATAATACGGGTATGATGATTTCTCCCGTAAAATTGAACCAAATTTAGGTTTACCATTAGAAGTAGATTCTTCCCAAGCCATGACGCTAAAAGAGAGATTAACTTCTTATTTTCAAATATTCAAATTATTTCTATACTGGCTCTGATGCCATGAAACGACAAGGTAAGATGATGAAGGTTTTGTATATTTCCAAAAGCTTGAGTACAAGACAGGATATCACTGTGTCTAAATAGGCCTAATACGCCTTTACAAATATGGTGAGAAGATTTTGCTAAATTAATATCTTTCCTAATATACAAGATTCTAATTAACTACCGTATATATAATAGTATACATGTGAATCCCTTAATAGGTTGACATGTTTACGGTTACTAGAGAACATGTTGGAAATTAAAATTTACATGATCGAATGTATTTTCCATATGTTCAATGGTCTTCTAAAATTTAAATGGATGGTGTTAAGCAAACAGTTGCAAGTAACCCACAGGACTAGGAAGCTGAGTCAGTCCTCCACAAGACTAGTTAAGCAGTACAGTTATCAAGGCGTACGTACTCCAATGTATTTCGTTGCCAAACTCAAGTGATTGTTATGCGGTAGAAGCATTTTGTGGCTGAGAATTGCACGTAAGAGCCACCATGTTGCCGGTTATAGGCAAAATTTCAGGATGTGACGGTTATTGTATCAGTCCATACGAACAAACAGGATATGACGGTATCAGTTATATTGATTGATAATAACAAATCTTAATAACCAAGTGCTCAATAGCTAAAAATCTCACTTCCTTCAACTTCTCCACAACTGCAGCAAAAACCCTGAATCCCAATTTAAAAAAATTCAACTACCAACTTTGTGAACAACCATACCAAGTTCGACATTTCCAACACAAACAGGCACTTAAAATTAAAATCCTAGACAAACTCAGAAATGAGAATCCCCTTTCATTAAAATGTTTACAAGTTTTTACTGACAAAACTATACAATAATGTTCATCAAATGTAGATCCTTCAACCTTCACTTCCTGAATCAGCTCATTGTATATGGCCATGACATAGTTAAATCTGAATAATGACCAATTAGAACTGAAAATATATGCTGCCAAAGTAGTCACCAATTTGATACAACTAAAATAACCAAGAAAACCATCTATTAGCCAAGCAAACCAATGATACAACTAAACTAACCAAAGTAGTAGCCAATTTGATACAACTAAACTAACCAAAAATGTAGATTTGCCGTAGATGATCGACAGCAAATCTACATTTTTTCACATCAATATAGCTCAACTTAAAATCGCAACAAAATTGAAACAAATAACTGTAATCAGATATTCCCATAATCCTTCTCCCAAGTACTAATGCCATCTAAATTTAAGCATATAGTCAACCCTTTTCATGGACACACAGACTGAAAAGGCACTTCTCACATAAGATCACAAGGTCATTCTGCAGTAACATAGAGACTAAAGTGGTTATGATAATCCAACACTGAGCTATAAAATTTAATTTGTTCAGATTTACATATTAGCTAGAGAGAAAAATAAAAAGAGAGAGAAAGAACCAAAAATATTGTTTACATACAAAAGCATAAAAACAAAAAAACATTTTATTCAACAATAACGGTAGACCTCATTGTGTAAAAATCTCCAGTGATACGTCAGACATGGTTATTGATTATTACTGTAAAACTAGTGAAAAAGATCTGTACTGAACGCAATACAGATCCTACGAATCTTATCATAAGATCACGGAGACAAAGCTAAATGTTTTCATTTGAGAGGAGAAATCATTATGTTTGTCAACAAAGATGGATGATTTGTGGAGCCTGAGAGAGTTCCTATATAAAATCAACAATTCATTCATAACAGAAATTTTTAAAATCATTATCAAGAGAATTTCAATAGAATGAGATTTGACAGTAAGGAGTTTGAAGACCAAATCTAGATTTTGAGACAGAGAGATAAATGGAGAACAAAGGAGACACTGGTGGTCAAACTCTCGTTTTATAAACGGTTTTATAGTCATTTTTCTAGATACAAAACCCTAACAAGCTTGGGAGAGCATGGAGGCCCATAATTAGCCCACGAATAGTCTTGGTGGATCTGTTCTAAAGACCTTGGTACTCGTATAAACTTGACTAACAACAAGTCTTATGGTGGAAGTTTCCAACCGGTGCTCTAGATCGAAAGCTCTTAAAATAAAAGCAAAAAAATTGAACATTAATTCTATATGTCATTTTTTCGCTTGCCATTATTGGAAGTTTCCACCACTATACTTATAATTTCATGATCTATTTCAAATGCGGGGTTGGTGCGAGCTCGGTAGTTGTAACTCACATTTTATGTCATTTTTCACATGCGCCACCTTGGTGATCTGTGCTAGAGACCCAGGTTTTGGTAACAACCTGTGGCCGATTGGGCATGACCAAGGGACCAGAATATGTTTCTACCAATTGCAAAGGTATCAATTCTTGGAGACCAGTGAACATGTTGAATTTACATTGGATCCATTTGAGTTTTCTCCTGTAATGATTCTACCCACGAAAATGGTCCAATTTGCACCTATAAGACTACTGGACTAGTAAACATGCTTACTACCGGTGGTGCAATTCAATGTGCGTCAACCAAGAGATTTGGGTCAAATGAACATGACAAACGATAGTGATTGCATCTAAGCAGCCTAAAACTTGTCGAATTGACAGGAAAGATATAGCATTTGAATATTTAAATTAGATACAACCACAAAATAATGACCAATTTGATACGGAGTACTACTAATCAAGAAAGCCTGTCTATTTAACAATTGCATTTTTAAGAAGGCATTTTCCAGTTTGGTTAATTCCATTCATATGGCTCAACTTAAAATCATAACATAGTTGAATCAAACAACTGTAATCAGATATTCATGTCATCCTTGGCAAGTATTGAATCCGTCTAAATTAAGCATACACTCACCTTTTCTTAGAAGCACAGACTGAAAAGACAACTCTCACATCAGAACGCCAGGTCATTCATAGTAACACATAGACACAAAGTGGTTTAGATCATCTAAAACACTGAACAATTATAATTGATTTTTTCAATTTTACACATTAGCTTGAGAATAAAAAGAAGAGAACAAGAACTATGAAAATTGTTTGTTTACAAAAGCATAAAACATTTTATTCAACAACTAAGAAAAATATCATACTATGTATATATATACAATTCTCTATTAAAAAGACACATGCCTACTGTTAAATACATTGCACATTTGTTAGTGCACCACTTGTCTTTCACTGGTTAAAGTTATACATATCCAAAGATTTCTTTAATAAAAATCCCAGAGACAAAGCTAAAGTTCTAGTGAGAAAATAGAGTTTTCGTTTGAGAGGAGAAATCATTATGCTTATCAACAAGGATGGATGATTTGTGGAGTATCGTGGGAGTTTCTATATAAAACCTTGATTTTATTCTTAACCGAAATCTGCAGAATTATCATACAATAATTTCAGTAGAACAAGATCCGTTAGTGAAGAATTTAAATATCAGATCTATATTTTGAGATAGAAAGAGAAATGACGACTGCAGCTTTCTGTTTAGAGAGAAGGGAAGCATCGCTAGGCAAACTCACCTTTTATATATAATTTACATGTTACAAAACCCTAACAAGTTTGGGAGGGCATGGAGGCCCATAATTATCACCCCTTGGTTTGTCTTGTTGAATCTATTCTTGAAACTCAGGTTCTGCTACTGACTGAGTCACTGAGGGACCTCTGAGTCCTCCTCATGATGGGTTGGCCATACCCAAGTATTGGTATTGTATCGGTCCATGCTAATAATATGTATTCAATCCCTATAGGCGTCATATTCCCGATTGAAATTTTCCTCAAGGGAACCTGAGAAATCATAGTGTTTGTGTTGAAGTTGTTAGTCAAGGTTTGTTAGTCGAGTTTGTAGTAGTGTATAAGTCCTATTGTTCAGGGTTTAGTTATTGAACTAGTCTGTCAATTAAGTTACCAGTAGTACCACCATTGAGTCGTGTCTGTTGCGTGTTTGTTATGATCCTATTTCCTAGTTCCTGTAAGGCTATATAAAGCCACATCTGTTCTGCTTTCTTCAATAAAAAAACAAGCTTTTCAATATATTCTGGTCTCTAGATTTGGTATCAGGAGCCAGCACGAGCTGGCTTATGAGAAAACAACAGTTTTTGTTAGCTATTATGTCGTCTTGAATTTCTAATATGGGTAACAATTTTTAGTATAAATAAGAGCTCAATCTCCACCCGTGATCTGTGGAAGATTTCTATCAAAAATTATGTTCTAACTTGGTATCATCTTTTGATCCAAGCCACCTTCCGCAATACAACACCAACAAAAAAAAAACCATAATTATCAACAATGGCAGATACAACAAACAACCTCCTCCAAGTACAAATCCATCATTTTGTAACCTTGAAGCATACATAGACAAACCATTTGCTTTGGAGGCTCAGATAAAACCTATCCTAAAAGGTCATGATCTCACAGGTTTCATAGATGGAACCAAACAAAAACCAGCAAGAACACTTCCTGAAGAAATAAATCCATCTTTTACTGCGTATGAATCTCAGGATTCATTGATAGTTGGATGGTTAAATTCAACATTAACACCTGAAGTCTTAAGCACGGTAGCTCATCTTGATATAGTTAAAGAAATCTGGGATAAATTGGAAGTACAATATGCACCCAAAACCTTTTTCATCAGATGAACCTGAAGAAGCAGCTTCACATCTTAACCAAAGGTAATAAGACACTCAAATATTATTTGACTGATGATAAATCTTTGTTTGCTCAATTAGTAGAGTCAGGATATACGGCATCTGCTGATGAATGAATGCAGGACATCTGCAATGGTCTTAGTCAAAGCTATGATCCGATGTAACTGCACTCACTACAGTCGAGGGTATGGAAATCGATACCTTTTATTCTCATCTGTGACCTTTTGATATGAGGATAGATCAACAACTAGCCTTGTTGCAACCACTGTTAGCCAATGTGGTTATGTCTACCGCAATAGCATCTGGTAATCGGTAAGACCAAATGAGGTCTAATGGGCAAAGTTCTCAGTACCAGCAGAATGCAAACCAACAGTTCAGGAGAAACAATAACAATTCTTACCAGCGCAATAATCAACAGAATCCTTAGAATGAGAATTTTGGAGGTCCAAAGTTCCAGATTTGAGAAATTATCTTGCAGACAGGTGTTGGTTTTGTTATGAGAAACCCAATAACAATCAGCAACGACAACCATCTCACCCAGCAGATTACATAGCTCTACCGGGAGGACAACAAGACAACCAATGGATTACCGATACGGGAGCTACACATCATTTGACAGCATACATGAGAAATTTAACTATTCCTCATGAATATGATGGCACTGAACAAGTGCAAGTGGGTAATGGTAATTCCTTGAATATTGCTCATATTGGTAATAGTTCTTTTACAAAGAATTCCATATAGTTTTGCTTAAATAATGTTTATCATGTACCAGATATTAAGTGTAATTTGTTGTCAGTGTCTCAATTCTGTAAAGACAATGCAGTATTCTTTGAATTACACACATCTTTTTTTGTTGTGAAGGACAAGCACACGGGGCTTCCACTGCTGAGAGGACTTGAAAGGAATGGATTGTACGTTTTTGATGGAGTTGATGAGCTGGATCGTCCAATAAAGTCACAGGGACATGTTGCTTCTAGTTTACCACTTTGGCACCAACGATTAGGGAATCCCATATTGCGTACAGTCTCTAGAATCTGGCGTTAGTTTTCCCTTCCTATTGCAAATAAAGACTTTGATTATTGTCACTCTTGCCACATCAGTAATATAAAGAAGTTGTCTTTCTCTCTTAGTACTAATGTTAATGACAAGCCTTTGAGCTTGGTTGTTTCTGATATTTGGGTATCATCGCGTTTATCAAGATCTGGTTTTTTTTATTACCTTTTGATAATGGATGTATTTTCACATTTTACTTGGATATTTCCTCTTGTTCAAAGGTCATATGCTCTAAAAACTTTCATTCTTTTTCACAAACAAGTTGAGAATTTAACAGATCATAAAATCAAGGTATTTCAGTCAGATAATGCCTCAGAATATAAGAAGTTCACATCATATTTCAATGAAACAAGTATACAACATAGATTCTCATGTCCACATACCTCACCTCAAAATGGCATTGCAAAACTTAGAATTCGTCATGTAACCGAGTCTGGTTTAGCTCTTTTGTTTCATGCTAACATGCCACACTCTTTTTGGGATGATGCTTTTACAACAGCCTGCTATTTGATCAACAGGTGTTGATGGTGGATTTTAGACAAGGGGTAAAATCGTAAAAACCCATGACCTAATGTTACCCGCAACACATTAACTGAGATCATTTAATACAGGCGTAAATAATTAATAAATGTATTTTTTTAAAATACCGGATTAGGGTTTTCGACACAGATCCCTAATTCCAAACCAAGCCGCATACTGTGCACCATGGCAACGATACCAAAACTAAGACGCATACCCGTCACCATGGCAACGACGCCAAAACCAAGCCGCATATTGCGCACCATGGCAACGACGCCAAAACCAAGCCGCATACTGCGCACCATGTCAACGATGCCAAAACCAAGCCGCATACTGCGCACCATGGCAACGGCGCCAAAACCAAGTCGCATACTGCGCACCATGGCAACGATGCCAAAACCAAACTGCATACTACAACCATGCCAAACTAAGTCGTTATGCCATTGGCACATGCCAAAGTAGCGCCCTAGGCTTGCAAACCGTGCAACCTAGGCCAACATAGCCGTGCGTGCCATTGGCACATGCCAACACGCACCACTAGCCATCTTCCAAGTCGCTATGCCATTGACACATGCCAAAGTAGCGCCCTAGGCTTGCAAATCGTGCAACCTAGGCCAACATGGCCGTGCGTGCCATTGGCACATGCCAACACGCACTACTAGCCATCTTCTAAGTCGCTTTTCCATTAGCACATTCCAAAGTAGCGCCCTAGCCTTGCAAACCTTGCAACCTAGGCCAACATGGCTGTACATGCCATTGGCACATGCCAACACGCACCACTAGCCAATTCATATTTTCAAACCTCTATGCCCAGTTAGCGCCCACAACTTGGACCAATAGCCGTGCGTGCCATTGGCACATGCCAACACGCAACCACTAGCCACTTTTATTCCCAACCTGCTAGCCAATTTCCAAGGAATTTCGCACATGCCATTGGTACATGCCACATGCTCCAGTAGCGACTTTGGCATTGTCATTCGCACTCAAAGTGCAACTTGAGGCCAAGGCATTCTGCACATGTCATTGGCACATGCCAAATGCTCCACTAAGCGACTTTGGCATTGCCATCCGCACTCAACGTACAACTCGCGGCCAAGGCATTCCGCACATGCCAAATGCTCCACTAAGCGACTTTGGCATTGGAATCCGCACTCAAAGTATAACTTCTGGCCAAGGCATTCCGCACATGCCATTGTCACATGTCAAATGATCCACTAAGCGACTTTGGAATTTCCATCCGCACTCAAAGTATAACTCATGGTCAAGACATCCGGCACATGCCGCAACGCTTCACTAGCAACTTTGGCATTTCCACTTGCGCCCAACTCTCGATACATCAACACAAAATGGGGGATGCTTTCTTGGAGTTTTGGTTTGGCGGTCACAGCGTGCAGCATACACTACGCTCGCAATATAGCAAGGCGTGCAAGGAATGAATACGGTCAATTAAATAAGGAAATTTATGGTGAAAACGTTTTTCACCATAAAGCCAACGGTTTCCACCTCCTCTGTTTAAATTGACACATTTACTCAATTCCTTAATGAGACCAGAGTAGGTTCAATCTCATTTGTATAAATAGGTTTCACCTATTCTTCCAAAACACACAAGTCTTGGTCAGGCAAAATACAACACTATCAGATAGCAACTTTGCAAGCTTTCTCAAAAGCTTCCATCACTATCAAGCTCCCGCAAGCTTCTACACTTCTGATACAAATCGAGATACTACCTATCCAGAACTCTCTGGTCTCATCACCCTTCTTTGCTATCCTCCCCCAATCAACCCTTCTCCTTCAATTTGTGACCGAAGCAAATCTGGAACGGCCATCTTCTTGGTTTAGGCCAGAGTTGTACATATTGATATATCGAATCAAAAGTGCTCACGTTCATCACATTTGTTTAAGGGTTTAAACCAGTCTCTCCACCATTGAGTTTACCAAATTCGGCAGAGGCGATTTTCTCCAATAAACAATTGGCGACCACTGCAGGAGTTTGAATCTCTCGGTTACAATATATGCTTCCAGAAATCGATTACGCGCCTCGATACAAGCATCAAGATGGCATAAGCAGGCACATGGTTTAGGGTATCTACAACTCAACCCATTTACCAGTCGTAAAAACTATACGGGAAAACTGGGGACTCGCTGAAGATGCTACCAGCGATTTGTGGACTTGCTGCCAATCCTACCTGCTAAGCCGCCTTTTACATGGAAAATAGGATTGCTCACGGCAAAACCTATAAAGTAAGTGGGTCTATACCAAGCACGATATACGATCTATTTTTGGGTTCTCAATAAAACCATCATACCATTACATCTTGTGCTATTGCTAGCACCACTACGGGAAAAATCATCATTTACAACACTGTATTAGGGTTGTAGTACCCCTACTACAACGCTTTTTTATGTATTGTGTAGGTGGGGTATTGTAGAAAGTCCAAGATTTTCTACAATACTTGTCTAAGTGTTGTAAAGGGTGATGTGATTCATGGTTCGACAATATTTTTACAAAGTTGTGATTCTCTTTCGATTTTTTTAGAAAGCCTAACACAACCCTTGAATGTTGTTGTAGGAATATCTTGGACAACACAAGTAGTGTATCGTGGAACTATCTTGTACAACACATAGTTATATTGTAATAAAGTTTTTCACAATATCTGGCTTCTGTAGTTAAAAACTTTAAGACAACATCTATTAGTATTGTGAATACAATTGTCATTACACTTCCTAGAGTTGTGCAACTGTACTAAACAACTCCTACTTATATTGCAAGATTTATTTTTACAATCATTATACTGGGTAGTAATTTTTTTTAACACAACACCTATTAGTATTATGATTATTAGAGTCGCTACACTTGGTGGGAATTGTAAAACCACCATGATACAACTATTCTATGTGTAGTAGAATTTTTTGAACACCACTCTTACTAGTATTGTAGGACTATCATGGACAACACAAGTAAGGTATCTTAGAAAGATATAAAACAACTGTTATTATTAGTAAAGATGCTATTTCAAAATATCTTGGTTGGGTAGTGGAAATCTCTAACACAACACTCTATATGTGAATAAGGCCCATTATATACATATTTCACTTTTGGCACCTTGTTTGTGTTGTGAAATGTGAGGAACCAACTAGATTAAACTGAAACATAAACAGGATCTAAAGCTGAAAGATTCATTCAAATTAAACTAAACCCATTGTAACTGAAAGATTCATTCACATACCCATGTGATATACACAAAAACATTCACATACCCATGTAATATACACAAAACATACAAAAAAGTGGCAGTGATGATGTTTGTTATGAAAAAGTGAAGTCTTCCACAAAATATCAAAGATGATTAAGAAAGTTTACTCGTAGGAAATTCGATCCTTGGGCCATGTGATAACACCTGAAACAGCTTCACCAACAAATTTGGCTTCTGAAGTCTCCTTGAAGACAGGAGCATCCTCCACATAAGCAACCTTCACACATACAGAGTAGGCTCCAAAACCTATTGGCTTTCCATGTACATCCTTACTTGGATCTGTTTCAACAATCTCAGCCTCCGCCACCACTTCGCCCTCCTTGTACCAGCTTAACAACTTGCAAGGTTGGAATCTCTCTGGCACTTGGACCTGACTTGGGGTGGTATGAGTCGAGGCTCTAACATCGCCGAGAACAGTCTTGCTAGTGCTAGCCTCCTGGTTGTTGCTGGCTTTTGGACTTGACCTGCGAGAGGGTGATACTCCGTTGCAAACACACCTTGAGTTCCTTTCCTATATTAAGACAATATCAGCAGTATGTGGGTCACAATCAAGTTTGAATTCATCATGAAAATAAGAACTAGTCAAGTTTAAATTCTCACCTCTATCTGCACCAACCGATCATTCAGTTCTCTACAGGATTCCTGACACTCTGTAATCAGCAACTTATAGTGGGACTGGGCAGCAACCTTTTTATGTGTCGCTCCAAAACCAATTCCTTTAGGTCTCCCTGTAGATTTGTCCTCGCCGAAGGCCTTTGCAAGAATATCATCTTCACCATGCTCTGCTTGAGCTTTTTCAAGTTTTTCCTGTTTAATTTTGTAAAACATCAGATATTTTCTCATTTTTAAAGAAGACACATAAGCCACACAAAGGAAGAGGAGAAGATTTCTTACAAAAGCTTCTACAACACCAGGATGTGGAATCTTTCCTTTGCGCTGTGTATGACCACGTTTCCATAAAATGACTTGATCAATCCCATTGGTTGTGTTTAGTTCTTTTTTCTGCCAAATAAATGTATCAATACATGACAATCATTAAGATTAGCATAACAACATGGTATTAAAGTCACGATACATGCTAAGAAGAAACTTCAAGGATTTTTAAGATTCAACCTTGTAGAGAATTGTGAGATATAACATGTTCAAATGTTATCTAAAAATCTGATAATTCCGCCTTAAAATATGTACACATTAGTGGCTTAGTGTGGGCTTTGAACTCTAAACTCTTAAGGAAGTCAACAACCAAACATGAATATTTTCTATGATACTAACATGAAAACAAATGCTAGATTACAACAGATAAAAGTAAACCACAGGTCGTGATCTGAATAATGAAATGATCCATCATAAACGGCTTTACAATCCACAACCAGTTAAAAGGCCAGAGATCACAATAACCAAGCAATAAACGTCTAAACAAATAAGCATCTAAATTTTTGCAATTGCATAAATAATGTCACAATAACCAAGAAATTATATTTAGAATGATGCAATAGCTTTCACGTGGTGAACATACCAAGGCCTCCTCCAATCGCGCAAAACCTAGTCGACTTATGGTATGTGGGGTGTTGTGTTTAGCACGCTTTTCTTGCATTTTTTTTCTTGCTACCTGAAAAGAAAAATAGAGACATCATCATTCGACAGACTTTTAAAGTTTTTAAATTCTCCAATATAGTCAATCATTATAATAGAAAAACTTACTCTGAAGTCAATAGAGTCTACATGTTTCACAAATTCTTCCCACTGCCTAACAGTCATTGTCCTAGGCATTAGATTTTCCAGCCTTTGCTTTCTTTCTTCCCCTTGAAACTGATCGATAACATCGATTACCAAACCAGCTTTCCTTGACCTTGCTTCTCTAAGATAAGCTCCCATCTTGCTGAAATAATATGCCTTGAAACACTCGGGCACTATGAATCGGTTCTACAAATAAAAGTAAATAATTTTAATTATAATACGCTATGAATTAAATAGTTGTTTAGTAAACGAAAAGAGAGAAAAAGTTATGAACTACCGTACCATGACCACCTTCCATATGTTTTCTTTTGCTTCAATAGGGACACATCTCCAATCCCTGAAAGTTAAAGGAAGTTTTCGAACAAGCACCCCTAGCACACTATCCAGTTGCACAGAGGGATCACCAATCGGTTGTTCCTTAGCGTTGAAGGTAATTGTTCTCTTCGGCACAACATCATCCAACTTTAGTGCATGCATCTGAGTTGGGCCACGTGGAACATATTTTCTTTTATTCGCTTCGTTTCCTTCTTCACCTTTATCATTACCAGAACTATTACCATTCTCCAGATCAGGCTCATCATCATTACCATTATCATTCTGTTCTTCTGCATGAGGCTCCACATGGTCAGAGTTATCATCTTCCATAGCTTTGCGGGTATGTAGATTTTCATCTTCCTCTTCCTCTTCATCTTGCAAATCTGCAAGTGTGTCATTTGGATCCCTTAGTCGAACATTCAAACATGGGCCCGTGCTGCTTGTGTGATGTTTCCGCTTTACATTCTTTCGGCCCACTCCAGAATTTGCAGTATCTCCTTTGGAGATTTTAGACTGGGACTTGGTAGTTGTTGACTCTGTATGTTGAGCACTTTCAGATTGCAAATTATTCTTGGTGGTAGCTTTTTTCTTTGTAGGTGGTGATGCCAGTGTAACACTTTCAAATTGTTTGCGACGATTTGGAGTTGTTGTTGCACATGGAGAAACAACATCACTTGGTTCTGTTCCCTTTTTATTCCTTGGTGTTCGCCTGACTTGTGCTGCATTTGGAGATGGTTCAGCATCATCTTCTGGTACCTTCTTGAATCTTGGTGATGACCGCCTACATGCAGTTAAAAGTGATGGTTTTTCGGACTTTTTTTTGGTCGACGTTTGCAACTCTGAAGTGAGCAAAGCACTTTCAGTAGGGGACTGTTGAGTGTTCATCTTGTTTTTCACCGCCAAAAACTGTAGCTTAGTCAGTTAACATGAGAAGGTAAAGTAGCTTGTTAACTGAAATTGAGTTAAACAGTCTTTACCTTTATCGCAAACTTCTGGATGTCCTTCATATTTAATGAATCATTGCTAGTCTGCAACTTGGAAGTTAGCGGAGCACTTTCAGATGGAGATGCATTATCGCTTGACTTCTTGTTCCTTGGGGATGATCGTGTATGTGAAATAGATGGTGCCGCAGACTGTTTAGTCTTCTTCAACTGCAAAAAGAATGCATAGCTTAGTTAAAATGAGAAGGTAAAGATAATTTTTTACACTGAAATTGAGATGAAAAGTCTTTATACCTTTATCGCTAACTGCTTGACCATCCTCTTCTTTACTGCTTCCCTGCTGGTGTACATTATTGCAGTTATGCCTTGCAAAAATAGAATTGAACAATCAATATGGATCAAAAGCTAACAGGAATGAGTTCTGTTAAAGGCCATGATTATCATTAACCAAAGAGAAAAGAAAAAAAATGTTGGCCTCGAAGGAGGAAATACAGGGTCTAATGCATGCAGCTCCAAACACAAGGCCTGCTCACAGTGGCTAAAAATTTAAACTCCATGCTTTGGGCACAAATATACTCACAATGGCGCATAAGGCAATTTAACTGAAATGAGCTAGAACACACAAATCATACACCAAGGATAAGCTTAGTGAGCATTCACACAACAAACATAGACCACGAGAGCAATGCAGTAGCTACCAAAAATATTGCATACAGGTCCATTTGGAAAAAAAAGGTAATGCACGAGAAATTTATCATTCCAGATTATTGAGATGTAAAGGACATAAAGCATCTTTTAACTCCCTGTTTTCTCACTAACTTTACTTCCTTATCAAAAAGGCAGGCAGACAATTTGAGAGAACAAGAAGTTAAAAGTCATTTTCTCTAACATAGGTGTCAAAAATTCAAGAAAGGTATCAAAAATTCTCCCGAAACATACTAGAATCAGGAGAAAAACTAACCACTATAGTATTCTCTCATGGAAAAGGACATTCAATCAGAAACAACTTTCTTTCAAATTTCAGATATACCGGAGATAATAATTCAAGTACTCAACAATCTTAAGGATAATATCAACAACATGATTCCAGTTAGAATTGCTTGGGAAAGAGCTTGAACAAGAAGTTAAAATACCAAAGATCAATGAATATAGGTGTGCTTACTGACCATTCATACAATCAAAACTCATCTTACAATGACAAATGTGATAGGCTAATTAGCCACCGAATATTTATACAAACTCGTACACTCAAACTAGTATGAAGAAATTATCATATACCTAGCAAGAAAATTTTATCATACAAAGAAGTCCACGACCTTCTCTTGATCAGATTTTGATGTTAAGTTATTGCCGGAAGTAAATTCATACTAACTTTGAGGATTTATGTGTCAAAATAACCACACAAAAAAAAATCATCATGAAAATCAAAGACCAAAATTGAAGAATCCCCAAATTAAAGACCAAAATCAAAGACCCAATTTAAATTTCATCATGAAACAACAAAAACTTAAGTTGCATGAGGAAAAAAAAAAAAAAATTTAAAATCCCTAAAATAGAAAACTGGAACAGAAATTACTCTTCAGATTTGAGAGCATGAGAGATTCGAGAAATTACCCTAAACCCTGAGTTCCTTGGTGAGATATGATTATGTTGGAGAGATTAATCCTTTGAGTTTCTTCTGAATAGATTGAGAGATTGCTTGAGTTAGGGTTTTTTGAGAGATTTAGATCGAGATATTGCTTATGAGTTAGGGTAATCTTTTAAGAAATTTAGATCGAGATACTGCTTCTGATGGAGAGATTTTTCATAGTGAAGAGGGTTTTTGTTTGGTGAGAATTTTTTTTTTTCTGATGGTGAGAGAGGGTTTTTCATAGTGAAGAGGGTTTTCTTTTTCGTTTTTTTTTCTTTCAGTGATTTTGATGAAAATTTCGATGTGTTTAGAATTTGAGCGGGTGTATTGAAAATTTTGGGGACACGTTACGGTGAAGACACGTTGCGGTGGACCAAAAATAAATAATGTCTGAAAAATTCTGAAGCAGACACGTGACCAAATCTGGCGGGCTTTTGGGCGGGAGAGACACAATTTTCTGATTGGTCTTCACAAAAGCATACGGATTGGTAAAGAAACACAGTTTCTAACAAAACCAAAAGCCTTCCCCACCGTTAGATTTTAGTAGTTTTGCACCCCCTGATTTTGGTGCGTTAGATCAGATAAAATTACCAAAAAACCAACCATAAACAAATCATTTATTGGTCTAAGCCAAAGCATACGGATTGACAAAAAAACACACATTTTACTTCTCAGAAACCTTAAACGAACACGAATTCGTCAACTTTGAGAAAGAAACTGGCTCCGAAATCGAAACCTGGCCATAAGAGGACCACTATATATCTGAGAACTCCTAAGAACGATGAATCACACCATTTACTGGCGATGAGTGGACCCCTATAAGTCGACTTCGAGGAATATACCTGCCCCGAGATCGAAACTTGGCGATGAGTGGACTCCTATAAGTCGGTAACTTCGTATGAGCGACGAATCCATCCAGATACCGGAAAGATTCCTCAGAAAGATTCCCTGTATATGTTAAACAATACCCATCTTCATTAAATTCGAGGAATATACCCGCCCCGAGATCGAAACTTGGCGATGAGTGGACTCCTATAAGTCGGTAACTTCGTATGAGCGACGAATCCATCCAGATACCGTAAAGATTCCTCGGGAAGATTCCATGTATATGTTAAACAATACCTATCTTCGTCGACTTCGAGGAATATACCCGCCCCGAGATCGAAACTTGGCGATGGGTGGACTCCTATAAGTCGGTAACTTCGTATGAGCGACGAATCCATCCAGATACCGTAAATATTCCTCGGGAAGATTCCCTGTATATGTTAAACAATACCTATCTTCGTCGACTTCGAGGAATATACCCGCCCCGAGATAGAAACTTGGAGATGAGTGGACTCCTATAAGTCGGTAACTTCGTATGAGCGACGAATCCATCCAGATACCCTAAAGATTCCTCGGGAAGATTCCATGTATATGTTAAACAATACCTATCTTCGTCGACTTCGAGGAATATACCTGCCCCGAGATCGAAACTTGGCGATGGGTGGACTCCTATAAGTCGGTAACTTCGTATGAGCGACGAATCCATCCAGATACCGTAAAGATTCCTCAGGAAGATTCCATGTATATGTTAAACAATACCTATCTTCGTCGACTTTGAGGAATATACCTGCCCCGAGATCGAAACTTGGCGATGAGTGGAATCCTATAAGTCGGTAACTTCGTATGAGCGACGAATCCATCCAGATACCCTAAAGATTCCTCAGGAAGATTCCCTATATATGTTAAACAATACCCATCTTCGTCGACTTCGAGGAATATACCCGCCCCGAGATCGAAACTTGGCGATGAGTGCATTCCTATAAGTCGGTAACTTCGTATGAGCGACGAATCCATCCAGATACCCTAAAGATTCCTCAGGAAGATTCCCTGTATATGTTGAATAACACCCATCTTCGTTAAATTCGAGGAATATACCCGCCCCGAGATCGAAACTTGGCGATGAGTGGACTCCTATAAGTCGGTAACTTCATATGAGCGATGAATCCATCCAGATACCGTAAAGATTCCTCGGGAAGATTCCATGTATATGTTAAACAATACCTATCTTCGTCGACTTCGAGGAATATACCTGCCCCGAGATCGAAACTTGGCGATGGGTGGACTCCTATAAGTCGGTAACTTCGTATGAGCGACGAATCCATCCAGATACCGTAAAGATTCCTCGGGAAGATTCCATGTATATGTTAAACAATACCTATCTTCGTCGACTTCGAGGAATATACCTGCCCCGAGATCGAAACTTGGCGATGAGTGGACTCCTATAAGTCGGTAACTTCGTATGAGCGACGAATCCATCCAGATACCGTAAAGATTCCTCGGGAAGATTCCATGTATATGTTAAACAATACCTATCTTCGTCGACTTCGAGGAATATACCTTCCCCGAGATCGAAACTTGGCGATGAGTGGACTCCTATAAGTCGGTAACTTCGTATGAGCGACGAATCCATCCAGATACCGGAAAGATTCCTCAGAAAGATTCCCTGTATATGTTAAACAATACCCATCTTCGTTAAATTCGAGGAATATACCCGCCCCGAGATCGAAACTTGTCGATGAGTGGACTCCTATAAGTTGGTAAATTTTTATTTTTATTAATTAATAAAAATTAATAATATATATTATATAAATTAATAATATATATATATATATATATAATTATTTTTATTGTTATTTATTTTTTAGTACAAATTATTTATTATTTATAATTATTTGTTTTTTGATATTACTTAAAAAATTAATTTTTTAATTTTGTATTTTTTTATTAATATTATTTATTAATTAATACTAATTATTTTTAGTAATTAAAAAAAAACTTAATGATTTTTTTTTATATCCATCATAACCGTTCATTTTATCTACAACCGTTCATTTTTTTTCTTCTTTTCTTTAACTGGGTCGATTTCTTCCTTATCGTTTTGTTTTTTCCTCTCAACTTCATCTCCCCCATCGTCTTCGACATAGAGCGAGAACTTAACCTCAAACCAGCTGAAACTTCGATACAGCAGCACCACCATCACTCAAACCACTGGAAAGTTCATCGTCTACAACTCCAAAAGCTTAGTTTATTACCATCCTTTTCAAGTTCATCAATCTCAGGAGATTTCTTCATCAACAGAAAGATGAAGATCGATCTATAACCCATATCTCGACTTACCGTCTCCACCAATTTCCCAAGGTTGAAGTTCGATCTGTGACCCTTATTTAAATTTAGGGTATTTTTTTATTTTTTTTGGATTTTTGAATTAGGTTTGTTTCAGTGCATTAAATTCTGTTTTGAACTATAGTTGCATTAAATGTCACTTAAATTGAAATTGATATCGACATTGAAATTTGCTAAAATTTTGAAATTGATATCGACACAGAACAATTGATTGGATTCAAATTTGATTAAAATTTGATCTTGCCAGAGTTTTTGATTTCGTCACTTCATATGTAGATGATAATAGGTTAATTGGATTTTAATTTTGTCTAGGCTAGCTGTTAGAGTAAGCAATGTTCAGTTCCATTGATATGTGAATTATGCAGTTTCAATTGATATCTACTTCCGAAATTGAAATTGAAATTGCTTGTCATCATGAAATTGATAGGTCAGTGGATCTTTGTCTAAATCTAGTAAATCTGATTAGGTTGCATTATTTAGATGTGATGTGATTGCTTGTCATCATGAAATTGAACTCAAGTAGTAAACATAACAAGTCTTTTAGGAGCTTGGGCACTTGAGATATAACACTGAAGTGTTGAGTTTAAAAAATGGGTTATGCAGATTCATATTGTATGAAAAACTCATATACCGAATTGTTTTTTTAATGTCCTGCATTTTCTTAATGTCCTGAATTGTATAAAAAATGAGTTCTGCAAATTATGATACTATTTTAGGATTTTGAATATCAAAGAATATTTATGTCCTGCATTTTTGCTGTAAGTTACTCCGTGTTAGTTTGCTCTATAATAAATTGCTCCATTTATGTGTTCTGAGTTCAATTGTGTGTGCTGAGTTTGAACTGTAGTTAACATCAGCCTACAATTGAGTTTATTTGAATTCTCAATTGCTCCTTTTGCTTATTTGAACTCCCTGTAATAGGTTATCTTCCTTAGTTTATTTCAATCTTTGTGCCGGTTTACATCTTTATTTTCCTTATGATTCCCATCAGTTTCTCAGGAATTTATTCAAATAAATTGATTTGTTAATTGGATTTTAATTTTGTTTTAAGTTGGCGCGAGGTCTGGTTCATTTGAAGGAATTGGATGTTTGGGAATCCATCAACAACGGAAATAAATCACCAGTTTGGGGTAATTTTCTTCTTACCTTTATTTCCTTACTCATCATTTTGATATTTGTTGCCTATTTATCCTAATGTCTCACTTGCGAATATTATAGATTGCTTTCTCAATAGTAGTTAACTAGTTATAGTGGTGAAGAAGATGAGGCTATGGTTTGAACTACGAAATCTATGTGTTTGGGCATATATTTCTGATCTCCTATCTAGTTCAGAAATGAAATTTTCAAAAGTTCAATACTAATTTGCCTTAGCTACAATTCATATTTCTTGAGTTCTCTTTTTCCGTATATCTTACTATAATAAAGAAAACTCCTCCTTTTGGTACGACCTCTGGATTATAATTCAGCCATATATTGATCTTTAGAATTGGTGACGTTTATTATGCAAATGTAGCTTCTTTCATGTTTAACCCTATTTCTCTCGATGCCAAGTTTTATATTCGATTGTGCTTTGTCACTTCAATTGTTGTGCAATATAAATTTATAACAATCATTGTTCTTTATGATTTTCTTAATCAGTGACCGAAGACAGGGTAAGGAAGAGAAGCGAAGGGTTATGTACAGGTTTGTCCACATGAGTTGAGACTGTTGAGTTCAGTTTCAATTGTGTTTTTTGAATGGGTTTTCATGGGGCGTTAAGAATATGATTGCCATCCAAGTATTTGTTGAAATGCCTAGCATAAACTGTAGTCATGTCTGATAAGTTTGGTGCAGAAATTGGAAACTTTAGGTACAAGTTCCTGTTTTTTATTCCAGGAAATTCACAACTCCTGCATAGCTCTCTAATTTGGATAATATGTCTGATGTATCTTCGTTTGTAGAGATTCAAAATTAGTGTCGAAGTTTTCACAAATAGGTATCCATAAGCATAACGGAGGACATATAGTTCGAGCTACAAGATTTTTTGAAAGTACATTAGATTTTTGAGTTGCAGGACTAACATACATAGTCAGAAGTCTCTTTCATTAGAACTTTTCACTCAATATAAGTTGCAGGACCAACATACATAGTCATATTGTGCAGTGAAAAGAATTTTAGAATCATTGCATAATAGATTAAACACTAACTGGGTGATATTTGTTGTTGTGTATCTTGCATTTCCTTTCTTTCTCCCATCTGCACTAGTACATGACTTGTAATGCATCTAACTATTTCGATTTTTGTGACAAATAAGCCTACAAGGCTCAATTTTTACAAGATCAAGGCATGTGCTTATAGATGCCATGTTGTTCTTAACTCTTCCATGTTGATCTGCACTTAATCCTGAAAATTCTTTGCATCTCAGAATTTCTGGAGTGGGAATACTAATATTTGATTCTCCAGGTGCGTGCCTACTATGCTTCCAGATCCTAATTGGTGCAAGGAGTTAAAGTTAAGTGACATCGTGTAATTGGTCAGTAACTCCTGCTATAAATAAGGTCTTATATATGGAGTAACTGGAGACATCGATTTTGGACTATAAATATCTTCTCCAGGTTTTTGATCACTGGGAATGTATCTATGTACATAAAAAACTAAACACGATGGCTGCTATACTAGCTAAATATGCATATCTGGAATATGTATTCTCAATCCCCTATTTTGTATATGTAAATATCGTCCAATGTGTAACTCCAAGTTTGTAAGTTTAAAAAAAAAGGAAAGTTTTAAAGTTACAGCTTATGATTTGGTAATCCAATGTTCTTTACTTTTGCTGGTTATCATATTTTGATTGCATCAGGTGCCATTAATCTTTAATAAATTCAACATCCCATCCAAAGAAGTGGCTCCAGTGTTGGTTGAGAAGGGAAATTCAAAGCCTTTTTTAACCGGAAGAACTGAACAGTTGCAGATTCAAGTAATTACAAATGATGAATAAAGATTGGGTTCACTGGCCAAGGTTAATATGTTGTTCACTGTAGAATATTAATTACATTCTTTATACTGGTTTTCCCTCTTGTATTACGTTTATTACCGTGCTTAATTGTTTCGTCGTTCTTTTATGTAGGGATGATCTTCCATATCAGGATGCCTTGCAGAATTTCATCGATATTGTTTGTCAAAAACTTGGAAATCCTTCTGTGTTCAGTTGTCCTTGTGTTGATTGTAAAAACCTTGTTGTGCCACTTCCTCCTCAACAAGTGTATTTTCACTTGCTAAAACGCGGTATGGATCCTACATACACTGAGTGGGTTTTTCACGGGGAGATAAATGTCACTTCTAATCATGTACACCAAGATGGAGCAACAGGGGGTTCATCTCAGATGTATGTAGATGCTGATGTTGAAGTTGATGCACATATCGATCAGGGACATGAAAGTATACATGAGTAGGGGTTGGAAGAGGTGGACACACCGTTATATCCTAATTGTAACACACACACAAAGTTATCCATCACTGTTGAATTGTATAGGCACAAGACAGTAAATGGTTTATCTAGGAAATCATTTGACGAACTTCTCAAGACAATTGGTTCTTTGTTGCCGCCAGGTCATTGTCTTCCTTTCTCAACATATGAAGTCAAAAAGCTGCTGAAATCTTATCAATTAACTTACGAGAAGATACATGCCTGTGTGAATGATTGTTGCTTGTTTAGAAAGGAGTTGAAAGATGCATATGAATGTCCTAAATGTCATTATTCTAGGTGGAAGGAAGACACATCTAACATGGACGATGCTGACATGATAGACAAGCCCAAAAAGAAGATACCGGTGAAGGTCCTTAGATACTTCCCCATTGTGCCGAGATTGAAGAGATTGTATAATTCAGCTGAGCTGGCTGAGCAGTTGATATGGCACGCAACGAACAAGAGTAAAGATGGGAAGATGCGTCATCCAACAGATTCTTTGGCTTGGAAGCACATAGATAGAAAGTTTCCCGAGTTCGCTTCAGATTCCCGTAATTTGCGTCTTGGGATTTCTGCTGATGGATTTAATCCATTTGGTGATCTTTCCCCAAGCCACAGTTTTTGGCCAGTGATGATCGTGGTTTATAATTTGCCTCCTCAGTCGTGTATGCAAGGCGAAAACATAATTCTGAGCATGTTGATTCCGGGAAAAAAACAACCGGGTAAAGACATCGATGTTTACTTGCAGCCCTTGATAGATGAACTGATTGAGTTGTGGGAGAACGGCGTGCAGGTATATGATTCATTTACTAAAACAAATTTTAACTTGAAGGCATTATTAATGTGGACAATAAATGATTTCCCTGCATATGGTAATCTGTCTGGATGTACGTATAAAGGGAAGGCAGCTTGCTCTCTTTGCGGTGAAAATACACTTTCAAACTGGTTGCCATTTAGTCGTAAAACTGTTTACTTGAATCATAGGATATTTCTTCGTCATAATCATCCTCTTCGGCAGAAAAAAGACTGGTTTAATGGAGAGGTTGAGAAAAAGTAAAAGCCACCTGTTATGTCTGGTGCTGTGGCACTTGAATGTCAGAAGAATATTGTCAATGACTTTGGGAAAGCGGATAAGAATGAGGAGGAGATAAGGAAAAAGAAAGAGGAAAAGAAGAAGAAAAAAAAGAGTAAGGGGCAGAGTAGTGTGGCAACAGGTGCTAATGTGGGTAATTCTAAGTGTCAGAAGCGGAAGAGGGCGGTTATTACTGATGCGGCTAGTTCTGGTGCACCAGAAAATGAAACTGAGCTTCGGGTGTTTAACAAACGGTCGATATTTTTCGACTTAGCTTACTGGAAGGTCAGTTCTATAAATTCAAATTTATTAATAGTTTGCAACTTCAAATTTACTTGTTTATGTCTCAACTTTTTTAAATTCACAAGTGTTCACCTGAAATCATTTAGTTTGCTTAACAAGTCAGAGTTGCAGCCTTACTATAACTCTAAAAAACCTGAAACTTAATTTATTGGTAGCACTGAGACTTTATCAGTTTTGTTTTTTTCATGACTTAACTTGTAGTTTTTTAAAAGGATGTTTCTAAGAATGAGTAGCGTAAGCAATATAAATATGAATAAAAATAAGTATAATATAATATAAATATAAGTAGCTCTTAGTGACCAAGTATATATGGTGGCACATCTTGTGCTGCACATCTTGTGTTGCACATCTTACTGATCAGAGTTCATTTTATCATGATTTTTATGCTAAGGTCTAATTTTTTAAGAAGTTGTTTTGCCCTTCTTCATTGTTTGTTTTAATTCATAGCTTCAGGTTTATCGTTTAAGTAACTTGATAAAAAATCTATATGGTTATGCTTAGAAAAAAAAGAGCTAACATTTCTGTTTATAGAGTTACTAATGTTAGGTTTTTTTCCATCTTCCTAGGATTTATTACTACGGCACAATATCGATGTTATGCATACAGAAAAAAATGTTTGCGAGAGTATCATTGGTACTGTATTGAATATAAACAATAAAACAAAAGACGGTCTA
The DNA here is from genome assembly GCA_023529315.1 of Papaver bracteatum. Taxonomy (NCBI): domain Eukaryota; kingdom Viridiplantae; phylum Streptophyta; class Magnoliopsida; order Ranunculales; family Papaveraceae; genus Papaver; species Papaver bracteatum. The sequence continues at coordinate 179,532 of JAJJWX010004639.1, read as the reverse complement.
AATTCCCGCAATGATCTGAAGAGTATGGGAATAAGACCAGAATTGCATCCAGAAGAGAAAAATGGCAAAACGATCCTTCCACCAGCACCATACTGCTTAAATGACAAGGAAAAGGCTATATTTTATAATAGGATGAGAAATTTGAAGGTTCCATATGGGTATAGTTCTGATCTTAGAAAGCATTTCTCGAAAGATGGTTGCTTAGGTGTTCTTAAGGCTCATGATTACCATGTTCTTATGCAACAAATATTCCCCGTTGCTTTGCAAGGACTTTTACCTGTAGGGCCAAGGGAGGCGATTTTCAGGTTATGTTCTTATTTTCACGAAATATGCCAAAGGGCAGTTGATCTCCATAGATTAGTTGAACTTGAAGTAGAAGTTGCTGAGACTTTGTGTATGTTGGAGAGGTACTTCCCTCCGTCATTTTTTGATGTCATGGTGCACTTGACAATTCACCTAGCTCGAGAAGTGCGATTATGTGGACCTGTACAATATCGTTGGATGTATCCGTTTGAAAGGTATGCCAATTTAATTTATATTACTACTTTTGTTATTTTGGTTTCATGTAGAAAGTTATGCTCTTTGTAGCTTATAGATACTAATATTTAATTACTTGATAACTATTGCATACGCGACTTTCCTAGGTATATGAAGATATTCAAAGAATATGTAAAGAATTATGCACTACCTGAAGCTTGTATAGCTGAGTGTTATCTTGGAATGGAGTGTGTTAGGTATTTTGATGTTCGTAAGGCCCAAGCAGCTGAAAGAGTAAATCAAAGGCGTAATGAAAACATTCAAAGTGGTTCCACACCGGTAGCACATCCTCTTTCTAAAGGTGTCCAAGTGCGTATGGATAGCGAGATGTTAAAGATAGCTCACAGATATGTGCTTTTTAACACACCCGAAATTGACCCATATATGACGTAAGTATGTCATTCATGTTCATTAAAAATGGTCTGTCAGTTAATACTTCATTTTTAAATTTTACTTTTGTCTTAGAATGCATATGGACGAGTTAAAATCTTCTGTTGGGAGGGCAATTACCAGTGAAGACCAACTCAACTCCGTACAGTCTGACACATTTGCAGATTGGTTTCAACAAAAGGTACGTTTAGTCCACTCTTTGTCAGATTATGCAGCTTAGTATAGTTTAAACACCCGGTCATTTTGTTTCTGACAAAACGCAAATACGTGTGATTATGTTTCATTCTGTCACTTGGAACAATCCATGTTAGGCACAACATCACTATAAATCTAACTTCTCATGCTTAGATAGCAAATTTAATTATATTCTTATGTCTTGAGATTATACATTTGTAGGTTAAGATGCAAATTAAACAAGGCATGTCAGTATCAAACATGGTAGAATGGTTGTCATATGGGCCGTTAGAAAACTGCGTATCATATAAAGGCTTGCTAATCAATGGGTCTAGGTTTATTACCAAGGATGTTAAGAGAGTCACACAAAACAGTGGAGTTTCAATTGAATCAACAACCTTAGTTGCAGGACGGTCAGAAACTAGTGGGTTCTACGGTGTTTTAGAAGAAATTCTATTGTTGGACTACAATCATATGTTTCAAATTCCAATATTCAAATGTGATTGGGCTCATACCAGTTTTGGTGTCAAGGTAGAAGATGGATTTACATTGGTCAATTTGAAACAACATAAGAACCAATACTGTAACGATCCATTCATTTTAGCAAAACAAGCGCGACAAGTTTTCTATTCTCGAGAGTCAAATACATCTAACTGGTATGTGATGGTGAAACCACCACCTAGGGGTTTCCATGAATTAGAGGAATACAATGAAAAGCTTGAGACAAATTTCCAACCAGTGGATACTTCAGCTTTTGGTTTACAAATGGATGACGAGAGCGAGAGCTACTTAAGAGAAGATGGTGAATATATCATAGTGGTTCCGACAAAGAAGAAGAACAAAAAGAAGAAGAAAAGGAAGTTCACAAGTTAAGTCAGTATAGTGTATTGTTTTTACTGTATTGAATTTTTACTATCATTGTCGCTCTTGTTGTATTTCCTTTACTAACACTAGTATTGTTCTTGCAAAATAGACATTAAACAACTTCATTTGGGTTCTTAATTTATAGAATGCTAGCTTTGTTACCTTTGTAATATTTGTTCTGAGTAGACACCCATTTTTAACTCCACCTATGTAAATGATATATCAGTTGTTATGATTGCTATATTGGCACACCCATTTTTTCTGATATTTGTATGAATTTTGTAGGTTTGCCTGAATTTTATTCGGTGCTTTCAGGATTGTGCTAGGACTAGTTACTTATTTGTTTTTTTTTTTTTTTTTTGGGTTGTCACTTGTCAATTATGATGTCATATGGGAATTGAGTTGGAATTCTGGCAGGATTGTGAAATTATCATTTTTCTTCATTGGAAACTAGCAGGATTGTGAAAAGGCATATGGCGGCGAAGGAAATGCTTATATTGCTAGTCTATTTTGTTTTTAAAAAATGACCTCTTATGTTGCTACTTTTATTCCATTTGGGAATGTTGATAACTTTGATATTTGTGTATTAAGAGTGATATTTTTCGTTCAGAGAAGGATTCGTGCTCTTTGCGGCTCAATCACTTGAGCATTACATTTTTTTTACAACACTTATAAAGGGTTGTCATAAAGTTAGTGTATAGTTAGTATATTAAAGAACCACAAAGTTAACAGAACCTCTGATAGTGTAGGATGGTCAGTGGTGTAGACTTCCATGCTTGAGGCTCAGGATCGAATCCCCCCAACCTCATTTTTTCCAACATTATATATTTTTACTTCAACAACACTTGTAAGTGTTGTTTTAGGTTCATGTTCGAATCTCTCCTCTAACATATTTTTCATTATCTTATTTTTCAGTTTTTTTCAACAACACTTGTGAGAATTGTGATAGGCTAAGTAACTACATATGAACATTATATATTTTTACTTCAACAACAAATGTGAGAATTATGATAGGTTAAGTCACTACATATATGGAAACAACTGTACATATTTTTTATTATCATATTTTTGTGTTCTTCAACAACACTTGTGAGAATTGTGATAGGCTAAGTTACTACATATATGGAACATTATAAATTCATACTTCAACCACACTTATAAGTGTTGTTGTAGGTTTCTATTTAAAAAAAAAATCAAAACTTGAGAACTGAAAGGGTGGTTGATCATCTATACTTCCATGCAGTAGGTTCATGTTCGAATCTCCCCTCTAACATATTTTCCGTTATCATATTTTTGTGCTCTTCAATAACAGTTGTAAGAGTTGTGATAGGATAAGTCACTACATATATGGAACAGAGTTGTTATAGATAAATGTCATCACAACTGTTTTGCTTAAGGAGTTGTCGTTGGTTTTCTTAGCGCAACCCCTTGTTTCCTAAGGGTTGGCAGTGATGATATACCACAACTCTTGCTTTGAATTCAGTTGTAAAACATAGGACTTTCTACAATACTTAGCTAAGCGTTGTAAATCGCCAGTTGTAAATGTATATTTTTCCTGTAGTGCACACACTTTCATAAAAGAAATATTCCCTTCACATAGCATAATTAGAGTTATATTATCAAAACCATTCATCCCATAAATCATCTAATATCCTCAAAAGATACCAGCTATCTATCAAAACTGGTCAAACTTTAAACCAGACATCCAGTATGTCTTTCAAAAACATATATTCATCTTTTCATATCTTCCTTATCCTAAACGGTTCATCCCAGATAATAAAAAGGAGAATTTTCTATTAACCCAAAAATTCAGAAAATCAAAACCATAAGCCAGGTGTTTCATTTGCCTTTCAAAAAAAAAAAAAAAACACAGAAGAATTTCAGAAGACATAAGTACAAATGAAGCCATTCAAGAGTGGTTTACTTTTCTCGAAGAAGACATCCTTCGTTATTTGGAGGACCGCCTGTTTCAGCTCAACTCTTTATTGCATCATCATGTGTACCGACTCTACATCATGATGGTTACCAGTTAATATTCATGAGGTAGCTGACGCTACTATAGTAACATTCGAAGAGCTACCAGGCTACCGCTAATACCAGCATTCCTTGATCCACCCTGCATGCCTTCCAAGTATCGATTCCACCGTCCCACGAAAAGAAGCTTCCCACGCTATCATCACAGCTTGATAGCCAAATTATCAGTGCCAACAGTCCACGTCCAAGACAGTACTAGATGCACATGTCAGGCACACATGAAGCATGCACATGACCGGCCACAATACCCCACCCTGGTCAACACCAACAGATGGTGTATCTCATGTGCTAGTTTCTCTGCTCAATGGCTAGCACCGGCAGCTTGAGTCTTCCAGCGCTGACAGCTTATGTCTTTTCAGCGCTGACAGCCTGCATCCTTTCCAGCACTGGCATCCTGCAATCTTCTACCGTCGCACTTGAACTCCCCGCAGGGGATAAACAATCACAATTTCATCACATGCAAAGATGAACGACTTCTCCGAAAATGAGGCAAATCTTCAAACCCCCTTGGTTTCACGAAGACTCTCTTCCTATCAAGAGACGCATAATTTCTGGGGACTTCTTCCACAAAACTGTGTGTTCTGTGATGGAATATTTGTGTGGAATACTGTATTTCTTCAAGTCAGAACGTCAAGACATATCTGCAAGTCCTCAACTGCACTACATCAGGGAAGCATCTGTTTCCAACAAGAAAAGCCGCTCCCAAACCTGAGCACGGTTGATAGAAGGAACCTTGGATTCCTAACCAATGTCCGCATTTCCAGTCTCTCCATCATCACAGGTGATATTGGAAGAAGAATACACCCCTTTGTGAATATAAAACCATATGGTATCTTCTGGTCGAACCGAGCGTGCTTTTCTTTCATCTTCACCACTAGTTAACAAAATTGGCACAAAACCTAGATGATTCCTCCGAGAAGGAGCAAAGGCTTTGGTAAAGAAATCATCTTCCGTATTTGGTTTGGAATTCCCAACGTCTTTCGATGAAGCTTGTTCAGGTAACATCTTGTCAGACTGCTTCATAACAAATCGACAACTAGATATTTGCGTGCAACAAAACAAACGAAGTTAAATCCCTGAAGCATGGAAGGACATATTTTCTACGATTTCAAAATATGTATACAATATTATTCTCCAGGTTCATGGGATACGGTATTTTCTATTGATTCAAATTGTATATGCGGTATTCTCGGGTTCGAAATGGATGAGCAAGATTTCTTTGTCAAGATTCACATGAAGCATATACGCAATATTTCCTACAACAATATTATCTACGGATTCAAGAACATATACGATATTCTTCTTCGGGATTCATATACAGTATTTTTTTGGGTTTAAGAGCATATACAATATCCTACTTCGGGTTCAAAATTATATGAGCAGTATATTTTCTGGGTTCAAGAGCATGTATAGTATCCTACTTCGGGTTCAAAATTATGTGCGCAGTATTCTCTATGGATTCAAAATCATATGTGCAGTATTTTCTTCGGGTACATATACACAATATTTTCTACAAGAAGCACGCCAACCTACTTTGTTGCGGCGACAACATACTCTCTTCGGATTACACCCCTACCAAGAATTATTGTCGCTCATTCAGATTTTCACCACAATAACAACTACTACAAAATGGAAGCATGTAAACCATACTGGAGGACTGATCATATACAAGGGATCCCTTCACCGTCAAATCTCATAAGATACGGTCAACTTCAGACGAAGCGGTTTCTACTATCCTCGATTCGGGTTCCACCATCTGAGGCTCAATTGGGATTTCTGCCACTTCCACTGAATTGGCAATCAATACTTCACAACCTAGAGGCACAAGTGATTCATCATCAAAAACTCCATGGTTGCTCATACTAACGGACCCATGATTCCCAACTTCGTTGTTAAGCACCTAATGCGAAGATTACATGGGATTGGGATGGATCAAGCATGTAAAATCAGTACGATCATAAAATCAAGAAAGTAAGTGAGATAACATTATTTAAGTTCCTTATTATGCTTCTACAACATGTGAAAGAAGTACCAAAGTCATGAAACGCGTTTTACGAAAAAGCTCAGCTAAGTGAAATCTACACTTCCCTATGTTCAATTACGAACTGGGAGAAATTGGTGTGGAATATAGCGTTGGGTTATGTACCATTCTCTTCGTATGGAAGTCACCTACATTTTTTCAAAATATCACGGCAATCGGATGAACGAGCAAGGAGAGGTGACCAAAACATCAGACAACACGCAACCTGGAAAAGTTCTGAAAACCTCTTGGAAGTTTACTATTTCGCGCTTATCACCCCCTAAACAAGCTCAAAATGCGAAAAGCTTCTTTACTAAAGCTTGGAAATTTTCTGGGCTTAACGATACATATGCGGACCGTCGAAATCCGAGTTCATATGAGGATTCTACAGCTATTCCAATGACGGGCGCCAATTAGGGTTTCAGAGTCTTCCCAACCAGTTAGCACGCTCCCCTTTGCATCGGTCCCACCATGCCAGCCTCTCAACCTTGCACCAGTACCGCCCAAGATAGCACGCTCACTTTGTGCCGGTCCCACCACGCTAGCTTCTCAAACTTTGCGCCAAATCCTATCAGCTAGCACGCTCAGCTTCTCAACTCGCGCCAACGACCCAATACTTCCAAGCTTCCTGTTTCTGCTAATTTGTGCCAACCTCCCGATTCACGCAAAACTTCCAGGGATAAGGATTTTGAATCCAGTTCAAATCTCAGAAAAAAGGTCAGATAAATCTCCCCACTTCTCTTTAAGATTTTGTCTTAGCACCATCTCATGCTTACCTCGCAACAAAGCTCTTGTTCCGCGCTAAGCAGGGGACTTAATGTTGATGGTGGATTTTAGACAAGGGGTAAAATCATAAAACCTCATGACCTAATGTTACCCGAAACACATTAACTGAGAGAATTTAATTCAGGTGTAAATAATTAATAGGGATATTTTTTCAAAATATCGGATTATGGTTTTCGACACAGAACCCTAATTCCAAACCAAGCCGCATATTGCGCACCATGGAAACGACACCAAAACCAAGTCGCATACAGTGCACCATGGCAACGACGCTAAAAACAAGCCGCATACTACGCACAATGGCAACGACGCCAAAACCAAGCCGTATACTGCGCACCATGGCAACGACGCCAAAACCAAGCCGCATACTGCGCACCATGGCAACGACGCCAAAACCAAGCCGTATACTGCGCACCTTGGCAACGACACCAAAACCAAGCCACATACTGCGCACTATGTCAACGACGCTAAAACCAAAATGCATATTGCAACCATGCCAAACTAAGTCGCTATGCCATTGGCACTTTCCAAAGTAGCGCCCTAGGCTTGAAAACCATGCAACCTAGGCCAACATGGCCATACGTGCCATTGGCACATGCCAACACACATCACTAGCCATTTTCCATGTCGCTATGCCATTGGCACATGCCAAAGTAGCGCCCTAGGATTGAAAACCGTACAACCTAGGCCAACATGGTCGTGTGTGTCATTGCCACATGCCAACACGCACCACTAGCCATCTTCCAATTTCACTATGCCATTGGCACATGCTAAAGTAGCGCCCTAGGCTTGCAAACCGTGCAACCTAGGACAACATGGATGTACGTGCCATTGGCACATTCCAACACGCACCGCTAGCCGATTCCTATTTTCAAACCGCCATGCCCAGCTAGCGCCCACAACTTGACCCAATATCCGTGCGTTCCATTGGCACATGCCAACACACAACCACTAGCCACTTTTATTCCCAACTTTCTAGCCAATTTCCAAGGCATTCTGCACATGCCACATGCTCCACTAGCGACTTTGGCATTGCCATTCGCACTCAAAGTGCAAATTGCGGCCAAGGCATTCCGCACATGTCATTGGCACATGCCAAATGCTCCACTAAGCGACTTTGGCATTGTCATCCGCACTCAAAGTACAACTCGCGGCCAAGGCATTCCGCACATGCCAAATGATCCACTAAGCGACTTTGGCATTACCATCCGCACTCAAAGTACAACTTGCGGCCAAGGAATTCCGCACATGCTATTGGCACATGCCAAATTCTCCACTAAGCGACTTTGGCATTTCCATCCGCACTCAAAGTATAACTCGCGGTCAAGACATCCCTCACATGCCATTGGTACATGCCGCAACACTTCACTAGCAACTTTGGCATTGCCACTTGCGCCCAACTCTCGAGATATCAATACAAACTGGGGGATGCTTTCTTGGGGTTTTGGTTTGGCGGTCACAACGTGCAGCATACACTATGCTCGCAATAAAGCAAGGAGTGCAAGGAATGAATACGGTCAATTAAATAAGGAAATTTATGGTGAAAACGTTTTTCACCATAAATCCAACAGTTTCCACCTCCTCTGTTTTAATTGACACATTTACTCAATTCCTTAATGAGGCCAGGTTACGTTCAATCTCACTTGTATAAATCGGTTTCACCTATTCTTCCAAAACACACAAGTCTTTGCCTATTCTTACAACACTATCAGATAGAAAATTTGCAAGCTCTCTCAAAAGATTCCATCACTAGCAAGCTCCCGCAAGCTTCTACACTTCTGATACAAGTCGAGATTCTACCTAGCCACAACACTCTGCTCTCATCACCTTTCTTCGCTATCCTCCACAAATCAACCCTTCTCCTCCACTTTGTGACCGAAGAAAATCTGGAACAACCATCTTCTTGGTTTAGGCCAGAGTTGTACAAATTGATATCTCGAATCAAAAGTGCTCACGTGCAACACATTTGTTTAAGGGCTTAAACCAGTTTCTCCACCATCGAATTTACCAAATTCGGTAGAGGCGATTTTCTCCCATAAACAACAGGATTCCTAAATCCAACAAAGAATCAAAAACTCCACTAGAGCTTCTTTTTTCAGAAATCTCCAGATTACTCTTTCTTGTGAGTTTTTGGATGTCTAGCATATCCTTGCCTTAGGCCATATAATGCAAATAAGCTCGAACCTTGGTCTATACCCTGTTTTTTTATAGGATACAGTAGTGCACACAAGGGTTATATGTGTTTGCACCAAAAAACCAACAAGCTATACATATCGCGCCATGTGCAATTTAAAGAAAAGACATTCCCATTTCAGTCTTCTCAGCAGAAACAGGCTCCATTTTCTTTTCCAGGTAATGTACCATCAAGTACTAGTATTTTACTTTCACCTCCTTTTCTAAACTGTAACCCACAAGTACGTCGGGAAGTTGTTCAATTAAGTTCTCTAGTACAGAGTCCGAGAAACGATATACCATCACCAACTGTGTCATATGCTCCGGAACCTCCATCTTTAAGTGACTCTCCTGTACCAATGGTACAAGCACCGGAAACTGATTCATTCAATGCATCTGCGTCTTTTACCAATACAGTGGCTTCAGCAATTCCCTCTACTGAGCAGCCGTTTTAAACACCAATTGTGGATCACCCTATGATGACACGTGCAAAATCTGGTATATCAAAACCCATTCAAAAGTTTTGTTTAACTTCCACAAAGCATCCACTCTTGGAGTCAGATTTTATGGAGCCAACCTGCTACTCTATGGCTTGCAAAAATCCCAAATGGAGAAAGGCTATGGATGTCCAGATTAATGCTCTAATTCGAAATGGTACATTCTCTTTGGTACCTTATGAGGAAGAATTGAATGTTGTGGGCTCGAAATGGGTCTTTTGAGTAAAACAAAATCCAGATGGCAACATAAATCAATTCAAGGAACGCTTAGTTTCCAAAGGCTTCAACCAGCAAGAAGCAGTCGATTATGGTGAGACTTTTAGCCTTGTGATAAAGCCATGTACTATTCGTCTTTTGTTATCTATTGTTGTCATGAACAATTGGCCGTTGAAGCAATTGGACGTTGAAAATGCATTCTTGCATGGCAACTTGGAAGAGAAGGTGTACATGAAGCAGCCTGTTGGGTATGTAGATCCTAACTATCCAACCCATGTCTGTAAGATGCATAAATCATTGTATGGCCTCAAATAGGCTCTGCATGCTTGGTTTTCGAGGTTAAGTAACTACCTGGTACAGCTTGGCTTCACAGGTTCTATATCCGACATCTCTCTGTTTATCTTAAAAACTCAAGACTCAATAACGTATGTCATAATATATGTTGATGAAATCATTGTCACAGGTTCTAATACTTCAATGATTCAACAGCTCATAGAATCTCTTGGATAAGAATTTTCACTAAAGGATATGGGAGATTTATCCTTCTTTTTGGGTGTTGAGGTTATCAGGCGTGAAAATGAACTTGTTCTAACTCAGCGTAAGTATGTTACAGATCTTTTAAACCGTACTAAAATGGATGATGTGAAACCTGTATCCACTCCTCTTGCTGCAAATGAGAAAATTCGAAAAGATGGCACTGAAAGGTTCAAGGATCCTTCATTATATCGAAGTATTGTAGGTGTGTTACAATACTTACATCTCACAAGACCTGATATCTCCATTGATTTCAACAAGGTATTCCAATACATATATGACCCTTTTATCGAACATTGGGAGCTTGTCAAGATAATTATCATATATCTAAAAACCACAGTCCTATCATATATCTAAAAATCACAGTGGACTATGGTCTTCATCTCAGTTCCTCTCGTGATTTCTCACTCCATGCATATTCTGATGCTGACTGGGCTGGCAGTCTGGATGATCGTCGTTCGACGAGTGGCTATTGTATTTATTTTGGTGGGAATCTGATTTCATGGAGTGCTAGAAAGCAGAAGACAATATCTAAGTCAAGTACGGAGGCTGAGTATCGAGGTGTAGCAATTACAACATCTGAGATTATATGGATTCAGTCATTGCTTCAGGAGCTTGGCATCACCATCTCGACACCCATGCTATGGTGTGACAACCTAGGGGCAACATACCTAACGGCTAATCCATTTTTTCATGCTCGTACTAAACATATAGAGATCGATTACCATTTTGTGCGAGAAAGGGTTGCAAGAAAGCAGTTGCAAGTTTGTTTCATCAGCTCGAAGGATCAGTTGGCAGATATATATTTACCAAGGGACTATATGCACCACGGTTTTCATCTGTTGCGCTCCAAGTTGCACACTCGTCAGCTCACGTACAAATTGAAGGGAGGTGTTAAGAAAACAGTTGCTAGTAACCCACAGGACTAGGAAGTTGAGTCAGTCCTCCACAAGACTAGATAAGCAGTACAGTTATCAAGGTGTGTAACTCATTTTATTTTGTTAGCTATTATGTCGTCTTGAATTTCTAATCTGTGTAACAATTTTTAGTATAAATAAGAGATCAATCTCCACCAGTGATCTGTGAAAGATTTCAATCAAAAATTCTGTTCTAACTGATGGAATGTAATTTCCATATGTCCAATGGTCTTCAAGATAAATTTCTATAGCCTGTTTATTTCTAAACTTGATAAATTTGGAATCTTGTTTGACACGTAGGGATTGGATTGCACCATCAGTATTAACCATGTTTACAAGTCCTATAGGCGCAAAATGAACCATTTTCTTTGGTAGAGTCAATACCGGAGAAAATGTTCACAGATCACCAAGACAACCCATGGACTGATAATGGGCCTCTCTTCCATCCCTAGCTTGTTAGGGTTTTTGGATTTAGACGAAAATGACGTATAAAAGATAGATTTATACTACGAGTGCCTCCCTAAACAGAACGCAGATGCAGTTTCCGTTTCTCTCTCCATCTCAAAATCTAGATCTGGTCTTCAACTCCTCACTATCTAAACTCGTTCTACTGGAATCTCTTTTATAATGAATTTAGGAATTAAGGTTATGAATAAATATGGGTTTGTTACGGGAAGTCTTACATACTCCAAACATCATTCATCCATCTTTGTGGACTATAGCATCATGATTTCTACTCTCAAATGAAAACTCTTCTTGAAATTGATGGTCCTATAGATTAACATTCAGCTTTAATATCTTGTATCACAGGGTCTTGTTTTTCAGTAGTAACAAGCATGTTGTTGAATGATTACTTCTATTCATCCTTCAAGAATGAGAATATGGCATTCACCAAATTTCCTTCTTGAAAAAGCAATGTTACTATAATCAAATTGGTGATTTTGTGTTATCACACTTGTTGTTTTTAGTGTTTGTTTGGATCGGAAATTTGCAAAAAAAAAATCATGGAACTGGAGATAAGAATTTTATGATATTTGGTTATTACTGAGTTGTCTTTATCATAATCCTTGTAGCACAAGAAAATCTTGATGTTCTGTTTATACTAGGACTATCGCCAATTGTATCTGATATTACAAAGCTTTAGCTTAATTAAATTATTGAATCACTGTAATTTGTTCATCATCATATTCTTATGCTACAATTTCTTCCTTAATTCGACAAATAGGGATTGATGCATAGGGATATTTTGGTTGACGCATAGGGATTGAATTGTTCCACCATTACTAATCATGTTTTGTAGTCCTATTATTGATAGCTTAATCAAAGTATGATTAATTATTAATTACCTTGCTTATGTTCATTATTAGAATTACTCTTGTAGTTTTTAGTGCTTGTTTGTCTAGAGCAAATCAGTTTTGACTGGTTTTAGGCCACCATACACTTCCAGAAACGTTTCGCCCCCGTATGGGAAAGTATAAAATCAATGATTAGGTTCCATATCTTTAGCACAGTCGTACCATCAATTTTCGAAGTAGTTTATACTATTAGTTGATTTCGCCCCCATCAAAAAAATTCTGGTTTTTAAGGAGCGAAGGTTGGTCTCTGTCCATCAAAAAAATTCTGGTTTCTACATCCATTTGATAAATTTTAGGTTGCTGAATTGCAAACACTATCATTTCTCAGGTTCCCGTAAGGAAAATTTCAATCGAGAATATAACGCATAGGGATTGAATTGCCAATACTGGAGTACGACCAATCCATCATGAGGAGGACACGAGTTGTTACCAGACTTCATAATCTGGGTCTCAAGAACAGATCCACCAAGACAATTCGTGGGGTGATAATTACGGGCCTCCACGGGGTGATAATTATGGGCCTCCACGCCCTCTCAAACTTGCTAGGGTTTTGTATCTAGTTGTTAGGGTTTTGTATCTAGAAAAATGATGACATATAAAAGGCAATGCCTCCCTCCTCTATAAACATAAAGCTGCGTATTTGTACCTTGTATAAAATACACTAGAAGCCCGTGAATCAAGCCCCAAAAAAGCCGGTTAAAAAAGATTCTAAAAGTCCAGACCGGACTTATTGTGGAAGTCCGGAGGTTTATTGAGGAAACCAACACTTCGGTTTATTGAGGAAACCCAGAGGGCTTATTATGGAAGCCCAGTCTAGCTTATTATGGAAGCCCAAATGACTTATTATAGAAGTCATTTTGGGATAGACACAAATCTTGGAAGATAAACAGGGGTCATTCAAGATAGCTACAAATCTTGGGAGATTGATAAGAATCTTCCAAGATAGATACAAATCTTATGAAGATATACAAGGATCTGTTAAGATAAACTCAAATCATGTGAAGATATACAAGAATCTCCCAAGATAGACATGCATCTTCAAGGGTAGACACAAATATTAAAGGATAAGTACAAATCCATGTGGTTATTTTGGATAACTACAAATCTAGGGTTATTATGGAACTATATTAGGGTTTTTTTCCTAAAAATAGAGGCTAAAAATCCAACTCAAGAGCATGGAATTTTAGGTTAGCTAACCCAGAGAAAATTCTTTGTAACATCATAATCAATAAAGCATATCTCCGTTCCTCCGTGGATGTAGGCAACACTTGCCGAACCACGTAAATTCTTGTCTCCTTAACTATGTAGGCAACTTCATAGTTCGTCCATTATTACCCTCGAGATCTTCCAAGTAGTTATCGTATATAAAATTTATAGCCCTCAAATAGTTACCGGACTTATCTCTTTTTGGCCCTCTCATCCTACCAACTTCATGTACGGTCATTTTCTCCTTTATGTTGGTTTGTGAAAGACACATCTTACTCTTGCCCTTCACATCCTCTTTAATATCCTTTGCTTCTGATGGACAATCATTCTCATTGACCTCTTTATTAGTTGTTTCGTGATTATGAATACTCGGACGACCACGTTTTCTTGGAACTTTCACTACTTCTTCCTTCATCACCTTCTCAATTTCCTTCTTTTCCTTTTCATTCCTTGCATCATGGTAGTCAACACCGGATGGATCCCTATGAGTAGCCAATAGTTCCTTGTTGGCTTGTCTAGTTTGAAAATTATTCATTTTATTACTCTTCCTACCTTTCGGATCACTCTTCTCCGGTTCCAAAATATTTTCTTGGGTGAAAGGATACATGACCGGCATCATGTTGTGCCATAGGATTTGTTTTTGAGCTCGGAACATCTTCCTATACATCTCCGCCAACTTTTTCCCATTTGTCGTGTCCCAAATTTCAAGATCATCCTCGTCGTCTTCGATTGGGAGAGGATCGAAGTTTAATTGTTTCCAAAAATGATCAATATCCTCAAATGGTATAATACCATCCTTATTCCAAAGTATGTCGTGGAAGCATGGAAGTCCCATAGATGTTTTCATATTACAAACACACTCTTCCTCCAAGTTGGTGCCTAATATCTCAATCAAATCTACTTCTTTCATCAATTTGTCAATGCATAAATGGGAGACTCTATGACTTAATCCCCGTAGCCATTTAATATTATGATTCTTGTGTCGGAACATAAGGTTATGCTCGAATTCCGCCTTAATTCTCACAACATCACTTTTGAAATATTCATCAATTTCCTCAAATACCGTCACAAACGTGTCAACACATCCAGAAAGGTTCTTCTTCAACCGATGATGAGCCGACTCTACCGTACTTGTGGCTTGGTTGTCGAAGTGTTTGTGTCCATTTGTGAAACAAGACACAAACCTTTCTTTATTAGGTTCCAACACATCTTTCAACAAATAAGTAATGGCGTTGGGGTAGTAGGTCCTCCAATGGTTAATAAGAATTTTAACATTTTCTTCGTAAACATCCTCAGTGATTGACCATACCAAAGCTTCCCATTCACCATGGAAAGAAGCCCACAACATCTCATTATGTTCATATTGTTTCAAGAATTCCTTCTTTTTCTTTACTCGTGTCTCCACAGGTTGTTTAGCAATATTCTCTAATTCTTTCATCTTAAGTGGTTGAATTATCGGTTGGAATTTTTTCCTCACATTGCACCATATATGAAACGTACAAAGAAAGTTGAATGCTTCCGGAAATACCTTGTTAATAGCATACATCAACGATGAATCTTGATCGGAAACGAACACTTTAGGAAGAGAAACCCCCGGGAAAATGAACTTCAATTGTTCTAACCCCCAAACATAACTCTCTTTCATTTCGTTTTTCAAGAAACAAAAACCCACGGTGAACGGTTCCTTTGTCGACGTATGCCCCACAATTTTCAGCAACGACATCTCATAGTTGTTAGTCTTGTACGTGCAATCCAATATAAGAACTTGTGGGAAGCATAGAGCCAATTGGACGCATTCCGGGTGGGCAAGAAAAAGGTGTGTGACTTGACCAAATTCATCCAACTTCTTTTGGCAAGCGTAGTTATGCTTCACCGCTAACCACATCACTTGTTGCATCACCAGCCTACCATGCAAATTGAGTCTTCTAATCTTATTTCTTTTATTGTAGATAATTTGCATAGACGACTTGTTATTCTTGTCGTCCGCCTTCAATTTACTAAGAATCCTAGACGGTGGAAAACGTGCTCGTGTCATTTTATCCACTTCTCGAGTCTCGTTGGGCTTGAGTCGCGCTACTTTTGCGTGTCCTTCAAGGTTATGTGGACGTGGGTGGTTATGACGACAATCCATTTCTTTATTCATAACCCAATATTGATCATCTGTTTTCTTGTTCTTGAGGTTGAAAACGAGATTGAAATGGCACTTTGTTTTCTTCGTCTTTGACCTATTCTTTCTCCCGGTCTTCCCAACATATATAAAACCCTTTTTAACCTTGCTATCGCCGCTTCCACTTCGCTCACAAATCAATTCAAACCTATCACATCGGCTTTGTTGTCCTTTAACTAGTATGCAATTTATCTTTATCGCTCGTTCCTCGGCCCAAGCCTCTACTTCGGTTTATTTTGAAAATATCAGGAATAGGTTCGGCTTTCTCTACAATTTGAGTTACAAGCCGAACTAGTGTCTTGAAAATGAGTTGGAAGTTGAAAATATATGTTCGGCTTGTACGTAAACATGAACAGTTGGCCGAATTGTTCATCAAATGGCTGGTTCGGCTCATAGATGTACGCCGAACCTCAACCTGGTTCGCCAAACCTCAATGTAAAAATGCAAACTTTTGATAATATGGAGCTATAAAAGTGAGATTAAGCATATGATAGAAGTGTACCTGGGTAGAAGAAGCATTGGGTTCCTCATCAATATCTTCATCATCTGGATTTGGCTCATAAAAACCATCATATTGAGTTTGTGCTTGAGTTTGACCTTGAGCTTGAGTTTGAGTAAAGTCATTCTCATAATCTAAGAAATCAGCCATTTGGGAATCATTGTTGTAGTTGATGTGTATTTTTCTAGGTTTTTTAGTTGAATAATCACCCTCCTCATCCTCCATTGAATCAAGAAATAAAGTTTCTCACTTTCTCCTTCTCCTTCCCTCCTTCTCAATAAAAACTATTTTTTCCCCCAAAATTCTGATTAATAAACAAAGTAAGTTTCTCACTTTATAATTCTAAAAAGATTTGTTAATCATTAAATAAAAATTTTAATCACTAATCTTAATTACTAATACTAATACATAAAGGGCAGATTTGTCATTAAAAAATATTTTGGTTAAGGGGCATTCTAATTTTGTTATTTGACATCCCTTTTTGGCTTTATTCAGTATGCCCAAAAGGAATTTGGTATGCCCAAAAACAGCCTTCTAGAAAAATGACGTATAAAATGTGAAGTTAACCTCCTTCGCTAAACAGAACGGAGCTGCAGTCTCTATTTCTCTGCCTATCCAAACTCGTTCTACATAAATTCCCTTTATAATGGTTTCACAAATTCAGGGTACGAATGAAATACATGTTTTATATGCGGATCTCTCACATATTCTACAAATCATCAATCCTTGTTGACAAGCATAATGATTTTTCAACTCAAATATATAAAAACTCTAGTCCAATAGCTAGATTGATATCCAGATTTAATAAGTTATAAATCATTTCCTGTGTGAAAGGGGTATCGATTCGGATTCAGGTTGTTCATGGGAAAAGTGGTGCACTGAAATATATTGTAGACTACATTCTCTTTTCACTAGTTTTCTTTTTCCCCGCTTAATGTAAGAAATAGCCATGTCTTTTCACTAGTTATACAAAATAAATGTATTTTTCTCTGTCTAATTTGTAAATCTGAATACTGAACAAATCATAGTTTAATATTTTACTACTGAATGTTCTTTTATTCCAAATCATAGTGAGAGTTGCCTACTTGCCTTTTCAATCTGTGTCTCCAAGAAAATTATCTTCCCAAATGATATTTTTTTTGGATTGTATGCTTAATTTAGATGGAATTGTTACTTGTGAAAGATGAACGGAGTATCTGATTGCAGTCGTACGTTTGATTCAACTATGTTGCAAGTTAAATCATATGGATGTGAAAGAATCTGAGGTTTCGTGTTGTTTGCTGTCAAGCATCAACCACTATATATTCATACTGCAAGAAAATGGCATTAACCAAACCTGAATATCGAAATTCCTTCACGTAATGAAAATGCAATTCGGTCCATGTGCTTGGTCAAAGAAATGCTCATCATGTGTTTGTGTCTGTTATTTTGCCCCGAAAATCTGATGAATCAAATTAGAATCATATTTTAGAGTGATGCAAGGGTGAAGGCTTCACAAATAAGTATAATCAGACTTAGATAAGTGATTGGGCATTTTTAATTTAGTGATTCCCCTTCTCGTTTATTCAACAGTAACCTTTCACATATTGACTCTCAATTTACGTTTACAAGGTCATCTAATATGATAGATGACAATAAGATTCAAGGGAACTGTCTGGGTGCGAATCAGAACTCTTTATTGCTAATCTAAATGCTTTGCTGAAGCTGCTATCATTTTTTGGCGAATTCTGTTTGATTTTCTCAGAATCTTTGTTTCCTATAACTCTGTGAATGTGATCATATTCCAAGTGCACGGAAGATAACTAGCTAACTCTTGAAACTTTTGCCGCAGTCTGACTAGCTTGCATCTGTGATGGATTTATACCCATACTTTTGAAAATATAAGCCAATAAATGTACAATCTGAACAATAATGTATGGGAACGAAAAAATTTGTCGTCGGTTTTCTGTTTTTCAATCAATCTTTATAGCAATATGGGTAGAATTTTATAATTTTGTTGCTATAAATGAAAACTTTGTCCCTTGTTATGGTTTTTGATTTGTAATTTTGTAATCTTTATACCAGATACTACAAATTACCGAGTATTTTGGTAGTGTTACACTTGCGGGTTTTAAGGCTTGTTTAGGTTGGAAATTTGGATTTGGAACTTGAAATGTGGTGTGAGGGGTTGGATGCTAAAGTTGGGTTGTTGATGTTTCAATGAGATTCAGGGAATTTTTCTGTAGTTGTTGAGAAGATGGAAGGAAATGAGGATTTTGATATAGGGTTCTATAGCTTTAGAACACTTGATGAGTGAGGTATCCTAACCAGAAAAGATTCAGCAGTTGAATATGGTGAGGTGCAGTCGGCCAGTGAGTTTATTGTGGTTGTGTGGATTACAGAAATTAAAGAAACTTTCATGTTTAATTGAACTGCTCCTTGTTAAAACTGGAATGCAAAATACAATTAACTTACCTCAATAGTACAATACTCCTCCCAGCTCTTATATCTTCCATATATTGGTCTTTTATAACAGTTCATCAATTTCCTCTGACATCTTATACATTTCTGATTTCTCATCTCCCATATGTATGTATCTTGTTGTAAAGTTGTCTAAATGGCGCAAGTAGACGCAAAACAGTAATGATTTTTATATCCAGTTAATTTCTAAAGTTTTAATTTATATCATGAACGTAGCTTATCGTGTGCAATAAGATCATGATATTTGTTTTTAAACTTAGTGTACAATATACTTTTGACCTGATCCTCCTAGTTAATGGAGTGCCCTTATTATAGTTATGTTCTCAATATTAGAGAGTGTTCCCTAATTAGTCCCAACTTCTCCGGAACGTACTCCATAATTTATTGAATTTAAGGATGAAAAGCAAGTTCAGATACATTGCCAGATCAGAGTCATCCGTCAGACATCGTATACATTTTGTTGTTTATTTTTCAATCACTTGAACGAACATAAAGACTACCAAATTGATAATACAACTAGAACAAGTAACCAATTTGAGCGAGAATTCAAGAATTAGGCCATGGAACTTGAATCACTACCATTTGTTCATCAACATATCGTTTAGACTTCGTTAACAAGTGCTTGTTGCCGTTCGTGTTTAATCTGAAACTTGGTATGGTTAACTGGGATTTGTTGACAGTAGCTGGAACTTTTCTTATAAATTGGAAGTTGGGATTCATTCAGGGAATATCTACCGAGCCCTGATGCGTATGGTTGGTAGACGAAGACGAAGTAAAGATTCGGCGGTAGAACATGTGGTCAGTGAGTTTATTGTATATGTGAAGACTGAGTTTGTAATTATTTGTGTTTTTTAATCTATTGCCGTGTTTATTAGTTATAGGCTTATAGCTCCTTGTAAAAATATATATTGATTAAAAAAACGAATATAGTAATATAAAAAACTTTTAACCAGAGAGTATATTCTGATTAACAGTCATTCGATGGATTTCATTAAACTGAAAATCCTTCCACATTTGATATAATTCTAACTTCAGTCCATTGTTGTAATAGTTATTCAATATTCTCCGACATCTTATATATTTTTGATTCCGATCTACAGCACCGTAAAGTTACAATTGATAAATGGACTACTAAATAGACAATTTATGTTGTTTTTTATTGCTAACTAAAATTTCGGTTTCATTTTTATATCTTGCTTCTTACTAAAGATTTACCAACATGAAACATTAATTATGTGATAACACTAGCTTATTGTGTGTTGTATAAGGTCATGATAACGGTTTTGAAACCTTGTGTATCCTCCTAGGCGAATCGAGTGCTTTCACTAAAAATCACACAGTTGGTTAAATAACCCTCGGATTGGAATTCCATGGGTCTATAGGAAGGCAAAATATGACCATTGTTCAGATAACGAAGAATTCAAACGTAATGGTTATAATATCATGTTTGGAATTTTTGGTTCCTAGTATGTATGAAGTTAGGGAAGATGGAGTTAGGTAGGGGTTTATGTCTAGGCAAAGACACTCCCAAACCATTAAGTGTGATGTGTTATCAATATCAAATCTTCTTTCTTCCATCTCTATTGAATAAGGTTTATGGATACCTGAATTTGGGTTGGTAGTGATCATGGACCATGGTTAATACACACGGTTAAGGATTGAATTAGAGACAACTCTAAGAGCACAGCTCGGTCGAACTCGCATGTGTTTCTATCTCAAGCATTTTGTCAATGTTAGTGATCAAGACTATAAGTCTTGATTTCTAGCCTATTTATAGATGTCTCGGACTAGGACATATACTGTGTAGTTCAGCTTAGTTTTTCACGGAGTTCATCGTTTGAAGACGAAGAACTATTATGGGGATCTTGTGGAACTTCTTCGACAAAAGGTATGCGGACATTTGAACTCATTTATCACTTGAAAAGTCTATTTCTACAATCTCCTATATTGAGACATAAGTCATGTAACGATATAGTTTACTCTATACACATTTGAGATTTCGACCTGAGTATATCTCGCTTACATATTTATCGAAATATGTATTGGTAAGCTTTCGCTTATACCAAGTTCATCTTATATCATGAGAAAATTTCCGAGTAACATCTTACATGGTTTATGTGATACAATCATTTGATGTAGGCTTGGAACATTTCGATAATGATTATTTCAATATCTTGAAAATTGCTTTGATGCTAAAATTGTATGAAGACAGCTATTGTCATTATAGAACCAAGTTCATCTTATATCATGAGAAAATTTACGAGTAACATCTTACATGATTTGTGTGATACTATCATTTTATGTAGGCTTGGAACATTTCGATAATGATTATTTCAATATCTTGAAAATTGCTTTGATGCTAATATTGTATGAAAACGGCTATTTTCATTATAGAAGAATGTTTCAATAATTGAAATAAATAGTTTAAATTCTTGTAACCATCTTTGGACATAATCATAGTGTCTTCGAACATTATTGTATAAGTCCAAAACCGGGAACCTAAAGTATGCATACTTAGGTGTATACACAAAGGTTGTAGGAGACTGGGTAAGTATGCGTACACATACGCATACTGGCGGAAGTTCACGTGCGTGAATTTCTGCTGATTTTGAAAACCAAAACGAAACTCATCTGGTTACCTAAAGTATGCGTACCGGTACGCATACTGGTGGAAAGTTCACGTCTGTGAATTTCTGCTGAGTTTGAAAACCAAACCAAACTCAAATCCGGTTACTTAAGTACGCATACCCGTACGCATAATTAAGTGTGTTACTTTCTAAAATCGGTTGTACATGAACCTAAACATTTATCAATAAGGAGTGCAATCTATGCAAACCGTGGCTATAATTTTCATGTATTGATTCGAGTGAATCAAACCGATTTTGCTTCAATTGTGTTCTTGTATAATTCTATGAGAATATAGCAATTGAACAACTCTTTAACTAGTTTCATTTGAGTCATTTGTACTAGTTATGGTTAAGATGAATAAGGTTGATATGAGAGTAATCATATGGCTAACCTAGGTTAACTATTTGTGAACCAACATGGTGTACACCTTTGGTTACGGTTACATAAACCTAAATGAGGTTACATTTCATTTATGTGTAACAAGCTAAGTTCGATCTAGCGGTTGAAATATATTATCTTGGTTGAATCAGGTTTTTCATCTAATGGTGAATATCACTACAAGAAAAGCCTCTTTTGGTGGAAAAACTTTGTGTCACAAAAACTAATTTATTCATTGCAAAATGAATTCAGCGGCACAAAAAATTTCGTCACCTATAGCGAGTCGTTGAAAGTATTCAGTGATGTCCTTAAGAAATCGTCACCGATTTTTTTAATTAGCGATATAAGTCTTTTTGGCCACCAAAACTATCTTTTCGTGAGAAAATAATATTGACACGGTTCAATGATTTTGTGATGAAATTTTTTGTCACTAGGTATTTTTGGTGAGGAAATTATTTTATCACTTAAAATAGTTTTAACAACAAAATTTGTTTGTCTCGGAATACATCTATGGTAAGGAAACAAGTTCGTCACATAAAATAGTTTTAGCCGCGAAATATTTTCACCTCCGAATATATTTCTAGTGAAAAAACAAATTTGTGACATAAAGTAATTTTAGCCTCGAAATTTATTCGTCTCAAAATATATTTATTGTGAAGAAACAATTTCGTCACATAAATAATTTTAGCGGCGAAATTTATCAATTTTAGAAAATAGTTTAGTAGCGAACTAACTTTCGTATCAAAAACGTCTCAAAATAAAAGTTAAGTTGTTTCTAAAAGTATATATAACGACCAATTAAAATTATCTTTGTATGGTCATTTCAAATACAGGTATCGTCGTCCCAAAAACGATTTTACCGGCAAATATAATTGTCTCTAAAATAATTTTCATTGGTCTCAGAAAATCATTATCAGCACAATACTACCCTCACCACAACTATTTCCTCGCAAAATTATTTATCCCCAATTTTTTTTTTTACATGACAAATTGGTCACCAAATTTTCATTGGCGACTAGCATACATCATTCCAAAGGGAATAATTACAAAATAAATATCTCCCATCATGAGAACTTGTAGGAAGACCAACTGCTACAAATGACTTGAACCTTTTAAAAGCTTATTGGCGCAGCTTCAGCAAATTTGCTCTGTCCTTAGAAAAGGTTCCACAAAAAAAATAGTAGAGGAGAGCTTCCACTACTCCACTACCGATGAACTCAAATGTAGAGACACCACTCCTTTACTAAGCTCCGCTAGCAGCTCAGACATAACACCAGCCATATGATCCACGATCTAATAAGCGAAGAGAATAAGCTTTTAATTTACACTTTCCTTTAGACTTTTGATCATCTACACGGACAATCAGTTGCTTTAAAATATTCTTTAAGCGTAAAAGGTCATCAGTTACTCCAACTTTAGTGGCTGTGTCGGCAAAAAAATATTTAACCTTGAAGTCTTTCGCTCTTGCACCGACTGTCACACGAAGACTAGAATTAACCAATATAATTTCTACAGTAGCTGGGGGGAGAGCCAATATTCATAGGAGCAAAATATTTTGATACCTCCAAGGAATTTCCTCCTGCATTCGAGCGCAAAGTAATGGTCGTCTACTAACGCCGATAACGCGTTGCTAATCCAAATAGCGGAGATGCCCGGAGAGCAAATCTTGATGAATCGGACACTATAAGAGTCTCCACAGCATGTACCACCCCTTTTCTAACGAACATCTTTGAGAAGGTCCCGGGAAGTTTGTCCATGAGAATTTCAGCTATCTGAAAGGCGGGAACTAAAACTTGTGCATCCTTCCATGCGATCAAACCAGCTAAGAAACTGGAAAAACAAATAAATTCAAACATTGGTGAATCAACATTCTACATAAGCATGGATTGAAGATGAGATTTAAGATTGCAAGAACCAACTATTTATTTAGGAAATTGTGTGACATAATATTTACAAAGACAGCTGAAGTAATGATCTTAGAAGAAGAAAAAAATTAGAACAAAATCACAGGGGGGAATTTAGGCAAAAGTCTGTGCCAGATAAAGTATCATTCCTTCATGATAGAAAGCAAATAATCTATGCTACATAACACTATAGTTAAAACGGCACTCTAAAGAACATTTTATGCTTGCCATGAAGGAAAACAACAGGTAAAAATACAATAAGGTGGATTAAGAATTTAATCACAAAAATTAGAAGCAAAACACCATAAAGGAGTTAGAGCATGATTTTCCAAAGAATGAGATATTCCGGAGACTCGATGGAATTGTTCAATAAGGGTTAATCCAATCATAACACATTAGCATGGAATTGTTCATTTTCTTTTGCTTTCGACAACTACGACAAAAACAAATAAAAATGAAGAGATTTTTCATGTTCTTTCTTTTTCGCTAAAAGAAACCTCAGCTACAAATTAGATGCAATCATAGGTACCCAATATTCGAAGTTATTGAAGAAAAATTCCATCAATTATTTCATTGACAGACTATAGGAGTAACTGAAAACCAAAGATAACAATAGAAGAAAATCCCTACTTGTGCAACAATATAACTTGTAATCTTAGAAAACAATTAGGGCAGTTTTCACAAAGTAAACCTAGATTGATCAAACAACACAGTTAACCTTCTCCATATGCCGTACTTTGCTCCACATCTGTACAAATCCAACATATTTAGCTGACTTTGAAGATGGTGGTGGAGCTTTCACCTTTTTGATGTCTGAATTAAAAAAATACACAAAATTAGTATAACAAAACCATGAAAGAAAACAAATTGAAAAGTTGAACAAATGCACAGCACCAACCATCGAATTTAAGTGATGAATTTTCTGTAGTCTGAAAAACCCTGAGGGAGAAATCCAAACCCTTCTTGGAAATCAGCAACCTAATTAGAAATCGAAACCCTAATTAGACATTAAAACCGTAACGAAGAAATCGACAGAAATTGAGTCAAAAGATAGAAAGAAAAACCTAATTAGAGATAATACAGAGTAAAAACTAAAGATCTGACAAATTTTGTAGAAAACTTACCACATCTGTAAATGTAGGATTTGCTATTGGTATTTCTCTACTAAAACGTTTCCCTCTTTTTCCCATTTGAGTGGTTGAAAGGATTTGGGATTACACCGAATTGATGGCATTGTGAACGTGGTGATGCAATTAAAAATATATGTTTTACGAATTTCTTTATCTCCTTGTTCTTTGGGAATCACCAGGGGATTGAGATTAAAAATATATGTTCTTTTTGGATCGAGATAACTCTAAAGGGTAAAAAAAAATTTGAATAATAATAAAATGAATTCGATTATATATGGGAAAAGTAATGAATTTGCCATCTTGGAAACGACTCGGATTGAGATTTAAACAAATCATTGACATGCATCCATGTATAAAGGGGACCTTCAGCAGCTCTACGGTTTATCTCTTACTCTCGAAGTAGTAGTTGCATAAAGGTTAAGCCATATCTCTTAATTTACTGCACATGACTTGGAATATTTAACCATAGAATGATAATAATGTAATTGAGATTAAAGAAAGACTTAACAAATGAGCTATACGCCAAACAATCTAAGAGAATCAATTCATTGATCTTAATTAGTCAAACACAGAAAAATGGTAGAACCAAGTGTCCTTAGGGATTTACCATTGACTACGGATACCTATGGCTAAGTTAGTCCTTCTAGGGAAATTTGTATAAATGGGATTTCAATTTACTGAATTTTCCGTCAACATCAGTAGACCACACTTATCTTAACTGATTATTGAAAAACTCAATCCATTTAAACGAATTTACTCAAATCCATTAAAATTGCTAGATAATGCTTAATATAAATGATTAGACAGCTAATTTCATCTAATTAATTTCAATCATATCAAAATTTTCGTCAACATTAGTAGATCACACTTGTCTTGATTAATTATCCATAAACTCAATTTAATTTACTTTGTTTTACTCCATTATATCAAAATAACTAAATCGTTCTCAATATGACTAATTATAGTTTATGTGATTGATTTATCTATGCTCATATGAGAATTTGGTAGAGAAAATAGAAATTAGGTTTTGAAATTCTTGGAAAATTTTGGCAATAAGACTAAAAATCAAATGGTGTATACTGATTCGATTTAAGTATATCGGGTTTGATTTTCTGAAAAGAAGAAATAATTATTTTTTTAATTAACTTTAAATATTTTGAGCTGGATGAAAATCAAATGGAAAATCTTGTCATTGTATACATGAAAAATCGATAATCTAATATATAAATAATAATAATATTGTGTGCATATATATACAAAATAATGCTTTTAGTAATCAAAACTTCAGTGTGACTTGAAAATTGGTGCAATTGCCTTTCAAAAGAATTTGGCCATTCAACCGTTCGAGTCCCTTGTAACATGGAAATTAAAAAAAAAAATCAAATTTCTTATATGATGTAAACAAATAATAACTTGTATTTTTTCCTTTATGAAAAATTACTTCGTCAAATAAACTGATTTTTTCTAATTTGTAAGTTATGCTTAGATATTACTCCCTCCGTTCCTTTTTAATAGGCTGGTTTCTATAAATAAATGTTTCAAAATAATAGGCTGGTTTCCTAATTGTGAAAGTCAAATGTTACTTTAATTTTCTGGGACCACTTTTCTCTTAACTTCTTTTGATGACAAGTGTTATATGGACAATTTCACTTTACTTCTTTTGCTGACAAGTGTCTGGAGACCATTTCACTTCACTTATTTTATTGACAAATGTCATGAGGACCACTTTCAATAATTAGTTCTCTTAATTTCCTTAATTTTTTCTAAAAACAAAACCAAAATTTATTAAAAAGGAACGGAGGGAGTATGTTTTAGGTGATAAAATATATTGTTACCAAAAACTTATTTTTACTGTTTTTTCTTTTGTCACCAAAAAGAATTCTTTGTGACAACATTTTAGTAATCACAGAAATCATGAACTGCGGTGAAATTATAGTGTCACTAAAAAAGACTAAAGCAACAAAATTTACTTCCCTGCAAATGTTTTTTCTTGTGACGATTAGGCGTTGTTACTATATAAATATTGGCAACAAAAAAAGATGATGGTCACTAAAAGTAATTATAGCGTCAAACTTTTAGTTTCATTACTATAAAATTAGTTAGTGACGAATTAATTTGATCAGCATAAACTTTTTTTGTGCAACGAAATTTATAGATTATCACTAAAAACATTTATTGTCGATTTTTTAGCATCGTCACAGTAGACTTCAATAGTGACACAAATACATTATTACTAAAAACTTATCAGTGACTGAACATTTTTTTGTCTCTAAACATGGTCACTAAAAACTTATGAGTGGCAAAATTTGAGTTTCGTCACAGAAAACCTAACAACAGTGACAACAATTTGTTTTGTCACGATAACTAAGCTTTAGCGGCGAAATCTTCTTTGCCGCAAAAACTATTGTCACTAAAGCCACCTTTTCTTGTAGTGTATTGAATGCTTTGTTACCAAGGTAACTTGGATTGAAAACGAGGATTTGAAAACTATATAAAGGATAACTCCAGCAAATGGGAAAACTAATCCCCACACCTCATGTGTGTTACTAGTTGCATAACTAGAGTCGATTCTCCTTTATCCTTAGGTTTCTTCTCAACACCCTGTAGGTTAACGACTTGAAGACTTCATTGGGATTGTGAAGCCAGACCCACCTATTATCTTTGTAGTTGCATGATATGATCTTGCTATTTCTATCGTGTTGAGTATAATTGGAATAATTGACTCGATATTTTATATCTCCGGTAGGCAAGATAGAAAAGTAATCATAAAATCCTTCGTCTCATCGTTTGTGATTCAATGATATCTTCTTTCGCTAGTCGATTAAGTTTATTTTTAGGTGATTGATAATTCTAGGTTATTCTTCGGGAATATAAGTCCGAGCCATCGATTGGTTCAAGTTTACCTTGATTTATCAAAAGATAGAACAAAAACTCTTGCGTATTTCTGTGGGAGACATATTTATTCAATCCTATAGACTTTTCCGTGTGAGACAGATTTGTCTATCAATTCTTAGACTTTAGGTCGTAGGAACTCTTGGTTGTGGGTGAGATCAACTAAGGGAATCAAGTTCATATTATCCTGCTGAGATCAGAGATTTAAGGAGCGCAATTGTACCTTGAATCAATGTGAGATTGATTAGGGTTAAACTACAGTGCAGTCCGAAGTTAATTCGCAGGAGGATAGATTCTGTACAGGCTTAATATAGTGTGTTGATTAATTTGGACTTGGTCTCGGGGCTTTTTAACATTTGCGGTTTGTCGTTAACAAAATTCTGGTGTCTGTGTAATTTCTTTTCCGCATTATATTTTGATATGTAATTGAAATATCACAGGTTGTGCATTAATATCAATCAATTAGAATATTTAACCTTTGGTTGTTGATTTACATTGATTGACACTTGAACATTGGTGTTTGGTATCATTCAAGTTACTTCTCTTATTCAATCGGGCTCGCAAATTTCTATTTGCTGATTGCGGATTTAATTAAGAGTTATAGATAATAAAACTCTTTGATATACTTTACTCTAGATTGAGTATGACTATTTAGTTGATTCTCTAGAAAGTGTATTGGAGTAAGCCCTCTCAGTTGGGTGTGGTTGTTAGACCCCCGCATTTTCAATAACGACAATCAAGGTGAGACGAATTATCCAACCAATGTTATTTGGATTCATGAGTACCCTCACAAAATCATTTTTTTCTTTGATTCTTTCTCATGATCGTATAATGACGGCGGATAAACTTTTAAGAAGAGGTGTGGATGTCACTAGTGTAAGTCATTTTTGTGAGGAAGATGATGAATCAATCGAGAGTTCGCACTTGTTATATGGTTGTTAAATAATTCAGAGAATATAGGATTACTTTGTTGAAGCAAGCCACTTTGGATGGTTATACGACCCTAATGTCATTACATCTATGAAGGTTTGGAAATTTAATTGGAGAGATGAAAGACTTAGTCTAATATGGAATAACATCCAGGTTGATATATATTGGTGTAGCCAGTAAGAACGGAACCCAAGAATCTTCGATTACAAAAAGAAAAGTTTGGCAAGCTTCATTAGAGATATCAAATTACAAGCATTCCCTTTGTAGAAGAAATCCTATTGTAAATAATTCTGAATCTTCAATTATCAAATCTTTCACGTTGTTATGACCAACTGAGACAAAAATATAATCGGTATATTTTAAAATAATAAATTATATGAGTTACAATATTTTTATGGTTTAAAATTGTATTTAGTTTATTTGTTATATGCATAAAAAGTATATTTAAACATCTAGGATGTGCAAATTTAATAGTATAAAGGAGAAGAATGCCTTGTTTATACCATATACCTTTATCAGTATCAATCAATATAAATTTCCTGGTACGACCAACCTTACATGAGGACTTGGAGGTCCCTTAGTCAATTACCACAAGCAATATAGTTAATCTCAACCAAGATACCCGATCTCGACCTTGGAGTGAGACGAGTTTATATGAAAAACCTTGGAAATCCGAAATTTTCCCTAGAATCTCATCTTAGTCATCCTATATTGGGCGAGATGGCCGAAATTTATGCCGGATAAGTTAGCAAGAATATAAGTAGTGGTAGTGTGACTTATACGGTGACATTGGAATTCTGATGAAACCCAATAAATAAACCATGATTTAAAGGTGATTGGACTTGAAAATTTGTAACATAAGTGAATGAAGATTGATAACGAAAAATAAATTTGAATGGACATTTTCTTTTGTTGTTGTTTGAACTCCAAATTATAAATTTTACATTGTTAAATCAAACTATGACGTCGTTAATTTTTATTTTTGTTTTCAGTGTATATTATATTTTTATATATGCTTGACAAGTTTGAAGTGTGTGCTTAGGCCTATTCCTATAAACATGTCAAACATTAGATTTTTCCAATTTAGCACCCACTATGGGTATGCCAAAGTTCCAAACATATATGCATATATATGTCAAATATAACATATAGGGATACACGACAAACTTTCCAGCGAGAGATAGAGTGTCCATCACTAGATGGTCAAATATCGCTTGTTGGTCATTCCAGCGCCAACGATAGTAACTATGTTGCTCGCTGACTTGATCATCTCTCATAAGTTTCTCATCCAACGACTATAATTTCCCCCCACTATGAATACCCAATATCAAACTCATTTCAACTCACACCAGAATTTCAAAATCTCTTTAGAATTTCTCAATCCCAAATTCATTTTATCACTCATCCAATTCCTCAAAGAGCATGGATGATAATATGAACATGGATGAGTTCGTA
The DNA here is from genome assembly GCA_023529315.1 of Papaver bracteatum. Lineage (NCBI taxonomy): Eukaryota > Viridiplantae > Streptophyta > Magnoliopsida > Ranunculales > Papaveraceae > Papaver > Papaver bracteatum. The sequence goes on along the minus strand of JAJJWX010004639.1, from coordinate 149,390 downwards.
GCAAACCAACATACTGCCTAAAATCAAAGAGTTGTTAATCGTTTCAATGTGTGAAGTCGAATTAGGAGGTGATTACCAAAATTTACTACTGAGGAAGATGAATGTATTTGTAGGAATTTTGTTTCTTTTACTGAGACTTTATTTGCAGATGAATTCAGTCTCCAAACAATTTGGGAAATAAGTTTTGGGAAATTTTAAGAAAAAACAATGAACCCTAACAATCGTGATGTTTCTGGGTTGAGTCATCGTTTCATTGTAATCAATAAGGAAGTTATTAGGTATATATGTTGTTTTACTTCGACAAGAAGGTCCAAACATGAGGTGTCGTGCGGAATATCGTCGCATCTACGAAAAAGACTTCCATTTTGGAAGTTGTTTCGAGATTTTAAGAGGGTTGCCCAAATATAATCCAATGTTCAATGTTTTAATTTCTTAATTTTCCACTTACATCTAAGTATTAAGTTTTAATATTTTTTCTTACGAGTCCAAATTTGTGCACCTCTCTAAAATAGAGGTGCACATTCCGGCCTTTCATATTGGATAATGTTTCAACCCCAGAACCAAATTTACTTTTTAGTGCGAATATTTTCTCTTTCTTAGTTATTTATCATCTATATCTGCCTATTTTCCTTGCATAATGACCCTTATCATCAACGATGCCCTGACCAATTCCATCATCGATATCTGTTTCGTTCACAGTTACCAATCACTCTTCCAAATTTTAATCGAACAAAAGTTAAGGAATCAACAAAGATCAATGGAATAAAGATTCGAATAACATGTTAGAACTTATGATTTGATTAAAACATGGGTATGATTGAATCAAAAATGTTGCTGAAATCGAAAGAGAGAAATAGAGAAATTTTTTGCGTACAAAAATTTTGGTGTAATTTTTTGTTTGAAAATTACCTATTTATAGGCAACAAAGAACTAGTTGTTGGCGCTAGACTTTACGTCAAGCGATATACATGGTAACTCTGGCGATAAAGTCTTTATCGTTCGATAGAAACTCCGTCGCTTAGTGGTTTTCCCATAGTGGAGCAACTAGTTTGCAATGCGACCTGGTATATCAAAATATATTTTTTCCATGTGCATAGGAATAGGCCTTGTACATATTTTTCACATATACAATTTGGAAATAAGGACTCGGGAGTTACTCAAAATTTAAGCGGACAGCTTTACGAAATAACATTGTCAAGGTGTCAAATTACCACCTGAGACAATACCGATTGGAAATTAACTATATTGGTCACATGTTGTTACGAGAATCTAGGGGTGATAAAAAAGTCTGAAACTGCAGACTTCACCCGTATCCGTCCACAAAATTGCGGGTGAAACCCAATCCGCAAGCTCCATGAGCCGTACATGGGTGGGATTCTCAAATCCGCACTTTTAGCGGTTTGGTTGCGGTTGGACTTTGAAATCCGTGGATTCACCCGTACCATAGAGAAGTAAGTTTTCATAATGAGCGGCTAACTGAAAAGTAGTGAACCAAATGAACTTGGACGCCTGAGAGAGTGACAAAATTATTTTTCTTTCGAAGAAAAGGCCTTAAGAAAGTACAAGGAAATCAGTCACACATAAGATCTTCCCAATTGCTCCAAATGAGACTAGGGATAACAAACTTGAAAGCATTGGTGTCACAAGACCATAAGACTACAAGTTATTTTATAAGATCAATTATCTCCATTGTGCTTTTATGACGACCATGAATTTCATTGACTACAAGCATTGGGTGCACTCACTTCACCCGATTTTGGAGCGTATACTGAGGAAGAGATGTTGAATGCAGTGCCCCTATATGGCGATATCGCCCAGACTCTTGACACAGTGGTGAGCGGCTCGTTTTAGCATAGTGGTTCCCCCTATGATTTCTGTTCTTATTGTCGCTTACAACTTACTCGCGTTTACTTGTGTTAGATCCTGAATCGGGTTCGCTTGGATGCCGCCAGCCGACACAGAGAAAAGCAATTGTTAGAGTCTCTCCAACTCCAGCTACAGAATGAAAGGATCCGCACGTGCGAGCTAGAAATTAAACTCGCCGACGCCCAAGGTATGCCACAATTCTGCGCCTCTTAACTTATGTTGATTGAGGTTATCGTGCCATCATCCTAAGTCGGGTATCCTTCTTCTAGCCGAGGTAACCAGTGTAGGCTTAGACGCATCTTCAGAGTTTAGGATCATGAAGAGGAAATGGGATATTGAGAATGATTTGGTAGAGAATCTCCGTCGGCGAATGTCAAACAAAGATGACAAAATGGATCGCCAGGATGGAGATATCGAAGAACTCAAGGAGGAACTAGAACGGTATCGTCAGTTTGAGTACGACCCGGCTGAGATAGACAATTTACGAGCTCATCTGGGCTCTTCCCAACGCATTAATGCTGAACAAAGTACTATGGCCACGAACCTAGAGCAACGGGTAAACACCTTGCAAATACAAAATCGAGACCTACATGAAGATCGTCGACGAATATTAAGAGATAAAGATGTGGTGGAGTGAGCTAATAATGATCTGCTAGGCCGAGTGAGTGAGTTTGATAAAGTGATGGACGAGATGGAGTGGAATATATCGCAGCTGGTTGTGCTCCAGGTGTCGCGCAATAGGTTAATGGAGGATTGGAGTGAGCATAAGAAATATTGCCCCAGTAACGAGTTCAACGAACAACACTATAGTGAGTTAACCATGAAGTTATCCAAGGCCGAGGATGAGTTGTCTAAGTCGGTAGAGTCGCTTCAGTCGGTGTTGCCAGCCCTTTCAGGTCTCTTAGACGATGTGTTGGGGCCGCTCCTTAGATTTATATTACGTCTTATTATTTCGAAATTGTTAAATCGTGCCCGACAAATAATGTTATTTCTTTGTGGTTTTGTAGACGAGCAAAAACATTCTCAGGAGATGGATCAGGAGGTCTGTCGATTGAATCAAGTTGAGGTAGATTTGAGCTCCCAGCTAGCCGACACCGAGGGGAATGTTTCTCAGCTCACCCAATAACTCGAGGATGAACGTGTCGCCCATGCGGATGAGATAGACGAGAAGGTACAGACGGGTATTGAGACGTGGGTGGAGAACAAGCGGCGCGAGGTCGCACAGAAGAAGGCAGGCATTGTTCCTCCGAATGCTTGAACTCCTCTTTTGTAGTGCTGCGTCACTAAGTTTCCTTTTCCGTCGGGTTGTAAATCGCTTTGAACACTTGTCCCCTTTTTTATTTCTGCTACACTGCTTGCTTGCTTTTATGGGGGTGCTGCGTCGCCGACGTTGTTTGTTTTTTTTTTTTTCCGTTAAATTCTTAGTTTCGTATGGTTACACGACATTTTTTGTACTTTATTACTTAGACACTTGACGCAATCAAATTATCCTTTGTTTCGCATGTTATTCCTGCAATCTTTGTTCAAGTAAGTTAGTATTTTAATCATTTCTGTCGAACACACCGAACAAGGAGGGTCATCGCACCCAATGCCATGTCCTGATAGGGGTATCTCATCACTATCTCTTTGGATTCAGTGGAAGGGTACCAGTCAACCTAGTTTTAGGCCCGACATTCCCGAGTGGTTATCGACCAACCAGTCTCGGGCAAGTGGACACGGCCACTTGCGATGGGGGCGACCTTTCAAATGTTAGTAGGCCACCTAGCTGAGGAGACCTCGCGTCTCAACAACCTTTGGAACTGGTTTCCAACCACCAGAACCCTTAGGCTACCTCGGCACTTGCACACTGCCACTTCCCCGAGTACGAATAGCCAGGCGATTGTAAGGCACCTCGGCACTTCCACACTGGCGTTTCCCCGAGTACGAATGCCCATTCGAGTGTAAGTCACCTCGGCACTTCCACACTGGCTTTTCCCCGAGTATGAATGACCATTCGAGTGTAAGTCACCTTGTCACTTCCACACTGGCATTGCCCCGAGTACGAATGACCATTAGTCGCTCACGTCATATCTCATACCCCTCACGGTTTCATAGAAATAGGAGACATGTATGCTTACCGTTTTTCCATATCGCCCGTCAAGGATGGTAGAGTTTCAAAAACTTGATGTTCCATGGTTTGAGATCTTTTGTTCCGTCGAGTCGCAGTAATCGATATGATCCCTCTCCCTCCTTAGATTCAATTATATACGGTCCGCCCCATTTTGGCGCTAGCTTCCCGCCCTTTTTGTATCGCTCCCATTCAGCCAGAAATTTCAATACTTGTTCCCCTGGGTTAAATTCTCTTGGTAGAACTCGCTTGTTGTATTCTCTTTGTAACCTCCTTTGATAGTTTTCCATTTTTTGTAACGCCATTTCTCTTGTTTCTTCCAGATCGTCGAGTTTAGCCAAAATCAGATCGGGCGAGATGTTTCGCCTCCAAGCTTCCGTTCTTGTGGTAGGGATCATGCCTTCTGTTGGTAAGATCGCCTCGGTTCCGTAGGTAAGCATAAACGGAGAGAATCATGTAGCTTCCCTTTGTGTGGTTCTGTATGCCCATAGGACGTTATATAACTCCTCACACCAGTTGCCATATTCCCCATCTAGTTTCTTCTTCATGTTATCGGAGATAGTATTATTAGTAATCTCGGCCTGCCCATTACTCTGGGGGCAAATCGGGGTAGCTTTTCTCTTTCTGATGTTGTAAATGTTGAACAGGAGATCGATGTTCTCGCTTTGTAGTTGCTTTCCATTATCCGAGACGATAGCTGCAGGGACCCCAAAGCGGCAAATGATATGTTCCCAAATAAATTTGAAAACATCTTTGTCTCGGATATGTCTTGGCGGTGCCGCCTCTGCCCATTTGGTGAAGTAATCCGTGGCCACGATCAGATACTTCCTTTGCCCTGTTCCTACATGTAATGGCCCGACAATGTCTACACCCCACTTAGCAAAGGGCCACGGGCTTATAACTGAGTTTAAATGTACTCCGGGAGCATGGATTTTCTTTCCGAAACGCTGACATTCTTCACAAGCTTTCGCCATTTGCTTCGCATCTTCGTTCATGTATATCCAAAAGTAGCCATTGTTTTCGCCTTGGCCGACAAGCTTCTGCCCGAGCTATGGTTTCCGGCCGCTCCATAGTGTAGTTCGTGAAGGATTATATGGCCCTCTTCTTTACTCAAGCATCGTAGGAGTGGTCCTAGGTAAGATTTTCTATATAAAATCCCTTCCCGCAGCTCGTAGGATCCCGACTTGATTTTGATTTTGTTTATCTCGGGCCGTCCCTTAGGTATCTCACCCGTCTCTAAGTATTGATGTATTGGCTTTCTCCAGTCTCCTTCTTTGTATCTCTCGGCTGTGTTAATGGCCACCTTGACCCGTACTTCTGGTGTTTCTGGGATAGACGGGATAAGAAGCCTCATGACACGTATGCCTTCGATGCTCGGGTCTACTAGTTGTGAGGCGATGTATGACAGAGCGTCCGAGTGCCTGTTATCTTTTCGGCATATGTGGAGGAATCTAATGTTGGGTTTTGCTTGATGTAAAATTGAGCGAGCTCCCAATATTTTTGCAGCATAGGATCATGGGTAGCGTATTGGCCCGTAATTTTCCGAATTACTAATTGTGAGTCGCTAGTCAAGCGGACCTCTTGCAGCCCCATCTCCACAATTATTCGTAAGGCATGGATCACCGCTTCATACTCGGTGATGTTGTTTGTTGCCTAGAATTCTAGTCTGAACGAATGCACGATCTTCCTCCCCTTTGGTGTGGTAAATACTAGCCCGAGGCCCGATCCATCTTTGTTTGACGCCCCATCGACGAAGACCTCCCATCGGGTAGGGATATTGGCGGCTAATAGATCCGCTGGTTCCTCTTGTTCCTCCATCATTCCCGGTACACCTTCTACCTCATCCTCATAACTAAGGGGGAAATCTGCTAAGAAATCGGCCACTACTTGTCCTTTTATCGCGGTCCTCGTCTCATATACCACGTCGTATTATTTGATTATGGCTCCCCACTTGGAGATTCTTCCTGATCGTCCAGCACTATCCAATACTGCTTCAATAGGCGATTTGGTGAGCACCTGTATTCGATGAGCTTGAAAATATGTTCAGAGCTTAGAAGCATCAAAAGCTAGCGCGAGTACCATCTGCTCCATTTTTGTATAGTTTCTCTCGGCCGGGCTTAATGTTTTACTAGTGAAATACACTGGCTTCTCCACATTCCCCTCCGATTTTACTAGCACCGCACTAATGGAATAAGTTGTCGCCCCTAAGTATAGGGTGATAATTTCTGACGGCTCGGGCCTCTGAAGAACCGGGAGGCTAGCTATGTGCAACTTGATATTTTGAAAGGCCTCTTCAATAGCGTCCGTCCATTGGAATTTTTCTCCTTTCTTCAAGATGTCGTAAAAGGCCTTGCATTTGTCTGATGACCGTGATACAAATCGCCCCAATGTTGTTATGCAACCATTTAGTTTCTGCACGTCTTTTACCGTCGCGGGAGACGACATTTCAAGGACTGCCCGGACCTTCTCGGGATCCGCTTCTATTCTTATAGGGGTGATGATATACCCCAATAATTTCCCTGATGTGATCCAAAAGTCGCACTTTGCGGGGTTAATCTTCATCTTGTGTTTTCTCATTGTCTGAAAAATCTCCTGAAGGTCTCGGACATGGTTCTTAGTGTGATGACTCTTGACTAACATGTCGTCCACGTAGACTTCTATGGTGTCGTGAATCTTATCTTCAAACATGTCCCCTACCAATCTCTGTTATGTCGCCCCCGCATTTTTAAGTCCGAATAGCATTTTGGTATAACAATACAATCCCCTCGGTGTGAAGAAAGAAGTATGTTCCTGGTCCTCGTGCGCCAATGGTATTTGGTTGTAGCCCATGTATCCATCCATTAAGGTCATCGTCTCGTATCCGACTATTGACTCCACTAGCTGATCTATGCTGGGGAGGGGGAAACTGTCCTTCGGGCAGGCCTTGTTTAAGTCGCTGAAATCGATATATATTCTGACCCCTCCTTTCTTTTTTGGAACCATGACCATGTTAGATATCCACTGTGGGTAGTGAGATTTCCTGATTATTCCAGATTCATGTAGCTTCTTCAGCTCGGCCTCGACTGCTACCTGTAATTCTGGTGCGATGCGCCTCATTTTTTGTCTAACTGGTTTGAACTTTGGATCAATTTTTAAGTGGTGACAGCAGACCTTCAGATCAATTCCCTCCAAATCGCGCACCTCCCAGGCAAATGCGTCTAAGTTTTCCCTTAATACCGTCGTGAGTTGACTTGCTTGTTCGTCCGATAACAACGTCCCGATCCTTACTACCTTTGGCACCTCCACCGTCCCCAAGTTTACTTCCCGAGTCGGTTCGACCGTCGAAAAACTTGATTTGTTCTCCCGGAAGATAGCCGCTTCCTTTAATTGCTATAAAGGGTCCCTCTCTTGGGTCTCATACGCCATGACCACTTGTGAAATCACCTCTTCCAATTCCTTTGCATCTTTTACTTCCTCGGCTTTACTCTTCTCTCGCCTTTGCCGAGCTCGCCGACCCTCATTAGTTTTTGCATCTACTTGCATGCATTTTCGTGCTTCTTGGGAGTCGCCCAGAACTTCAGCTATTCCCTTGCAGGTCGGGAACCTTAATCTCTGGTGGTATGCCGATGCTACCCCTTTAATTCCAGCGATCCATGGCCACCCGATAATCGCTTCATAAGGTGAGGCGACGTCGACCACACAAAAGGTAGTCAGTGTATCGAGGAAGCCTCCATCGTCCGAGACCCTCAGGGTTATCTCGCCTCTGGAGATAGTTATTGTACCATTGAAGCCATATATGCGATACCTTGAGGTGACGAGCATGTCGTCTGATAGTTTCATTCTTCTGAACGTGTCGTAGAATAACACCTCGACTGAGCTTCCACTATCCACAATAATCCTTTTTACTCCCGAATTTTCGATCAGTAAGGTGATGACCAATGGGTCACTATGTGCTTGTCCATTCGCTGGGACATCCTTGGCCGAGAACGAAATGAGTTTCACCATCCAAGGATCCATAGGTAGGGCTTTAGCTACGCTAAATATTTCCTTTCCATCCCGATCCCTTTTATGGATCCTAGAAGTAATTACCTGGCCGAGCGTGTAGTCTTGAATAGACGAGCGTGAAATGGTACTCACGAACTGAGTTGTTCTATCGATACGGACTTGATGGATTGGTGCATCAGGTGTTGTTATCGGCTGTGGTGGGTGCCGGACAAATTGCCTCAAATACCCATCTCGGATGAGATGCTGAACGATATCTTTTACTTCTTGGCCGTTGTTGGTGGAATGGCCCCTATATTGATGGTAGTGACAGTACTCGTGCTCCCTGGTCTCTTGGAACTGAACTCCCCTCGACGCTGGGTAGTTGATATCGTTTCTCTTCTCGACTTCCTTGAATACCTCCTCCAAGGGAGCATTTAGGGGGGGGGGGGGTATACGATCGGTCTTCCTGCCTCGGCTTCTTCCCTTTAGCGATCCACTCAATCTTTTCACTGCATCTCGGGGGTGGATCCGATCTCTTTTCAGGTCACCTAATAGGGTCGTCTGTGACCGCTTTAGCTTCAATACCCGCTTCAGCACTAGCCTCTTGTATTCCTCTATCTCTTGACTCGGCCTGAATTTCTTCTAAAGCGATGTAATGCTCCTGCATTTTTCTCATTTCCTTTAAGGTTTTCGGCTTCTCGGAGAACATGGATATCCATATGGGGTCCGATCTCCCTAACGTGTTTTCAAACCCAAAGATGGCCTGATCTAACGGAACCTTCCCAATGTCAGTACATAGCTTCCTCCACCTATCGGTCAGGGTTCTTAAGGGCTCCCTGAATCTTCGGGAGAGGGTAAACAACTTGTTCAATCTAGGCCGAGGTCGACTGTTGTGCATGTAGGTCTCAAGGAAGGCTTCGAATAACATCTCATACCCATTAATTGACCCAGGTGGAAGCGAATAGAGCCAGTCTCGTGCCTCGCCCTCCAGGCTAGCTGGAAATAATTTACACATGACTACCGGGTTGTTATTCCATTGGATTAGCGACATGGTGTACATCTTTAGATGCTCGATCGCATCTCCTGTTCCGTCGAACCTAGAAGGAAATGTAGGTAATGTACACTTTGGTGGGAACGGCATATGTTCGAGTTCTTGAGAGAAGGGCGTCTTCTCAGCTTCGCTTATGATTTCTGCCAATTTGTTCTTTTCGCCTCCGCCCGAGAGATCTTTGATTTTTGCCTCCAATTCCTTGAATTTGGCCTCTGTCGCTCGTTCTTGTCGCCCGTCTCTACCTCGCCTATCCTCATTAGTGTACGAGTCCTCGGGTGGCCCATATATTTGCGTGGGTGGTACCGGAGGCGATGCTGGCTGTCTTGATGGGCCGGACTGATTAGGTTTGCTCGGCCCCATCATATGTGGCGCGTGACCTGATCGGTCATGGTAGATCGATGTTCCTCGGATGGACGAGCCTATTGATCTGGTTCGCTGATTCCTCAACTGATAGTTCTCATATTCCAAAGCGAGGTTTCGTTGCTGGAGCTCTCTCAGTGCCTCTTATTGTCTCCTTTGACTCTCCAAAAATGGCCAATAATGTAGGGTATGTGCTTTCATGACTATAATGCCCATTTGGGTTGTGTGGCCGAGGATGTACAGAAGGGGGTGGTGGGGGTATTATCGGACCGGTTATGTGGCCAACCGTGTGAACAAGTGTTGGGCCGATATTGCTAGTTGTTCCTCGTCCCAGCTGAATCTTCCTGAGACGCTCTTGTTCTTTCGCTAGGGCTTCCTGGTACTCTACTTGCTGCCTCGCTCTTTGTCTCTGGGCTTGTGCTACAAGCGCTACCTCATCGTCATCGGTGTCTGAAGCTGTGAGCCCATCAACTTGTTCAACTCTTCTCTGAGTCAAAATAACTTGGTCCAAGGGTAGGGTGTTATCGTCTCTCCCCATATCGACCTCCTCATCAACGGTTGGCATTCCTCGTGCAGCTGCATGAGATTCCTCAGGCGGTGGTTGTCGACTGTCTTCTTGCCTCGGCCAAGTTACCCCTGCCGCATCTTCATTTGCTGAATTCGTACGATTCCTCAACATCCTTCTCATTCCTGAAGTGCTACCCATCGGGTACTTCGCGTAGTCAGCCGAGTATCGCCCCAACCTACGTCAGCAAATACAAAGAACACTTTACTTTGACCTGACTTTTAGAACATAAGTTCAAACAAAAGACCAAAAAGTTCGACTGACACCACAGTTACTACTACGCCTACCCTTGTTGAGAGAATTTCTTCTTATTACTCAGGTGGGTCCACCTATCTATCCTGTTTTGATCCTACGCTGAATCTGTGTCAGTCTTTTCTCATTCGTCCTTATCTCTCCATACGACGTCGCTTTCAGTACCCGACCTATGCATTTAAGTTAGTTTGTCCTTTGTTCTACATGATCCAAATAATTGAACTTATGCGCATGATGCTTAAATGGTATGACACGCAACCCCAAGACTCAAACTAAGTTTGTAATGGCTCCATTTTCTCAAGACCTAATCATGACCTATCCGAAAACTTATGTTACACCTCCGGCAGTATCTCTAATTGGTTAGCATCTTAACACACTAGGGGATATCTAAATCGTGTACTCTTGGTAAATCTAAACGCTAAACTCCATTCCGTAGCTAGAGAACGACTTGCTTGACGTCACAGATCACTCAACTATCGGAAACAAACAGTCGTCCTTTCAACATATTCTTCATCTAGCTTCTAACCCGAACTGTTAGTCGCTGGTGAGCTTATGAAGATTCTTTGCTGATCAAGCTGGCTGTGACGGGCGAAGAAAATACGAGAACTGTTACTTTTGAAGACACTACAACTGTTCTAGATTTACATGCACAGCAAATGACTCAAAGCAAACATTATTTCGGCCAACAGAGTTCATCGTAGCTTCAACCACAACACATTAACGTGTATCTAGGAGCTTTTGATCGCCTCTGAATGTCTCCACGGCAAGGTATCCGGAGATCTTAGTCGTGTCCCCTTAGTCGGCGCCAGAATGTTGATGCATTTTAATACCAACTGCACCCAAAGGATATAAAGCTTCTACTCAAGTCGAATGAAAGTAAACACTTAACAATGAACACAAGATATACGTGGTTCGGTATGATTACCTACGTCCACGGGGGTGAAAGGGTGAATCTTATTACTTCCAAGTGTTACAAAGGTGTTGCCCTTAGTCGGATTTTCTTACAAAGATGAACCTACTTCTCACTTTCTTCTCCTTGGTGAAAACTCGAGTTTCTCTCTCTCTCTTTCTCTCTCTCCAAATTATAACCTACCTCTCTTGGATACAAGTCACTCTATTTATATGAGAAGTTCCATACATCCAAGTTAGGGTGTGGGTCATGTTACATCTGTTATGAAGTCCTGTGATCGGGCCTTCTTACGTCGCTCCTTCTTCCACGTGCATGGCCGATGCATCTTGATTCCTTCATCTGTCCCTTGCCCGAGCCGACCTCTTCTGGTGTTCTTTCTTTTTCCCCGCTTAATGTAAGAAATAGCCATGTCTTTTCACTAGTTATACAAAATAAATGTATTTTTCTCTGTCTAATTTGTAAATCTGAATACTGAACAAATCATAGTTTAATATTTTACTACTGAATGTTCTTTTATTCCAAATCATAGTGAGAGTTGCCTACTTGCCTTTTCAATCTGTGTCTCCAAGAAAATTATCTTCCCAAATGATATTTTTTTTGGATTGTATGCTTAATTTAGATGGAATTGTTACTTGTGAAAGATGAACGGAGTATCTGATTGCAGTCGTACGTTTGATTCAACTATGTTGCAAGTTAAATCATATGGATGTGAAAGAATCTGAGGTTTCGTGTTGTTTGCTGTCAAGCATCAACCACTATATATTCATACTGCAAGAAAATGGCATTAACCAAACCTGAATATCGAAATTCCTTCACGTAATGAAAATGCAATTCGGTCCATGTGCTTGGTCAAAGAAATGCTCATCATGTGTTTGTGTCTGTTATTTTGCCCCGAAAATCTGATGAATCAAATTAGAATCATATTTTAGAGTGATGCAAGGGTGAAGGCTTCACAAATAAGTATAATCAGACTTAGATAAGTGATTGGGCATTTTTAATTTAGTGATTCCCCTTCTCGTTTATTCAACAGTAACCTTTCACATATTGACTCTCAATTTACGTTTACAAGGTCATCTAATATGATAGATGACAATAAGATTCAAGGGAACTGTCTGGGTGCGAATCAGAACTCTTTATTGCTAATCTAAATGCTTTGCTGAAGCTGCTATCATTTTTTGGCGAATTCTGTTTGATTTTCTCAGAATCTTTGTTTCCTATAACTCTGTGAATGTGATCATATTCCAAGTGCACGGAAGATAACTAGCTAACTCTTGAAACTTTTGCCGCAGTCTGACTAGCTTGCATCTGTGATGGATTTATACCCATACTTTTGAAAATATAAGCCAATAAATGTACAATCTGAACAATAATGTATGGGAACGAAAAAATTTGTCGTCGGTTTTCTGTTTTTCAATCAATCTTTATAGCAATATGGGTAGAATTTTATAATTTTGTTGCTATAAATGAAAACTTTGTCCCTTGTTATGGTTTTTGATTTGTAATTTTGTAATCTTTATACCAGATACTACAAATTACCGAGTATTTTGGTAGTGTTACACTTGCGGGTTTTAAGGCTTGTTTAGGTTGGAAATTTGGATTTGGAACTTGAAATGTGGTGTGAGGGGTTGGATGCTAAAGTTGGGTTGTTGATGTTTCAATGAGATTCAGGGAATTTTTCTGTAGTTGTTGAGAAGATGGAAGGAAATGAGGATTTTGATATAGGGTTCTATAGCTTTAGAACACTTGATGAGTGAGGTATCCTAACCAGAAAAGATTCAGCAGTTGAATATGGTGAGGTGCAGTCGGCCAGTGAGTTTATTGTGGTTGTGTGGATTACAGAAATTAAAGAAACTTTCATGTTTAATTGAACTGCTCCTTGTTAAAACTGGAATGCAAAATACAATTAACTTACCTCAATAGTACAATACTCCTCCCAGCTCTTATATCTTCCATATATTGGTCTTTTATAACAGTTCATCAATTTCCTCTGACATCTTATACATTTCTGATTTCTCATCTCCCATATGTATGTATCTTGTTGTAAAGTTGTCTAAATGGCGCAAGTAGACGCAAAACAGTAATGATTTTTATATCCAGTTAATTTCTAAAGTTTTAATTTATATCATGAACGTAGCTTATCGTGTGCAGTATAAGATCATGATATTTGTTTTTAAACTTAGTGTACTGTGCGCCCCATATACTTTTGACCTGATCCTCCTAGTTAATGGAGTGCCCTTATTATAGTTATGTTCTCAATATTAGAGAGTGTTCCCTAATTAGTCCCAACTTCTCCGGAACGTACTCCATAATTTATTGAATTTAAGGATGAAAAGCAAGTTCAGATACATTGCCAGATCAGAGTCATCCGTCAGACATCGTATACATTTTGTTGTTTATTTTTCAATCACTTGAACGAACATAAAGACTACCAAATTGATAATACAACTAGAACAAGTAACCAATTTGAGCGAGAATTCAAGAATTAGGCCATGGAACTTGAATCACTACCATTTGTTCATCAACATATCGTTTAGACTTCGTTAACAAGTGCTTGTTGCCGTTCGTGTTTAATCTGAAACTTGGTATGGGTAACTGGGATTTATTGACAGTAGCTGGAACTTTTCTTATAAATTGGAAGTTGGGATTCATTCAGGGAATATCTACCGAGCCCTGATGCGTATGGTTGGTAGACGAAGACGAAGTAAAGATTCGGCGGTAGAACATGTGGTCAGTGAGTTTATTGTATATGTGAAGACTGAGTTTGTAATTATTTGTGTTTTTTAATCTATTGCCGTGTTTATTAGTTATAGGCTTATAGCTCCTTGTAAAAATATATATTGATAAAAAAAAAGAAAATAGTAATATAAAAAACTTTTAACCAGCGAGTATATTCTGATTAACAGTCATTCGATGGATTTCATTAAACTGAAAATCCTTCCACATTTGATATAATTCTAACTTCAGTCCATTGTTGTAATAGTTATTCAATATTCTCCGACATCTTATATATTTTTGATTCCGATCTACAGCACCGTAAAGTTACAATTGATAAATGGACTACTAAATAGACAATTTATGTTGTTTTTTATTGCTAACTAAAATTTCGGTTTCATTTTTATAGCTTGCTTCTTACTAAAGATTTACCAACATGAAACATTAATTATGTGATAACACTAGCTTATTGTGTGTTGTATAAGGTCATGATAACGGTTTTGAAACCTTGTGTATCCTCACTACACCAAATCCAGGATTTTGTCACTGGGTATATCTGTTACTAAAAATATTTGTAACACATATACGCCGTTACAGAAACGCTGTGATATTATTTGTTATCTTTTTTTGTAACAGTTTTCACCGTGACAAAATTTGGTTACAGTCACATTTATAAACTGTTACATTATTTAATAGTAACAGTTAACCTAATTTTAGAATAGCGACACCTAGCTCATTTGTCACAGTAATTATAACATATTTAATTGTTATTCCTACTTTGCAACAATTCGTTGATAACACGTGTCTTACAACGCCACGTTGGAAACTATTTAGTTTTGCCACGTGTCACTTTTGTTTACAATTACAATAACACATATAACTGTTGCATATTTTTTTGCTACAAATTCACTATGACACCTGTCGTCTTTTTGTCACTATTATTGTAACGTTTAAACTTTTAAATCTGTGATAATTCTTTCAATTAAGATGATGACACGTGTTGTTTTTCTTCACAATTTGTGTCACAGTTAAATCTGTGACAATTCTTTCAATTACAATTAAAAAAAATGGATAGTCCAGGTCATTCTCATGGACCTGGCCTTCCAGTTTACAGGCCTGCAATATAACTTTACATGCCTGCAATATAACTGAACCTGAAACTCAAGCTTTCCAGTTTACAGGCCTGCAATACAACTGAACCTGAAACTCAAGCCTGCGATTTTGTAATTCACAATCGTAGATGATTTCTTCCTCGGTAGATGTGTGACTCCTTGGGGTTAACTTGAAACATCTCCAATGAAGTTGAACCACGAAAGAAGCATACCAGGGCATCTTTGCACATGTTTGTGAACAAAATATATATAATACCCTGCAAAGAGTTGCAGCATGTTAATATAAGGAATACCTTACCTCAATGATTCACGTAATCAAGATCCCCATGGTGAGCTTTCTCAATAATCTCCTGGGTGTCTACCACCATGTACCCCAGGAACACCAGCAGTCCAAAATACAACTGAAATGATTTAAGTCCAAATTAATGTTGGGAACCTAAAAACATACCATTACAACATACTAGCTTGTTTAACAGGAAATACGATTCTTACCTCAAACTTGAAGACGGCAGCATAACCCCCAAAGATAGAAGGGGCAAATGATAACCAGAATAACAGAGAGACGCCCGATGATAGAAGACCTCCTACGGATATTCACGACACCTCGCTAACATAGCAGCTCCTGAGAAACAAGCAAAAGCTATTGTAGTCCCCACAAAAGCGCTTATTATAATGCTGCACTCAAGCGAAAGAAAACAATATCAGACACAGTGAACAAATGAATGAAAAAATAAAGTTAGTAACAGTAAACAATGAATATGAAATTTAAATTTAAATTTAGTATGCCCCCAAAACCCTAGATAACCCCATGGTGATTTTTAATACTATCCACCCAATATCTCACAGAATATACACAAAGGAAAGTACAAGAAAATGCTTCAAGTATCTCTTTTAGGGAGGTCAAGTGAAAAGTATCACTCTTTATAGACAGGAGTGAGGGGAGTACAAAGAGGGAAGGATATGGCAAGCCAGTCATTTTTCTCGGTGAAAGGACAAAATGTTAGAACACCAGACTCACTATGATGCAGGGGGGAAAACCCATCACATTAGAGGCAACATCTAGATCACTAGAATGCATAATT
This sequence comes from Papaver bracteatum, assembly GCA_023529315.1. Lineage (NCBI taxonomy): Eukaryota > Viridiplantae > Streptophyta > Magnoliopsida > Ranunculales > Papaveraceae > Papaver > Papaver bracteatum. Next base: position 133,410 of record JAJJWX010004639.1, on the reverse strand, counting down.
AAAAACCAGACCACAATAATAGAAATCAGAAAACAAACATGTGAAAACATGATATAAGAAACAAACACAAGATGTAACAAGCTAATTCATATGAAGTACAAAATTACCAGACAGTAAGCGAATTAGAAGATCCTTCAGTGAAGCATATAACAGAAGCACACAACCACTCTTGCATTCCACAAATCAATACCAAATACTAGTTCCCACTGACTCAACTGATTCTGACCATAATATAATGGTATTTTTGGCTAACATTATAATCAACACCCTACTACCAATAGTTATCCATGCTTTACAAACGTTTCTCTATTGAAAATTAAATAACATACATCCATAGCAACAAAATACAAACAAACAACAATACTCATCCTATACGATAACAGGTGAATCGTTTTTAACTTAAAAACTCACTAGCATTGGATACTCAGATAGTGAAGGTTACTAACAACTACAAAACACTGGATTTTTTTTTTACAAAAAACTGGAAAAAAAGTTTTACCTGGCCAGTTTACATTTCATACAAGAGTACCTCGGTGCTCCATCAATTCTCATATTTATTGCGCCCCTTACACTACAAGATCTCTGGATCCATGTGTTCTGTTGTTCCACACATTAAATTTTGGCGGGTTGATTCGTTAAATTCTTTCAGTTATCATAATCTGGATGACAAAATTAGGATGTAAGAACATGATGTACTGATTCTAAAATGTAAGGGAGAAGAAACACATGAAAGTAAAGCATTTTTTAACAGATATTCTGTATGTACCAAAAGCATGGTATAATGTATATGAGCATGATCTTACATGCCCTTCACTGTCCGTCAATAGATATAGTGATTATCCAACAAACAAAATAAAAAAAGAGAGCAAATTATATATTATTTACTAACATATGGCGAAGGTAAATGGGTGTGTGGGAATTCTCCTACGAGGATATGACATCTATTCATTTGTAAACCCATTCGTCTCTTCGTTACGACAAACTTTTGATCATCATAAACAACACAAGGTTCAACTCATAGAAATGGGGGGAAATATGGTAAACACAGGGGATTTCTAATTTTTCATACATTTGGTTTCATTGTTGATAATTCTTAGTAGGCCATTAAAATTTTCTATTAACTATGTAACTTTGAGATTATTAAATGATTTGTCATTCAATTACTACTTAAGCTTTCCAACTCATCCCATATTAACCATGTCATTCTACTGAGATTATGAACTGCACCTTGCACTTTACGTAAATATGCAATCAACTTGAAGAAAGAAAACTGGCACAATTCAGGCATCAAAAGTAAATTACAAGTTCGAGGTTCTACTTTGAGGTAAGAAAACAGAAACTTTTAGAAGCAAGTGAGAGGCCAAAAATCGATGCTACCACTACCTAATGGAGCTTTAATGCTACTGGAAATTATAGTTCAGCGAAATAGAAACACAACTTTTAAAAATCTAATTGATTTGCGGTTTGAAAACATAACCAGTAATATAAATAAAACAAAACCACCAACGGCCCTTGATCGATGGAGGTAAGAATTAAATTATAACATCACCTAGACATGTGCATAACCACCGGCTGGTGGTAGAGAGATGGGTGCATTCGTCACTAGTGGAGGCACGGAGGGTCCTCCATATGTGGAGGAGGTGGAGCCATGTACCTAGTAAACTTCATGTAAGCATAGTTAAATAAACATGTGCTTGTACCAAATAAATTGAATGTGGTCATATACTTTTGATTGTGATTAAAACGCACCACCATAAAGGTACCCTTGGTGCCCCAAGCAGGTGGAGGATGAGGGTGATAAGGAGATGAGCTTACACAACCTGTGTAATCACCAACAGCTTTCAAACATTTATATTGATCAAAAGAACTTGCACTAGCAACAACACCTACAGATCAATGTAATGCTGATATGTGACCTGAACATTGTTGACAAAAATCTTGATCATTTTTATAGTCGCAGAAGTATGTTGGTAACTGGAATCCATGACCGGTTATCAAATGCAGAAAGCAATGCTTTTGGCATTCGATAACCGGTCATGGATTCCAGTTATGGAAACCTCTATATGGATGCTTTATTGCATTCAACCTAACATCCAATCGTGTGAACCAGCAAAAGTACATAAAAAATATTTGATTGTCAAGAAATAATCATGAAAATAATATGGTAATTATGTCATTAAAATGTTAGGACAAGATAGACCAAGACATGCGCAGAAAGAACGTTTCAAATCTTGCATGACAAAAACTACAGGGGTATGGATGAGGGCTCGCTTTTTCGCAGCATATTCAAGCAATTAACCTGAGTAGTAAATCAAATCAAGCAATAAGAACATGTGTCTCGGTAGCTGCCAAAGAATGCATACATAGATTGCAATAGAATAGCTTTTTCAAACAATGCACTTATCATTATGCAAAATGCACACAAGCTGATTGAAATACTTACAAAACTCTACAAATGATTATCAATCAAGATACAAGATATACACATAGATGATACAAAAATCTCACCATTATAATCCCTGATAAGATGAGCAAGAAGCTATAATCATATCTTTATCTCGCTCATCCAAGCTCGACAAGGACAAACAATCCAACAATGCATAAATGACCTGCAATAAAAAATAAAAATGACAAGTTCAGAATGATTATAAAGAACACACTACCTACAAAATCACAATCAGAAGTTTCGAAGTTTCTGAAGCTAACCCTCATTGAATCAGTCACAACAACAGAAATTGGACTGTTGAAAATTACATTTCCAAAAGCTCGATATAACATGGATCTGGCACTTACAGATATCAATGTTAGTATATACAAACAGGCTAAAAAAATATGGAATTTCAAAAAGAGATGAAAACTATAAGTGAACACAAGACACAAAAAATATGGACTGAAAGTAATCTAAAGTTTGAAGTAAAATTTAGAACTACAAATATTCGTGACCATCACTTTCTCTTACCAAGGAGGAACACAAAACATAAATTTCCTAAGGGAAAACCTAGAAAACAGAATACTAAAAAAATAAAGGAAACCCCTTTAAAAAAATCAACAAAATATATAAACGACTGTGGTGAGACTCATTTTTATCCTTCCCTTAATTTTCAATGTTCCTAAATAGGTGCAAGAATTTACAACTAATCCAATCTCACTTGATCCTTAGTGACGAATATGAGAACATCACCAACAATTTCAATAAGATTTGTTCACAACAATCATTTGGTATACGCTGCAAGCATATATATTAATTTATAGAGGCACTAGTACAAACACTGTATGTGCATAAATGAAAATGATCTTGTACTTTATGTGCATAAAATGAAAATCCTCTTTCATATATGCCAATGAAAATGCTATTGTGTGGTAATACCAAAATCATAATAACCAAATTTAGTAGCACATATGCCAATGATATGAATTTTTTTTTTATCAACATCCATCATACAGGGAACCCCATCAAACGACCAAACCCACAACAAATAAGTGAAGTAAATAATTAGTCAAAGTAGATAAAGTGGAATAAGAACCTAGGCACATCAAATCTGAAATTTACTCAGCAAATGTATTATACTAGACAACTTTGCAAAGGCATAAAATGTCAGCTTCAAATCCTAAATATCACTATGAATTTCTTCTTCAAATCCAACCTATCAATTTGAATTTACTCCAGGTTTAAGTAGGATATACAAATTCAATCATATGTCTAACTGTATACAAGTACATCACTAACAACAATTTCAATATGAACATACTGATCCTTTTTCTCTCCTAGTAACAATTTCAACTGCTTTGACCTGGTAGTGAATATAGTGATAAAAACACCAATTTTCATCTGTGCAAATAGAGAAATAAAGGTCAAAGCTAAAAAACTACTTCCATTAATAACATCAACTCAAGATACAGCAAACCCTATACTACAAAAGTTGAGATCTGAACCAATATCAAAATTCCATGTTATTACAGTAACCTCTAGCTATCACTTCCATAAATAAATATATGACTTAAACCCAAAAAATGAATAAGAAAAACTTCCAAAAATTAAGACTTCAATCAAAAAAATAGCAGACAAACCCCAATCCCCAACCATTTGAAAGGAAACCTGTTAATCCTAAATTTGATAGAAGAAATTAAGAAAATAAACCCAAATCTTAACTCATGAAATCTGAAACCTTCCATTCACAAAACCAGATCCAAACAAAATCAATAAAAGATAAAGAAAATCAGTAATGAAATATCTGGAGATAAAGACTACGAAATTAAGATTAAGGACTTGTTCTGATTTCGAGATTAATAATACTCATAGATTTAAACTCTGAAAGCTGATTTAGGCTTCCAGTATGAGTAACAATCAGATCCTAGATAAACTCTCGTAGCCGATGCGTAAAAGGAATAAAACAGAAATAGTTGAAGATGTAAGATAAACATAGAACAGAATGACATGAATTAGGGTTTCATGTTCATCCAGGGAAAAGTGAGAGGGTGAGACAGAGGAGAAAGAGAGTAAAAGATAAGACTAAGCGACTCTCTCTCTCTCTTCTAACCTTGAATAGAATAGTTTCCTCCAATAACTAAACAACGAGATAGAGGGACACAATTTTGCTATAATTCGTTTATAGTGTGGTAGAGCTGGACGATGACTACATGCGACATCAATTTAATTGGTCCACAAATATTTGACGGTCAACTTCTTGCCATGTGCTAAAAACGAATATCTGGGTTCATTGATTACTATAGTTAGACAAGCTGCATATGGGACGGGACGATACAGGTTTTTGCCTAGCTCAGTACCTATACCTCCCTATGGCCGGTACCTGTACCTTGTAAATGTACCTGTACCTGTGCAGTACGGGATGGGACATGTACCTATTTAACTCGGTACGGGATGGTATCGGTTTTTTACCCGTAGCGTATGTAAAATTATAAAAAAAAAATAAAGCAAAAAATCTTCTACATTCTAAGTTCATATGAAGTTATGAACCACACCAAAAATTCCAAAACCCTAAAATGAAAAACCAAAAATTACAATCAGTTTCAAATCTAAAGAAATCAACAAAAACTAAATAAAAATGAACAGAAACTAATTAGTTTTCAAAAACCATAACTATTATTAGACATTATTACTTGTTGCTCGGTACTACGGGACGGGACGGGAATAGCCTAAAACCGTTACTTGTACCTAATCTAGGCACAATTCCAGTTTTTGGTACTTGTACCCGTCCCATCTGACCGCGGTTCTGTGAAGGTAACGGTATGGTTCACGCGGTTCCGGTACGGTTCCACAGGACGGGACGGTTCCTGTGCAGCCCTAGACCATAGTTTCTCATTCGGATGAACTGAAGATGAAATTTATCATATTTGAAAATCCTAGGTTCAAAGATTAATAGAGTTATACCTAAGTTTCTCGTTCGGATGAACTGGAGAAGAAATATATCAGAATTGTACATCACAAGTACAAAGATTAATATAGTTAGACCTCAGTTTCTCGTCTTGATGAACTGGAGATGAAATATATTAGAATTAAACATCACATGTACAAATATTACTAGAGTTAAACCCGAGTTTCTCGTCAGGATGAACTGGAGACGAAATATATCAGAATTGAACGTCAAAGGTTTAAAGAATACTAGTGTTAGACATGAGTTTCTCGTCCGGATGAACTGGAGACGAAATATATCATAATTGAACGTCACAGGTTCAAATAATACTAGTGTTAGAGATGTGTTTCTCGTTCGGATGAACTGGAGACGAAATATATCAGAATTGAACATCACAGGTTAAAATATTATTAGAGTTAGACCTGAGTTTCTCTTTCGGACGAACTGGAGATGAAATATATCAGAATTGAATATCACAGGTTCAAATATTACTAGAGTTAGACCTGAGTTTGTCTTTCAGATGAACTGTGGACGAAATATATCATAATTTAACATCACAGGTTCAAATATTACTAGAGTTAGACAAGAGTTTCTCTTTCGGACGAACTAGAGACGAAATATATCGGAATTGAACATCACAGGTTCAAAGAATACAAGAGTTAGACATGAGTTTCTCTTCCGGGTGAACTAGAGACGAAATATATCAGAACAGAACATCTCAAGTTCAAGGATTACCATAGTTGGACCTGAGTTTCTCATCCAGGTGAACTGAAGATAAAATATATCAGAATTGAACATCACAGGTTGAAATATTACTAGAGTTAGATATGGGTTTCTCTTCCGGATGAATTAGAGACGAAATATATTAGAATTGAACATCCCATGTTCTAAGATTACCAGATTTGGACCTGAGTTTCTCATCCGAGTGAACTGAAGATGAAATTTATCAGAATTGAACATCCCATGTTCAAATATTACCATAGTTGGACCTGAGTTTCTCATCCGGGTGAACTGAAGATGAAATATATCAGAATTGAACATCCCAGGTTCAAATATTACCAGTGTTGGACCTGAGTTTTTCTTCCGGATGAACTGGAAATGAAATATATCAGAATTGAACATCTCAAGTTCAAAGATTACTATAGTTGGACCTGAGTTTCTCATCCGGGTGAACTGAAGATGAAATATATCAGAATTGAACATCACAGGTTGAAAGATTACTAGAGTTAGATATGGGTTTCTCTTACGGATGAATTATAGACGAAATATATCAGAATTGAACATCACATGTTCAAAGATTACTAGAGCTAGACCAGAGTTTCTCGTTTGGGTGAACTGGAGATGAAATATATCAGAATTGAACATCCCAGGTTCAAAGATTACCAGAGTTGGACCTGAATTTCTCTTCCGGATGAACTGGAGATGAAATTTATCAGAATTGAACATCAACGGTTCAAAGATTACCAGAGTTAGACCTGAGTTTCTCCTTCGGATGAACTGACGGCGAAATATATCAGAATTGAAAATCACAAGTTCAAAGATTACTAAAGTTAGACATGAGTTTCTCGTTCGGATGATCTGGAGACGAAATATATCAGAATTCAACATCACAGGTTCAAAGATTACCAGAGTTAGACCTGAGTTTCTCCTTTGGATGAACTGACGACGAAATATATCAGAATTGAACATCACAAGTTCAAAGATTACTATAGTTAGACCTAAGTTTCCCGTCCGGATGATCTGAAGACAAAATATATCAGAATTGGATATCACGGGTTCAAAGATTACTATAGTTGGACCCGAGTTTCTCGTCCGGATGAATAGAAAACGAAACATATCATAATTGAACATCACGGGTTCAAAGATTACTAGAGTTAAACCTAAGTTTCTCATCTGAATGATCTGAAGACGAAATATATCAGAATTGAACATCATGGGTTCAAAGATTACTAGAGTTAGACCTAAGTTTCCCGTCCGGATGATCTGAAGACGAAATATATCAGAATTGGACATCACGGGCTCAAAGATTACTATAGTTGGACCCGAGTTTCTCGTTCGGATGAACTGAAAACAAAATATATATCAGAATTGAACATCACGGGTTCAAAGATTACTAGAGTTAAACCTAAGTTTCTCGTCTGGATGATCTGAAGACGAAATATATCAGAATTGAACAACAAGGGTTCAAAGATTACTAGAGTTAGACCAGAGTTTCTCGTCCGGATGATCTGAAGACGAAATATATCAGAATTGAACATCCCAGGTTCAAATATTACTAGAGTTGGACCCAATTTTCTCTTCCGGATGAACTGGAGACGAAATATATCAGAATTGAACATCACGAGTTCAAAGATTACTAGAGTTGGACCTTAGTTTCTCTTTTGGATGAACTGGAGAAGAAATATATCAGAATTGAACATCACGGGTTCACAGATTACTAGAGTTGGACCTTAATTTCTCTTTTGGATGAACTGAAGAAGAAATATATCAGAATTGAACATCACGGGTTCAAAGATTACTATAGTTGGACCCAATTTTCTCGTCCGGATGAACTGTAGACGAAATATATCAGAATTGAACATCACGGGTTCAAAGATTACTAGAGTTGGACCTTAGTTTCTCTTTTGGATGAACTGGAGGAGAAATATATCAGAATTGAACATCACGGGTTCACAGATTACTAGAGTTGGACCTTAATTTCTCTTTTGGATGAACTGAAGAAGAAATATATCAGAATTGAACATCACGGGTTCAAAGATTACTATAGTTGGACCCAATTTTCTCGTCCGGATGAACTGGAGACGAAATATATCAGAATTGAACATCACGGGTTCAAGGATTACTAGAGTTGGACCTTAGTTTCTCTTTTGGATGAACTGGAGAAGAAATATATCAGAATTGAACATCACGGGTTCACAGATTACTAGAGTTGGACCTTAGTTTCTCTTTTGGATGAACTGAAGAAATATATCGAATTGAACATCACGGTTCAAAGATTACTAGAGTTGGACCTTAGTTTCTCTTTTAGATGAACTGAAGACGAAATATATCAGAATTGAACATCACAGGTTCAAATATTTTACTAGAGTTAGACCTGAGTTTCCCATTCGGATGAACGGAAGATGAAATTTATCAGATTTGAACATCCTTGAAGATTACAAGAGTTAGACTTGAGTTTTTGATTCAGATGAACTTAAATATTATGAAGACTGTGAAAATGACCAAACTACCCTTAGCGGACATAAGTAAAGTAATTCATACAGACTGTGAAAATGACTATATTACCCTTATTGGAAAAAAGTGAAATAAATATTATGGAGACTGTGAAAATGACCATACTAGGAAATAAGTCAACTAAATGTTACAGACTGTGAAAATGACCATATTACCCTTATCGGAAAAAAGTGTAATAAATACTACCCTTATCGGAAATTAGTTAAGTAATTCTTACAGACTGTGAAAATGACCATATTACCCTTATTGGAAAAAAGTGAAATAAATATTATGGAGACTGTGAAAATGACCATACTACCCTTATAGGAAAAAAGTGTAATAAATACTACCCTTATCGAAAATTAGTTAAGTAATTTTACAGACTGTGAAAATGACCATATTACCCTTATTGAAAAAAAGTGATATAAATATTATGGAGACAGTGAAAATGACCATACTACCCTTATCGGAAATAAGTAAAGTAAATGTTACAGACTGTGAAAATGACCATATTACCATTATTGGAAAAAAAGTGAGAGTGAAAATGACCATACTGCCCTTATCGGAAATAAGTTAAGTAATTCTTACCGACTATGAAAATCACCATATTACCCTTATTGGAAAAAAGTGGAATAAATATTATGTAGACAGTGCAAATGACCATACTACCCTTATCGGAAATAAGTAAAGTAAAATTTACAAATTGTGAAAATGACCATATTACCCTTATTGGAAAAAGTGCAATAAATATTATGGAGACTGTAAAAATGACCATACTACCCTTATCGGAAAAAAGTGCAATAAATATTATGGAGACTGTGAAAATGACCATATTACCCTTTTTTGGAAAAAGTGGAATAAATATTATGGAGACTATGAAAATGACCATACTACCCTAATAAGAATTAAGTAAAGTAATTCTTACAGACTGTGAAAATGACCATGTTACCCTTTGGAAAAAAGTGCAATAAGTATTATTGAGACTGTAAAAATAACCATACTACCCTTATCAGAAATATGTAAAGTAATTCTTACAGAATGTAAAAATGACCATATTACCCTTATTAGAAAAAAGTGCAATAAATATTATGGAGACTGTGAAAATGACCAAACTACCCTTATCGAAAATAAGTAGAGTAAATACTTTGAAAATGACCATATTACCCTTATTGAAAAAAAAAGTGCAATAAATATGGTGGAGACTGTGAAAATTACCATACTACCCTTAGTAAGAATTACTTTATTTATTTCCGATAAGGGTATTATGGTCATTTTCACAGTCTCCATAATATTTATTATACTTTTTCCAATAAGGATAATATGGTCATTTTCACAGTATGTAAGAATTATTTTACTTATTTCCGATAAGGGTAGTATGGTCATTTTCATAGTCTCCATAATATTTATTGCACTTTTTCCCAATAAGGGCAATATGGTAATTTTTACAGTCTGTAATATTTACTTTACTTATTTCCGATAAGGGTAGTATGGTCATTTTCATAGTCTCCATAATATTTATTCCAATTTTTTTCAATAAGGGTAATATGGTCATTTTCACAGCCTGTAAGAATTACTTTAATTATTTCCTATAAGGGTAGTATGGTCATTTTCACAGCCTGTAAGAATTACTTTAATTATTTCCTATAAGGGTAGTATGGTCATTTTCATAGTCTCCATAATATTTATTGCACTTTTTTCAAATAAAGGAAATATGGTCATTTTCACAGTCTGTAAGAATTATTTTACTTATTTCCGATAAGGGTAGTATGGTCATTTTCATAGTCTCCATAATATTTATTGCACTTTTTCCAATAAGGTTAATATGGTCATTTTCACAGTCTGTAATAATTACTTTACTTATTTTTGATAAGGGTACTATGGTCATTTTCACAGTCTCCATAATATTTGTTGCACTTTTTTTCAATAAGGGTAATATGGTCATTTTCACAGTCTCCATAATATTTATTGCACTTTTTTCTAATAAGGGTAATATGGTCATTTTTACAGTCTGTAATAATTAATTTACTTATTTTCGATAAGGGTAGTATGGTCATTTTCATAGTCTCCATAATATTTATTGCACTTTTTTTCTTCCAATAAGGGTAATATGGTCATTTTCAAAGTATTTACTTTACTTATTTTTGATAAGGGTAGTATGGTCATTTTCATAGTCTCCATAATATTTATTGCACTTTTTTTCAAATAAGGGTAATATGGTAATTTTTACAATCTGTAAGAATTACTTTACTTATTTCCGATAGGGGTAGTATGGTCATTTTTACAGTCTCCATAATATTTATTGCACTTTTTTATAATAAGGGCAATATGGTCATTTTCTCAGTCTGTAACATTTACTTTACTTATTTTCGATAAGGGTAGTATGGTCATTTTCACAGTCTCCATAATATTTATTGCACTTTTTTCCAATAAGGGTAATATGGTCTTTTTCACAGTCTGTAATATTACTTTACTTATTTTTGATAAGGGTAGTATGGTCATTTTCATAGTCTCCGTAATATTTATTGCACTTTTTTTCTTCCAATAAGGGTAATATGGTCATTTTCAAAGTATTTATTTTACTTATTTTTTATAAGGGTAGTTTGGTAATTTTCACAGGCTCCATAATATTTATAGCACTATTTTCTAATAAGGGTAATATGGTCATTTTTACGGTCTGTAAGAATTACTTTACATATTTCTGATAAGGGTAGTATGGTCATTTTTACAGTCTCCATAATACTTATTGCACTTTTTTCCAAAGGGTAACATGGTCATTTTCACAGTCTGTAAGAATTACTTTACTTAATTCCGATAAGAGTAGGATGATCATTTTTACAGTCTCCATAATATTTATTGCACTTTTTTCAATAAGGGTAATATGGTCATTTTCACAATCTATAAGAATTACTTTACTTATTTTCGGTAAGGGTAGTATGGTCATTTTCACAGTCTTCATAATATTTATTGCACTTTTTTCCAATAAGGGTAATATGGTCATTTTCACAGTCTGTAACATTTCCTTTACTTATTTTCGATAAGGGTATTATGGTCATTTTCACAGTCTCCATAATATTTATTGCACTTTTTTTCTCCAATAAGGGTAATATGGTGATTTTCAAAGTATTTACTTTACTTATTTTCGATAAGGGTAGTATGGTCATTTTCATAGTCTCCATAATATTAATTGCATTTTTTTTCCAATAAGGGAAATATGGTCATTTTCAAAGTCTGTAACATTTTTACTTAATTATTTTCGATAAGGGTAGTATGGTCATTTTCACAGTCTCCATAATATTTATTGCACTTTTTTCCAATAAGGGTAATATGGTCATTTTCATAGTCTGTAAGAATTAATTTACTTATTTCCGATAAGGGTAGTATTGTCATTTTCACAGTCTCCAAAATATTTATTGCACTTTTTTTTCAGTAAGGGTAATATGGTCATTTTCAAAGTATTTACTTTTACTTATTTTCGATAAGGGTAGTCTGGTCATTTTCACAGTCTCCATAATATTTATTGCACTTTTTTCCAATAAGGGTAGTATGGTCATTTTCATAGTCCGTAATATTTACTTTACTGATTTTCAATAAGGGTATTCTGGTCATTTTCACAGTCTCCATAATATTTATTGCACTTATGTCCAATAAGGGTAATATGGTCATTTTCACAGTCTTCGAAATTTTTATTGCACTTATTCCGATAAGGGTAGTTTGGTCATTTTCACAGTCTTCGGAAGTAACAGATATTTTTGTTGTGGTTTTGTCGAGAAAATCGAGAGAAAAGGTTGGTATTTGTCCAAGTCAAATGTCCTACAAAGTCATGGCCTGTTGACTTTGTCTTGATCCTTTTTTCTAATATTAAGAAAAATAAAAAATAAAATTTGACATTTGGAAATTAAATAAAATTGTTATTTTGTATAACTGTTGCGAAAGTAGTGACAACCAAAATTGTAAGAGTGATTAATTCGGGGTTGTTTTAGATGTGGTGGAATTTTTGGGTGGAAACATCATTTCAGATTATAATTGTGATTGTCTAGATAATTGTCAACAAATATAATTGTGACTAGTAAAAAAGTTAAATATTCAGATTCATTATCACGATTACAAAATTTAGCAACAGTTATAATTGTTACAGGACTTATCACAAGTATATCAGTGACTGAAAAATAAACTGTGACAATTTACACTATGAGAAAATCCTGGTTTTGGTGTAGTGCCTCCTAGGCGAATCGAGTGCTTTCACTAAAAATCACACAGTTGGTTAAATAACCCTCGGATTGGAATTCCATGGGTCTATAGGAAGGCAAAATATGACCATTGTTCAGATAACGAAGAATTCAAACGTAATGGTTATAATATCCTGTTTGGAATTTTTGGTTCCTAGTATGTATGAAGTTAGGGAAGATGGAGTTAGGTAGGGGTTTATGTCTAGGCAAAGACACTCCCAAACCATTAAGTGTGATGTGTTATCAATATCAAATCTTCTTTCTTCCATCTCTATTGAATAAGGTTTATGGATACCTGAATTTGGGTTGGTAGTGATCATGGACCATGGTTAATACACACGGTTAAGGATTGAATTAGAGACAACTCTAAGAGCACAAATTTCGGTTTAACTCGCATGTGTTTCTATCTCAAGCATTTTGTCAATGTTAGTGATCAAGACTATAAGTCTTGATTTCTAGCCTATTTATAGATGTCTCGGACTAGGACATGTACTGTGTAGTTCAACTTAGTTTTTCACGGAGTTCATCGTTTGAAGACGAAGAACTATTATGGGGATCTTGTGGAACTTCTTCGACAAAAGGTATGCGGACACTTGAACTCATTTATCACTTGAAAAGTCTATTTCTACAATCTCCTATATTGAGACATAAGTCATGTAACGATATAGTTTACTCTATACACATTTGAGATTTCGACCTGAGTATATCTCGCTTACATATTTCTCGAAATATGTATTGGTAAGCTTTCGCTTAGACCAAGTTCATCTTATATCATGAGAAAATTTCCGAGTAACATCTTACATGGTTTCTGTGATACAATCATTTGATGTAGGCTTGGAACATTTCGATAATGATTATTTCAATCTCTTGAAAATTGCTTTGATGCTAAAATTGTATGAAGACAGCTATTGTCATTATAGAACCAAGTTCATCTTATATCATGAGAAAATTTACGAGTAACATCTTACATGATTTGTGTGATACTATCATTTGATGTAGGCTTGGAACATTTCGATAATGATTATTTCAATATCTTGAAAATTGCTTTGATGCTAATATTGTATAAAAACGGCTATTTTCATTATAGAAGAATGTTTCAATAATTGAAATAAATAGTTTAAATTCTTGTAACCATCTTTGGACATAATCATAGTGTCTTCGAACATTATTGTATAAGTCCAAAACCGGGAACCTAAAGTATGCATACTTAGGTGTATACACAAAGGTTGTAGGAGACTGGGTAAGTATGCGTACACGTACGCATACTGGCGGAAGTTCACGTGCGTGAATTTCTGCTGATTTTGAAAACCAAAACGAAACTCATCCAGTTACCTAAAGTATGCGTACCCGTACGCATACTGGTGGAAAGTTCACGTCCGTGAATTCCTGCTGAGTTTGAAAACCAAACCAAACTCAAATCCGGTTACTTAAGTACGCATACCCGTACACATAATTAAGTGTGTTACTTTCTAAAATCGGTTGTACATGAACCTAAACATTTATCAATAAGGAGTGCAATCTATGCAAACTGTGGCTATAATTTTCATGTATTGATTCGAGTGAATCAAACAGATTTTGCTTCAATTGTGTTCTTGTATAATTCTATGAGAATATAGCAATTGAACAACTCTTTAACTAGTTTCATTTGAGTCATTTGTACTAGTTATGGTTAAGATGAATAAGGTTGATATGAGAGTAATCATATGGCTAACCTCGGTTAACTATTTGTGAACCAACATGGTGTACACGTTTGGGTACGGTTACATAAACCTAAATGAGGTTACATTTCATTTATGTGTAACAAGCTAAGTTCGATCTAGCGGTTGAAATATATTATCTTGGTTGAATCAGGTTTTTCATCTAATGGTGAATATTGAATGCTTTGTTACCAAGGTAACTTGGATTGAAAACGAGGATTTGAAAACTATATAAAGGAAAACTCCAGCAAATAGGAAAACTAATCCCCACACCTCATGTGTGTTACTAGTTGCATAACTAGAGTCGATTCTTCTTTATCCTTAGGTTTCTTCTCAACACCCTGTAGGTTAACGACTTGAAGACTTCATTGGGATTGTGAAGCCAGACCCACCTATTATCTTTATAGTTGCATGATATGATCTTGATGTTTCTATCGTGTTGAGTATAATTGGAATAATTGACTCGAGATTTTATATCTCCGGTAGGCAAGATAGAAAAGTAATCATAAACTCCTTCGTCTCATCGTTTGTGATTCAATGATATCTTCTTTCGCTAGTCGATTAAGTTTATTGTTAGGTGATTGATAATTCTAGGTTGTTCTTCGGGAATATAAGTCTGAGACATCGATTGGTTCAAGTTCACCTTGATTTATCAAAAGATAGAACAAAAACTCTTCCGTATTTCTGTGGGAGACAGATTTATTCAATCCTATAGACTTTTCCGTGTGAGACAGATTTGTCTATCAAGTCTTCGAATTTAGGTCGTAGGAACTCTTGGTTGTGGGTGAGATCAACTAAGGGAATCAAGTTCATATTATCCTGCTGAGATCAGAGATTTAAGGAGCGCAATTGTACCTTGAATCAATGTGAGATTGATTAGGGTTCAACTACAGTGCAGTCCGAAGTTAATTCGCAGTAGGATAGAGTCTGTACATGCTTAATATAGTGTGTTGATTAATTTGGACTTGGTCTCGGGGTTTTTTAACATTTTCGGTTTGTCGTTAACAAAATTTTGGTGTCTGTGTAATTTCTTTTCCGCATTATATTTTGATATGTAATTGAAATATCACAGGTTGTGCATTAAGATCAATCAATTAGAATATTCAACCTTTGGTTGTTGATTTGCATTGATTGACACTTGAACATTGGTGTTTGGTATCATTCAAGTTACTTCTCTTATTCAATCGGGCTCGCAGATTTCTATTTGCTGATTGCGGATTTAATTAAGAGTTAGAGATAATAAAACTCTTTGATATACTTTACTCTAGATTGAGTATGACTATTTAGTTGATTCTCTAGAAAGTGTATTGGAGTAAGCCCTCTCTGTTGGGTGTGGTTGTTAGACCCCCGCATTTTCAATAGCGACAATCAAGGTGAGACGAATTATCCAACCAATGTTATTTGGATTCATGAGTACCCTCACAAAATCATTTTATTCTTTGATTCTTTCTCATGATCGTATAATGACGGCGGATAAACTTTTAAGAAGAGGTGTCGATGTCACTATTGTAAGTCATTTTTGTGAGGAAGATGATGAATTAATCGAGAGTTCGCACTTGTTATATGGTCTTTAAAGAATTCAGAGAATATAGGATTACTTTGTTGAAGCATACCACTTTGGATGGTTATACGACCCTAATGTCATTACATCTATGAAGGCTTGGAAATTTAATTGGAGAGATGAAAGACTTAGTCGAATATGGAATAACATCCAGGTTGATATATATTGGTGTAGCCAGTAAGA
The DNA here is from genome assembly GCA_023529315.1 of Papaver bracteatum. Lineage (NCBI taxonomy): Eukaryota > Viridiplantae > Streptophyta > Magnoliopsida > Ranunculales > Papaveraceae > Papaver > Papaver bracteatum. The sequence continues at coordinate 117,158 of JAJJWX010004639.1, read as the reverse complement.
ACGGAACCCAAGAATCTTCGATTACAAAAAGAAAAGTTTGGAAAGCTTCATTAGAGATATCAAATTACAAGCATTCCCTTTGTAGAGGAAATCCTATTGTAAATAATTCTGAATCTTCAATTATCAAATCTTTCACGTTGTTATGACCAACTGAGACAAAAATATAATCGGTCTATTTTAAAATAATAAATTATATGAGTTACAATATTTTTATGGTTTAAAATTGTATTTAGTTTATTTGTTATATGCATAAAAAGTATATTTAAACATCTAGGATGTGCAAATTCAATAGTATAAAGGAGAAGAATGCCTTGTTTATACCATATACCTTTATCAGTATAAATCAATATAAATTTCCTGGTACGACCAACCTTACATGAGGACTTGGAGGTCCCTTAGTCAATTACCACAGGCAATATAGTTAATCTCAACCAAGATACCCGATCTCGACCTTGGAGTGAGACGAGTTTATCCGAAAAACCTTGGAAATCCGAAATTTTCCCTAGAATCTCATATTAGTCATCCTATATTGGGCGAGATGGCCGAAATTTATGTCGGATAAGTTAGCAAGAATATAAGTAGTGGTAGTGTGACTTATACGGTGACATTGGAATTCTGATGAAACCCAATAAAGAAACCATGATTTAAAGGTGATTGGACTTGAAAATTTGTAACATAAGTGAATGAAGATTGATAACGAAAAATAAATTTGAATGGACATTTTATTTTGTTGTTGTTTGAACTCCAAATTATAAATTTTACATTGTTAAATCAAACTATGACGTCGTTAATTTTTATTTTTGTTTTCAGTGTATATTATATTTTTATATATGCTTGAAAAGTTTGAAGTGTGTGCTTAGGCCTATTCCTATAAACATGTCAAACATTAGATTTTTCCACTTTAGCACCCACTATGGGTATGCCAAAGTTCCAAACATATATGCATATATATGTCAAATATAACATATAGGGATACACGACAAACTTTCCAGCGAGCGGTAGAGTGTCCATCACTAGATGGTCAAAATATCTCTTGTTGGTCATTCCAGCGCCAACGATAGTAACTATGTTGCTCGCTGACTTGATCATCGCTCATCAGTTTCTCATCCAACGACTATAATTTTCCCCCACTATGAATACCCAATATCAAACTCATTTCAACTCACACCAGAATTTCAAAATCTCTTTAGAATTTCTCAATCCCCAATTCATTTTATCACTCATCCAATTCCTCAAAGAGCATGGATGATAATATGAACATGGATGAGTTCGTACCAAACCAACATACTGCCGAAAATCAAAGAGTTGTTAATCGTGTCAATGTGTGAAGTCGAATTAGGAGGTGATTACCCAAATTTACTACTGAGGAAGATGAATGTATTTGTAGGAATTTTGTTTCTTTTACTGAGACTTTATTTGCAGATGAATTCAGTCTCCAAACAATTTGGGAAATAAGTTTTGGGAAATTTTAAGAACAAACAATGAACCCTAACAATCGTGATGTTTCTGGGTTGAGTCATCGTTTCATTGTAATCAATAAGGAAGTTATTAGGTATATATGTTGTTTTACTTCGACAAGAAGGTCCAAACATGAGGTGTCGTGCAGAATATCGTCGCATCTACGAAAAAGACTTCCATTTTGGAAGTTGTTTCGAGATTTTAAGAGGGTTTCCCAAATATAATCCAATGTTCAATGTTTTAATTTCTTAATTTTCCACTTACATCTAAGTATTAAGTTTTAATATTTTTTCTTACGAGTCCAAATTTGTGCACCTCTCTAAAACCGAGGTGCACATTCCGGCCTCCCCTATTGGATAATGTTTCAATCCGAGAACCAAATTTACTTTTTAGTGCGAATATTTTCTCTTTCTTAGTTATTTATCATCTATATCTGCCTATTTTCCTTGCATAATGACCCTTATCATCAACGACGCCCTGACCAATTCCATCATCGATATCTGTTTCGTTCACAGTTACCAATCACTCTTCCAAATTTTAATCGAACAAAATTTAAGGAATCAACAAAGATCAATGGAATAAAGATTCGAATAACATGTTAGCACTTATGATTTGATTAAAACATGGGTATGATTGAATCAAAAATGTTGCTGAAATCGAAAGAGAGAAATAGAGAAATTTTTTGCGTACAAAAATTTTGGTGTAATTTTTTGTTTGAAATTACCTATTTATAGGCAACAAAGAACTAGTTGTTGGCGCTAGACTTTACGTCAAGCGATATACATGGTAACTCTGGCGATAAAGTCTTTATCGTTCGATAGAAACTCCGTCGCTTAGTGGTTTTCCCATAGTGGCGCAACTCGTTTGCAATGCCACCTGGTATATCAAAAAATATTTTTTCCATGTGCATAGGAATAGGCCTTGTACATATTTTTCACATATACAATTTGGAAATAAGGACTCAGGAGTTACTCTAAATTTAAGCGGACACCTTTCCGAAATAACATTGTCAAGGTGTCAAATTACCATCTGAGAAAATACCGATTGGAAATTAACTATATTGGTCACATGTTGTTACGAGAATCTAGGGGTGATAAAAAAGTCCGGAACTGCAGACTTCACCCGTATCCGTCCGCAAAATTCCTGGTGAAACCCAATCCGCAAGCTCCATGAACCGGACATGGGTGGGATTCTCAAATCCGCACTTTTAGAGGTTTGGTTGCGGTTGGACTTTGAAATCCGTGGATTCACCCGTAGCATAGAGCAGTAAGTTTTCATAATGAGCGGCTAACTGAAAAGTAGTGAACCAAATGAACTTGGACGCCTGAGAGAGTGACAAAATTATTTTTCTTTCGAAGAAAAGTCCTTAAGAAAGTATAAGGAAATCAGTCACACATAAGATCTTCCCAATTGCTCCAAATGAGACTAGGGATAACAAATTTGAAAGAATTGGTGTCACAAGACCATAAGACTACAAGTTTTTTTATAAGATCAATTGTCTCCATTGTGCTTTTATGACGACCACCAAACACTCTCCTTTTTCCATCCTTCCATAAAGTTTAACAAATAGCATAATGAATAATTTTCCATACCTCTTCACCTCTTCCAAGCAACATATTCGTCAACCACGCTTCAAACAAATGGATAGAGTTCTCGACATAGGCCATGAAATCTTGAAAGCCTTAATAAAATAATCACAAATTTCAAAGGAGTGAGAGCAATGCATAAACATATGATCAGACGTCTCCTCTTCGGAAGAGAATTATCAAAACAAGCCTAAAGAATGAAACAAACTTTGTTCGGGATATATCCTTTCCATAGGTGTTTGTCACAACTACAAGTATCGTAGTTACTTGACAAAGCTTCATAACACTTTTGTGCACTGAAATCCTCCATAACAACCAGTTCATCATCTTTTGCCACCAACACCGGCATAGTAGAAATGTCACGTCTATGCAAATCCCATTCCAGCTGCTCATTCGCATAAAGCCCTCCTGAATTCACACCTCCAATTTTTGTTAGCAATAATATCAGCATTAATTGTGTCCTTCATTGTAGCGGATTTGTTAGCGACCGTATATAAGTCTTGCTGAAGAGAGTGAGGAAATTACCTGAGGAACTAAAATAAAGGAGTAAAAAATAGCAGATTACAATTGAGTTTTCGCAACCATGTTTTGTCCATCAAAATTTAGTTAGGTCATGTCATAATAATGACTTTTGTTCAATAATGTGATATCAATTATAGGCCAACACCTTCTTTAGTTCGATAATGTATGTCCTAGGATTCAATTCCATATAGTAACATTATCCTGGCCAGTTCTTTTGATTCAAAAATACCTTTTTTACTGGTTAGTTATACCTAACATAAATTTTACCTTCACCTAATGTATCCAGAATAAAATAACGGAAGGACGGATGCGGATAATTGACCCATCAGTTGTCTTGGTCTCTACAACAGATCCACCACCACGACAGATGGGCCGATTATGGGCTTCTATGCTATCTCAAGCTTACTAGGGTTTGGGATTCAGAAAATGACATATAAAATGTGAGTTCAACTAGTGTATCCTTCCCTAAACAGAAAGCTGCAGTCCCATTTCTCTCTCTGTCTCAAAATCTAGATCTGGTCTTCAACTCTTACTCTCAAGACTTGTTCTACTGAAATTCTCTTTATAATTTACAAAAGGTTATGACTGAAATAAAGGTTTTATTTGGGAACTCTCACATACTACATATATCATCCATCCTTGTTCACAAGCATAATGATTTCTTCTCTCAGATGAAAACTCTATTGCAATCTGGTGGTCCAAACAGATTGATTCAGATTCAATCTCCTGGAGATAAGGTTCCTGTGTGCCAGTAGTGTCATCTCGGATCAAATATTCGGATTCAGGTTGTTGATGGGAAAACTGGTGTACTGAAATATCTTTTACATCACAGGTCTCTTTTCAATAGTTTTTTTCCTTCTTCACCGTATAAGAAAACCATGTCCGATTTATCATTATCTTATCACTAGAGATTTTTTTTCATAATAAATGTTTTCTTCTCCGGCTAATATGTAAATCTGAATCAATTGTTTTGAGTCGAGTGTTAAAATTATCTAAATCACTGTTTGTGTGTCCGAGAAAATCGTTTCCCGAAATGATATTTTATTGGAATGTTACTTGTGAAAGATGACCGGATCCATGTGGATGTGAAAACATTTAAGATATCATGCCGTTTGATGTCAATGATTACTACTATCCATCCTGCAAGAATGAGAAAATGGCATCAACCAAACCCGGAATAGCCTTCTTAAAATGCGATGTTTTTGAAAAATATGTTTAATTGAGATGGTGTTATAAATTGCAACTTGTAAGCTTTCTTTTTTTGAAGGAGAACTTGTAAGATTTCAACTTTGTTGCGGATACAATCTTGATTTCACGCTGTTTGCTGCCTAGCATCTATTGCTATCCATTCTGCAAGAATGAGAGAATGGCATTAACCAAACCCGAAATTGCCTTCTTAAAAATGCAATTCCATTCATGAGCTTGGCTGATGGATGACATTTCTTGGAAATGATCATCTTAATCAGGTTCCCCTTAAGGAGGGATTCTAATCTGATATCATGCAATTCCCGTTCATGTGTTTGTTTCGGTCATTTGGTCCCTAATATCTGCTGAATCAAAGAGGAATCGTATTCATATTACAAGTGAGGCAAGGGCGAAGGCTTCACACATAAGTAGAGTCGGACTTGGATAAGTGATTGGGCATTATTAATTTTGCCAAATTTTGTACTGATTTCTCTATGTTAAAACTCCCCTTCAGCCCTTCTCCTTTCTTCAACAGTAACATATCGTTCGTCTTCATCCAACGCATTCTGTGAGAGAACTCTATGCTGAAAGCATAAGAAGTGGATTACACACTAACCCTTCTTTAACTAATATCTGATGTTGTTGCACTCTGAATGAAGCATCTGGGATTAATGATGAACGAATTGACTCTTAAGTTTCGTTTACAAGCAAGATTTCAGGACACGACCCTCCTCCTGGGCATCTGAATACTCCCACTCTCCCATTACTGCAGTGTACTGCAACAAAGTTTATCCCAAAAAGATGCAGAAAAGTTCAGATCACGGTAGTACAAAGTAGAAGTATGATTATATTTTTGATAACACTTACCCTGTTTAGGTTCAGCATCAGTACTGCACTTGTGGATTTTACTACTAGTCTGTATCGAAAATTTGAAAAATATGGAGTTCGATTTTGGAACTTGAAATGATGTGTGGGAGAGGCTGGATGGTAAAGTGATGTTGTTAATGTTAGGTACTATAATCAGGGATTTATAGCTATAGCGCACTTGATCTTGATCCAAGGTTTGTTGGCAAGAACAGCAAAACAAAAAAATAGCGAGGTGCAGTGAGTTTATTGTGGTTGTGTAGATTGAGTTTGACTGTTAAAAATCGTTTGGCATATGCCAATTCTATTGGAAGGCTGGGATCAACAAGATGTTGTGGTCATGTAAGCATGAAAATATTCGTTGCATTCGGTGTTAAGTGAGTCCATGGAATCTTTCAGTTTTTCAGGTTCATAAAAGAGTTTAACTGATCTTCTTGAATCTTGGTGTTTAGTTCAAACTTCATTATGCTTTCTCGTGATAACCCTTGGAGTTATGTTCAAAACAATGTTCACTCGGCGAGAGAGAAAGAGAGAAACGTTGGGTAATACTCTGGAAATTTACACCAGCCTCAACTACTTAAAAACTCAGGTTATAATTATCCACGGTTCATCAAAAGTATGAGTTTATTTAGTATTTACAACACTTTGTGAAATTAAATAAAAAAAAAAAAATTAGGTATAATAAAATTTCGAAGAAACCATTTATGAACAATAAAATCAATGGGCTTCTTTCGAGAAAATCTAATAAGCCAGTCAAATTTTTATGTCAACCCATGGGCTTATGACTTTTATATTTCTGAAAAAATCTTAAGTCCAATCAATTTTTAATTTAGTTCTTCAATATCCTCCAACATCTTACATATTTCTTTCCGTCTTCTCATCTCCCATGTGCTTATTGCGCTGTAAAATTGTCCTAAATGGTATACTGAGTGGTGAGTGGTCAAGTTGTAGTTTTTTTGTGCCGACTGAAATTTCGGATCCATTTTTATAGCCTGTTTATTTCTAAACTTTTAATTAACAACATGAAAAATTTATGTCATAACCCTCCCTAACTTATTGTGTGTGTACAAGGTCATGCTAATTGTTTTGAAACCTAGTCTAGAGTATCCTCCCAAGCGAATCGAGTTCCCTTACTAAAAATAAGTAAATTGGTGCAGAATAATATTTTGATGAACTGTTCGCATACTAGAACTTGCCCAATATTATGGGTTACAAATGAATTAGCTTTAGCTCAACCAAATACTTAACATACAGATTACCAAATTAAAATAGTACAGATTAGAACAAGTACTCAATTTGAGTTAGACTAGAAGAATTAGGCCATGGAACTTGAATCACTACCATTTGTTCATCATCATACTCGAATGCTACATCTTCTCCATCAATACGACATGTTTTAGGTGGCTCAGATGTAAACACTCTCATTTCTCCAGTTCCCTTAACGCCGACTTCAATTGCATCCTGGTTGACACATAGGGATTGAATTGCACCACCAGTATTAAGCATGTTAACTAGTCCTATAGGTGCAAACCGGACCATTTTGTTTGGTAGAATCATTACAGGAGAAAATGTTAGAAGTTCAAAATTAAACGGATCCAGTGTAATTTCAATATGTTCATTGGTCTTCAAGAACCCTAACGACTTGGCCTCGAAAGCGTAAACAGCGAATTCTTCAACATGATCAATGGCAATTGGAATTTTGCCATTTTCCCACTCGATATCAGTTGGATATATGGTGGATTTTAAAGGCGTAGAAAATTCAAAAGCAAATCTGTTTTTCCTGGTTTGAGGACACCACCCTCCTCCTTGGCAGTTGAATACACCCAATACTCCAGTATACTGTAACAAAGGCATTTCAAAATACTTACTTAGAAAAGTTTCCGTAACGGTAGCTGAAAGTACAAGAAAAATTGACAGCTTAATGAAAAGTAAAAGTTCGTTTATATTACCTTGTTAAGGTTCCATATCTTGAGCATAGTCTTACCATCAAGTAGTGGATACTCAAAGAGGCAATCCCTGGTTGGAAGCGCATAATGCTCACAACGTAAGATCGAACCATCAGGTAGTGCAAGGCTTTTAAGTAGCTTGAAGTCGTGCTGGCCGACAGAATCACTAACATAGATAGGACCTCCTGATATTGCCCTAGAAGCAGCATGAAATTTTGAACAAGGGTGAGTAGACTGAAACATATCCCAGTCAGGAAGTATGAAATTTCCCATCCACAAACTATTGTAAGCACAATGCACCATGTGGCATCCTTGTAGCCAGAAAGTTCCACTTGTATCGCCGGCTGGATCTGTGCACCAAAAATCATCACCTGCAAGAAACAGAGTTAATCCGGTAATCTAATAAAGCACCGAGATATTAATCTCATTTTGATATAAACTACAAGTTATGTAATCAAATTGAAGGGAAAATCGTATCATACCAACGCGACCAAGCGAGATCGCCTGAGTTCCGAGAAACATAAAGTCGTTGCAGTGTTCCATGCTGGCAATTACACCATTCCCTTTGAAATGTTTCCTCATGGAATCATTCAGTGCACTGTAATAAGCTTTGGCTAGCTCTACTCTCCCGCCATATTCCTCGCCCAACATCTCTAACAACTGCATCATTATATTCATGCTTTATTAATAATTTGAAACCAAATAATAACCGTTTTATTAAGAAAGAAACCCAACGTTGAGCATATTTCAGGGTTACCAGACGCATATTTAGACTTTGGTTTACAAGATTTCATAGCATTTTACCACGAATCATCAACATATAAGATTCTGGGACCATAGATTCCAAGATAAAACATATATGATGCTATTAATTTCATATTTTTTTAAAGTTTTCTATAGTAAAATCAAAGATGTGTAAGACTGCCGTTGTCCCGAAACCTCATACACCCATTAAGAGTACTGGTAAGGGCACATGTGCAATGCACATGATTGAATTTCTACTCATCCAACAATATTAAATTTGAAAGACATAAAAAAGAATTCCTAAAACAAAATTTATTATTCTTATTTGTACTCGTTGCGTAGATAATTGAAAAAACTTTTCAAATATATAAATTTCAAAAAAATCGGGTGTATATTTTAAAAGATATTAAGTTTTTAAATTTTTTAATCTATTTTTAAAATAATAATATTTATATAAATATATAAAAAATAGGGACAATTAAGTAATTTAAGGAGTCTACTACTAAAAAGAGTTATTTTCTTTATATTAGTAAGATTACTTGGGAAATAAGCGGTTTAGCGCCCCTTTGGATAACATTTCCCATATTTTCACAACAAAAAAACTAACAAATTAACCAAGAGGAAAAAATTCCATCAAAACTGACTCAATTTATTGGCCTGTCTTGTGGCATTCAGTTGAAACCATCAGCACCCAAATGGATTTACCAGGTTTTCTGGGAGGCTTATCTATTTATTTACTCTCTCTGTTCCATTATAGATGATGTTTTAGGAGTTTTCACGCAGATTAAAAAATGAAGAGAGATATAATTTTTTTCTATGTATACCCTTGAGAAAAGTCTTCAAACATTAATTGATATTAATGTATTTCAAAATTAATTTATAGTTCCAAGACAAAGTGTTTGGGTATTGTTGATAGTTTTGTGAAAAAAATATGAAAACTATAAAGAAATGTGAAATAAAAAAATAATCCTAAATACTCATCTAAAATGGAACGGAGAAAATATTTATGTATTTATACTTTGTCGGTTCGTCTGGCCACTTTCCCCTTAACAAAGCTACGGATAAGCATACATGTCACAGTAGAAGAAAAGTCTCTACAGATGTAGTAATGAAAAAACATCACTTCCTACAAGTGTCACACCTCACTAGTATATTAAATGAAACTGAGTAAATGAGAAAGAGAAATGAGAAGGAAAATTTCAAGAAACTTACTTCAATGACATCCACCTTGACACCATCAATACCAACAGATTCAAGATATGAGTGCAATCCTTCGTACATCTGATGAACATCCTCCGGTGAAACTAATCCAACACCATTTTCTACGATCTTATCAACGGCCAGATCCTCCATAGTCGTTTTCAACCCCGGAGAAAGTGTAACACCCACAACTTTGGATTGAGGCAACCCTTTGACGTTTGGTTTTATACCGCCCCAGAACCCACACAAAGCATGCCAAACATAAACATATTCAACACTCTTGAAATCCTCCTTCAAATCCTTGATAAAAGCACCCATTCCTGTTGCTAAGGGCAGTTCGTTTTCACTGTTCTTTTCATTCTTATTACTCTGATAGTCTTTGAACTTGTAATTTTCTTGAAAAGTTTTGAGTCTAGCTGGCATTTGTTCACCAGCAACGGTTCTATCCATACCTTCTTCATCAGGTGGTGCATCATCACGACCTATGGATTGCCACCCATCATCAATAAGGACCAACCCTGGAGGGCAACCACCTTCTACTAAATCTTTGACACCTTCATAAACCCCTTGTGGATGCACTTTTGTATAAAATGCATCCCAAGTACACCACCCGAATTTATCAACTATACCAGGTACTGTTTTTTCTTCTAAGAGTTTAAATGTATCAGAATGATTTCGAATAACTTTAATAGCTTCCTTAACTATAACAAACGGATCAGTACCGACGTGTATATATAAACAAGCACGAAATTCAGATTGAGTAACTAAGGTAGACCCACTTTCCATACATATATGATATATCTACACCATCATCAATTTTACCTGGTTGCAAACACCCACGGAACGAACCTTCAAGGAGAGGAAGCAGTAAAACATACGGACGAGAACGATTCGAATCGTTCTCTAGTAACACCATCTGAGTTTCATGTTCCAAATCACTTCCTTTGTTGCCAACCCAATGTGTCGTCCACCAGACTTTGAATCTAAATATACTCATAAATCTTGTATCCTTGAGTTTACCTATAGAATTCACATGGTAGCTCTTGGACTCATCAGAGTTAAACCCAAGATAGCAACCTTTCTTGTTGTCTATGGATGTTGGAGTGAGTGTGATGTTTGAAGGAACTTCTGATAAAATTAAATGATCATTGACCATTAGATTTGATCCTTTTAAATTGATCAAGGTTGGTCTTTGATGATCTTCAGTGACCATGACATGGTTTTGGGTAGCTTTAGTTATGCTAGGAGCCATGATTCAAAATTTACAGAGGTTTGAAGTGATCAAAAAATGAAAAATATGGATTATATTCGAGTGTCAAAGATGGGTATATGCTATGAAATTGTGTTTGAATTTGATCAAGTGATGAATTTGGGATGAAATTTGAATGCCAATGTAGTTGTAATTGTAATGTGGGGTTTAAGTGTTTAGTTGTGCTTTTCCAGTACCTTCTGGGTGCTCAGATTTATAGAAGACGGTGGTAAAGGACTTGAGAGTGACCCCAACAGTCCACATGGGAACTATATTCTTATTTGCTGATGAATATGAAAAGCGTGGGAGAAAGAGAGCAAATTTCACCTGCTTCATCATCGATCATCGTCAGCTATGGATTGGTAGGGTTCGGACACATAAGTCAGAAACCTTTGCCGACAATTTTCTACGTGTTACTGTTACATAGGATCCACGAGTTAACAATGTTTCAACTCACCTTAAATTAAATATTGAACTCACCTTTGCAAAGAGGAACGAAAGGTCTTTGATGCCATCTTGAAATATTTATTTCTGCACCTCCCAAGACCACACACATGACTTGTGGAGATGAAATACCTGAAAGGTCAGCTGAGAACGATGTGCACAAAGGGATATACCGTACCTAACCGTCAACTGTAAAACAGTTGCACGATAACTTGTAAGGTTTGCCAACTTATTTGGATAATGGTTCAACTAACATAACTACCACAAAAAAAATCATTTCTTTTGAGATATATAGTACCGACATCAACCAGTCAATATATCGAGGGTCAGACCCTAGTTAGCAATTCGGGGTACGGGTAGTAGTTCGGTTAGACATACGTATGAGAATTATACGGATTCGGATAGGTCGGATTCGGTCAAAAATTCGGTCAACGGTTCGTTGTTCGGACAGTAGTTCGGAACGGCATACGTACGTGTATATTCGTTTTATAAATGTGAGTTCAGCACTTAAAATTCGGATTACATAAATGATAAATTGATAAGTATTATGATCTTATTACGAGACTAATTTTATTTGTATATGATTTATAAGATGGAAAAAACATTTTAGCGTGATTATTTAACAAGAAGTAAACAGTTTAATCGCATAAATGTATTATAAAACGAGTTTATATATTTTTAAACAAAAATTAACACATAAAACATTGGTTAAACAATTATCAATAAAAAAATTAACTGAATAATTGTATTTAAATATAAAGTATATTCAAAATCATACAAAAACCAAGCAACAAAACTCTGATCAGAGAATTACTTATGGGAGAGCGAGGTTGGGTGCAAACTAGGTTCGAAGTTCTAGTTCGGAAATATCATTTGGATTCGGTTAGTTCGGATATGTTCGCGAATCATTCGTGAGGTCCATATAATCCGGGAACTAGGTTCGGAGTTCAAATAGTTCGGAAGTATTATTCGGATTCGATCAGTTCGGATACGTTCGAGAATCAGACGACCGACCGACCGACCAACTATATATATAAACTATTCTTAATTAATATAATAAGATTTGATGAAAAAGAAATTATTTAAGAGATAAGATATGAGATATCTTGACGATTTCTTCTTGGATTTTGATTGTTAATTAAAGTGTGAACTGATGTCATGATTTGAAAGATCTTTCCCCACTTGTAGGTCGAGAAAGTTCGTGACCCAGCTAGTGTTATCACATTGTTTTGTTTTTTTTTTTTTTTTTTTTTGAAGAAAAGGGTTATATATTTAAAGAAAAATATTTACAAAATGCCTCTAGTAGAGGCTTCAAATTACCCTATGAATAAAAAAAAAACGAAGAAACTATGTCTCCTTCATTATTTCCTCCCAATGAAACAACACTTGATTCATAGAGTATCCACTGAAAATATCAGAAAAAGAGCTCCACATATGAATGTCTAGTTTAATGGAGCAAATAATCTCAAATGTTGTTTTTGGACGACCTCCATGAACTCTTCTGTTCCTTTCCAGCCAAAGTTCCCAGCAAATTGCATAAGGAATTAAGTGCCAAACAAGATTAATCTTTTTTGAAACTTTGTTGATTCTCCAGCCTTGCAAACAGCTCCTTAAAATGTTGTTTTTGACCCAAGTAATGTGAGCTGAACTTATTAACGTGTCCCAGCAGTTGTTCGCCACATCACAGAGAACAAATAGATGGTCTTGTGTCTCCGTTAGGTGATTACACATCAAACAGATGTTCGAACTGACCTCCACCCGACGTTGCTCTAGCATTGCCCTTGTTGGAATAGCATTGTGCATCCCTGCCCAGATTAAGAAGAGAACTTTCGGCGGCACAAATTGTTTTGTTAAATATCAAAGGTTTTAGCATGTCAAGCACATGGGATTGCACACAAATTATGGATCGAATCTCGTCGTACATTAGCATTACGCTCTAGGATTGCGGATGTTTTGGCCGTGGATATACATCTCGTGTCGAAGATTTGGGAAAGGGATGCTGCTTGATGATGTTATTGGGGTAGTGGTAGGAGAATTAAACAACAGTGACTGAAAATAATGTGTCGGTTTTGCATCATGTGATGTGATGACGCTAGGAGGTGAGGGGGAAAAGATTAGTGATGGGTGTTGATTCGAGTCCTTTATAGCTTTTAGCTGAAAGGTTTAAAGCCAATACCAAGTAGTTCAGTGGGGAGACTATGTCAGGGAATATTAAGATTGGCAACGATTAGATTCGCATATATAACATTAACAAGACATCATAATACTGTTCTGGGCTTTCTACTTTAAGACTCAAGAGATGGGCTAATCAATCCCTAGTCCCTGCTAATGAGTAGGAAGATTTTTAGAAGTTAAGTTCCGGCATACATTTTGTCTAGGTTCGGCTCACAACTTGTGAGCTGAACCTAGTAAACTTAGGTAAATAAAAGTTGTGAGCCGAACCTTGAGTATGCCTATTAATTTTTTGGTATGCCCAAAACCATGTCTCTTTTTAGAAGTTCAGTTCAGCACGTAATAATTTCAAATGGTGCCTAATATAAACCTCACAATTTAAGGAAATGGAAAAATTTAATTTGTTTTATACAAATTAATTTGTCAACAGTATAGAAAAAAAAAATTACACATGATCATGGCTTTGGATGTTGGTTTTAAATCACGTCAACAGTAGAGGAAAAAAAAACTTTTGTTTCCTCTTGGCGGTCACTGAAAACACAGTGAACAGTTGTTTTCACCTCTATTTAACACGCGAATGGGAACCACCAAAAGCATGAAGGTTAGGGCTGAGCAGAAAAACCGAAACCGCGTATTGCATCCGTATCCGTCCGTAAAATTGCGGGTGAAACTTTATCCCCAAGAGTTATGGACCGGACACGGATACATTCTCAAATCCGCACGCGGTGCGGTTACAGTTGCGGTTGGGTTTTGAAAACCGCGGATTACCCGCACCGTAGGACAGTTAGGGAATTTAGTCAAATTATTAAGGATAATATGGGAAGTGTGAGTTTTATATATAAGCATCTTTATCTTTCTGAAACCTAATACTCCCTCCGTTCCATTTTATATGATTTTTTAGGGTTATTTTTTTGTTCCATAATACTTGAAAGATTTCATATTTTTCCACAAAACTACCAATAAAACCCTTACATTTTGTCTTGAAACTATAAGTTTATTTTTAAATGCACTAATAGCATTTAGTGTTTAAAGACTTTTCTCTAGGGTATAGATGGAAAATCTTCATATCTCTCTCCATTTCTTAATCTACGTGAAAACTCCATAAACATCATCTAAAATGGAACGGAGGGAGTAGCATTTTTTTTTCCGAAAGGAAAGCGACCTAGCATCCGTTTTTCTTCATCAGCTCCTTCGATTCTTCTTCAATTAGTTTTAATTAGTTTGGAATTTTCTATAACATCTTTATCGATTTGCAGAGAAGTAAGTAAGAATTAACTGTTACTTTTGATTTTTTTCCCCCAAATCGATTGCATTTTAGGGATTCAATCGATTTCTTTTTCATTTGTTCTTCAGTATTAACTTTCAGTGTCTCTTTCATGTTGCAGAGATTTAGTTTCAGAAAATGGTGGAGTGAAAAATATACCTGCAACGAGGAAAGTTGAATTTTTATGATAGTTGCAGTTCAATTGATTGATAAACAAGTGAGTTAATGAAACACAACCCTTGTTTACTAATGAAAATTCAGTTTTTGTTTACTAATTTTTGGTTTGAAAATGAATTTTGCTATTTGAATGAAGATTTATATATTGTTCTTGGTAATGACATGAGGATTTCTTGCCGTTCATGTTTACTGTAAATTTTATAAAGTCATTTTTAAGGTTTCATTGAGTGGTTTCATCCTCATGAACCTAAAGTTGACTTGGTTGGACTAATGATATTCGTATTTGGTTTTCCTTTTGTTCCTTTTTTTCTTTTCTTGGAAAATAGATACAACAGGGGCTAGCTTCTCAGATTTGGGGTCTGAGTAGCAAGGTTTTGCAAAAGCAAATTACAATTGATTAAAGATAGATACGAGCCACCATCGCCAGAGGATGGGACATAGGACTTTGCAATTAAAGTAAGTTTTGGCAGCCACATGTTCCTGTATCGTATCCAAAAGTTGTACATGAGCTGTAAGAAAAGTACTTGCGTCTTTATAAGAAAATTAAGAATTTAATCCTCCCGTGTTATACAAATACATGACTAAATATGTGTTTAACTGCTGTCTTGGCATTTGTGTTCAATCTTCATATATATTTCACATTGCGTATTTAGTAAGTGCTGCAGTGATACCTTTTGTGTAAACAACCCATGCTGGCAACCGTTGGTCAGCTGTGTTTTGCATTTTGCATAAAACGGTTCGAATTAAGTCACTTCAACAGTAATGACTTTTAAATTACACTCCCAGCCAGAACTCATCAGAGAGTCTCTTCAATCAATTTCTGTGGACCCTGTCTTATATTGTTTCAGAACTCTAGTGGTCTTGAAAGAGAGTTGTAATGGAATTTTACCATAAGGAGATAGGTTATAAAAGTAGATAGGTTATAAAAGTAAGTTTTAATTGACTGTTGCTTCTAAACAGTATGTCTGGGTTCTCGTGTATTTGAGTGCATTTCACGCTGTCAAAATGCTTGTTATGATGGAATTTTACCATAAGGAGATAGGTTATAAAAGTACAATATTAGATTCGCATATATAACATTAACAAGACATCATAATACTGTACCGGGCTTTTTACTTTAAGACTCAAGAGATGGGCTAATCAATCCCTAGTCCCTGCTAATGAGTAGGAAGATTTTTAGAAGTTAAGTTCAGCACGTAATAATTTTTTCAAATGGTGCCAAATATAAACCTCACAATTTAAGGAAATGGAAAATTTTAATTTGTTTTATTATACACCAAAGTTTAATTTGTTTTATACAAATTAATTTGTCATCAATATAGAAAAAAGAAGTGGGAATGTTATTTATGTCCTTACTATTCATGGGTCATGCACAAACACTCTTATCCATTTATGTGTTTAACCCTAATGGCATAATTGATATTTACTTTTAAAAAATAATACTGATCTATGCTTATATAACAGGAGGGTCCAGTGTGTCACCCAGTGGCCAGGATACATAGGGAATTCTAAATACTGGCTGAGATCTTCCCTCCCTTCTTAGAATAACGTATTGGATTCCTTAATCCAATGGCTGCTATGTGTCCACGATGGATTTTTTTATTCCCTTGATTAAAGTCGGGTCATAAAAGACAGGTTTCATTGTTAGTAACGCTAGAATTTTAGTCTGGGTTAGAATTTCTTTGCTAGAAACGCACACTAGAATGGAGTCTAGGTTAGAATTTCTTCCGTTCGGAATCACCTCTCTTCGTGTTGATTAGGTCTTTTCTCTTTAGCTACCTGATTCAGTAACGTATCATGAACCCTAGACTTCATTCTCGGATCGTCGGAATTCCCAATCTAGGTTTTCTCCTTATTAATTTGTCATGCATCTCAGAATTAAAGATTGAAAACGCTCATCTCAGAATTAATTTGGGGAACAGGTCTATAAAATGCCTAATCCGGATCGAAATTAACATCAGTCACAGCCGAAAGTGTGAGTATTCTTTCACCATATTCAGTTTTCGGTTTACAGATTTTTTTTCTACTTTTTTTGGGGTTTCGTTCATGCTAAATAACTTGAATTTTCGATATCCAAATCTTTGAGGTGTTGTGTTGTGGTTATTGGGTTCCAAAACTGTATTAGAGTGATTCCATTCCATCTACTGTTCACAATTCGTGGTCTTATCGTTGTATTATTCTAGATGTGAATTTCATTGTAAAAAAGAATCAAATTAAGGTGGAATTTAGGTTTAGTTTATTTCACTCCAAAAGCGAGTTATTTGATTTTGATGCACTCGCTCCACATAAGTTGAATCTGTTTCGGCTCTGGGAAGGATGTTAAGTTCCATAATTCGGTGGTTTTGAAACAAGCTGCAGGTCTAATGCATATTTGTGGTTTGGCATATAGATCACAACAGAAAAAACTATTGAATTGCATGCGTACCGTGTTCATTTCTTTTTTTAACATATTTCTAAATTTAACTGTGCAGAATGACAGTAATCACGGAATGAAGTCATCCTGGGACTAAGTTGGACTCTATCGATGGATCCAGGACCAAGTGATGAGTGAGATGACTCCTATGTTAGAAATGAGTTGGTCTACCTAATTGTATATTCTATTTTACATAAACTCCATGTCAACTGAGGTTGGTTATAACTATGATTTTTGCAAACCGATGTCCTATTTCTCTGATTGCACTTTGCCATTAAATTATTTTTTCTTACACACCAACCATGAATCAATTGTATGCAGATGCCCTTATGTGCGACCACTCCATCATATCTCAGTGCTGACTAGGAAAGGCAAAGCAGCCATCAATATTTTCGATCCTGACAACAGGAAGACCATATCTCAGCTCCTCACTGCCAAATGGGATCCATCCTGCCAGGTTATTTTTTTCATCCCAATTCAAGATTTTGGCGGTTTTTGGTTGTTGCGTATCCCACTTTTAGGCATGAATCTCTGCACATTTCAGTACCTACCAATTCAGTGTTTTGGAGCTTACACTTTCTCATGCATAAAACAATCCATGTACGTTATATCTTTGTATGCAGGAAGCTAATTTCGTCATGTGTAACGCCACTGCCACCAATGTGCTTATTGAAAGTGGCTGTTGGAGGACATATATATGCACAGCCACATAATTACCCGGTATAGTAACTCATTTTTCTTATCATTATTGATGTACAGGAAAAATGCATTATGAGTTTCCAGCAATGTAAGTTAGTTTTTTCGGCTTTGGTATTTTCCTAATGATTGCATGACTTATGTTTTCATATATAGGCATGCAGTTGTTTTGGTGGTTATATTGTTACCACTCGAAAAGACATCATATTATTATCAGGTGCTATTTGTGGAACGCGAACTTTTTTTACACAAATTAGATGCATGCCGGTTTATTCCTATAACATTACAGAAGGTGAGCGATTTATGTCGTTTGTTTACTATCAATTAGGTGTATACTGTGCAGAATTTGACATGATTTGATGCTAACAGAATTTGAAACACCTTCATACTGTCTTCCGGGATCTTTTTCCATTTTTGTACGTGTGTTTTGGAAATGTGTATGGGTTGTTAAAATTGGATTTTTTTTTTTTTTTTTTTGAAAGAAAAACACAAAGATTTTCATTGAAGAGGCCTAAAACGGCAAGATTGTTCCTAGCATACTTGGCAAGTAGATCTTCCACTTGATTACTTTTCCTATTTCTAAAACAAACAACAATACTTCCTAAACAAAGCACTAAATGTTGACATTCTCTAATGATATTACTATCTTCCCAGGGAGAGGCACTGCAGAGGCCATTTATGCTATCCATGACTTTTTTATTATCACCTTCAACTATAACATTCCTCAATTGAAGCTGATATATCCATTGGAGAGCTTTTAGAACTGCTACAGCTTCTGCTTGGGAGACATCGCTGACTCTTTCTACCATTGTCCAGGCTTCCACCAGTTGTCCTGCAAAATCTCTGATAATTAGTGCAATTCCAGCATAATTGTTGCCAGGCAAAACAGAAGCATCAATATTGATTTTTATCCATCTTCTTGGGGTGGTGTCCATCTATTTATACTGGTTCTGCTTCTAGCATTCCTGCTAAGATTACTGCAAATCACCTGCAATTGGTTTAGGTGGTTATTAGTCTGAACTTTATTTTCCCTGCAATACTCCCTGATTATGTGAATGAGGCTGGTGATAGAGCATCTTTTGTTTTCAAAAACCAGATCACATCTTGTCTTCCATATAAACCACAAGGTAATCACAATGAGGTTGATAGTTGGCTGTTTCTTGAGGTTTATGTTGGAATTTGTGTTGTTCCAGGATTTCACCCATTGTTGTATATCTTGGACCCTTGTTAATTCCTGAGCTATGTCTGGGGAGATAGAATTCCACACACTTCTAGCAAAGGTACACTGAATTAACATGTGAGTAGTGGTATCTTCTTCACCTCTGCATCTTTTACAGCTCCTATCTTGGTCTTGAATATGTCTTGCCAGTTTCTGATTAGAGGGCAGGATATCTTGAGCTAGCTTCCATAGAAACAGTTGACATTTGTGTGGGATTTTGAGATGCCATATACCAAGCCAGAATTTTGCTTCTTCTTCCTTATTTCTCAGAGATGGATTGTGCTCACATAGGATTTCTTTATAGGCAGAGTTCACTGTGAATTTCCCAGTACTAGTTAGAGACCACTGGACTGTGTCTTCATGTTGTGTAGAAGGCCTGATGTCTAGAATTTTATCTATCTGTTCTTCAGTGAAGTATCTTTGCAGAGATTCCACATTCCAGTTCTTTGTTTGGTTATTATAGAAATCAGCAACTTTCATGTATAGAGGGATATCTGCTCCTTCATTGAAGTTTTGTTGGATTTGTTGAGCTGTGTAGCCTTTGATCCAGTTATCTCTAAAAGCATAGACTTTCTTGCCATCTCCAATCAGCCAGATGTGAATTTTTTTTACCCATTCCAATCCTTTGCAAATGCTCTTCCATATCATTGTGCCCTTCTCTGAGACATCATCTTGAAGAATGTTATCTTTTTTAAAATATTTAGCTTCCAGAGTAAGATCCCATTCTTTGTCTTTTTCTTGAAGGAGTCTCCAAGCTAGTTTAATGATTGTTGCTTCATTGTACACCCTTAAGTTCTTGAAACCAAGACCTCCCCATCTTTTGGGTATGGAAATTTAACTCCATGAGATGAAATACACTCCTTTACCATTTGACTTTTTCCACCAGTACCTCCTCTGTGTAGCTTCAAGATGATTTATAGTAGCCTGAGGTAAAATGAAGCAGCCCATTTGGAATTGTGCCATAGTGTTTGTGACAGATAGAATTTGTGTACTTCTTCCTGCTTGGTTAACCAACCCTGCTTGCCATTGATGGAGTCTTCTCTGCATCTTTTCATGGATATTGCTAAACCATTTTGTCTTTGCTTTACCAATGAACAATTTTATTCCCAAGTATTTTTCTTCAAGAGGCATTTGTTTCATTCCCAAAGCTTGGATGACCTCAGTTTTTAGTTCATCTTTGAGTTTTTTGCTGAAGTGTAGACTTGATTTGTTTATGTTCACCATCTTCCCTGAGACTTTGCAGAATTTGTTGATAACATGTTTGAGGCTTTCTATGGAGCTTCTTTTTGCAGTGGAGAAGAGGATGCAGTCATCTGCAAAAAATAAGTGGGAGACTGGAATTCCTCCTCTAGCAGGGTAAACTAGAATGATGTTTTTTTTTCCAACTTCATTTTGAATCATTCTGCTGAATCCTTCCATGCAAATGATGAAGATATATGGAGAAAGACTATCTCCTTGTCTTAGACCTCTGGTTGGTATCATAGTTTCTATTGGAGAGCCATTGAGAAGTATAGAGATTGTGGTTGTTGAGATGCACTGATTGACTAGATGACACCATCTATCATTGAAGCCCAGTTTTTCCAAGATTTTGATGATGAATTTCCATTCCAACCTGTCAAAAGCTTTTGACATGTCAAGCTTCACAACTCTTTGCACCATTGTAGGCTCTTGTATTCTTCATGTGATCAATAATTTCATGGGCAATGATAGTATTGTCCATTATGTTTCTGCCAGGAACATAAGCTGCTTGCCATGGTGAGATGATTTTACTAAGTACTGGTTTTAGTCTATTTGTCATGATTTTTGAGATAATCTTGTAAGATATGTTGCACAGGCTTATTGGCCTAAAATCAGATGGGGTTTGTATGCAGTTGTGTTTTGGTATGAGGGTTTGGAAGGTATGATTGAGTTCTTTAAGAAGTTTATCATTCCTGAAGAATTCTTGCACCATTCTGATGATATCTTGTCCCACTATTTCCCAATTTTGTTTGTAGAAACCTGCTTGAAACCCATCTGGTCCTGGCGCAGACCAAGATTTTATCTGAAAAACACAATTCTTAATTTCTTGTGGGTTGGGTATGGCAATAAGCTTACTGTTTTCTTCCTCTGTGATGCATGGATTGATGAGGCTCATGATTTCTTCATATTCTTCTGGATCAGCTGTGGTGTTGATTTTTTTAAAATGATCCAACATGATTGTTGAGATATCTGCCCTGCTGTTCTTCCACTCTCCTTCTTCATTCTTTAGAGAGTGAATTTGGTTGCTCCTTATCCTATAGTTTGCTCTGGCATGGAAGAGTCTAGAGTTTCTATCTTGGTATTTTAGCTCCTCTTCTCTTGATTGTTGAAAAGCCATTTTGTTCTTTATTTCATATAGCTCTTTTAATTGTTGTTGACATCTTTGCTGGGCTTCAATGTCGATGAGAGGATGGTTGATTATCTGTTGAGCTTGAGCTTGTATATTTTTGATTTTTGTGTCAGTATCTCCATACTCCTTAGCTTTCCATATTTTTAACCCTTCTTTTGTATTTCTGAGTTTGCTGGTGAACTTGTAAGCTTCCGTTCCTTCTTTATTACTTCTCCATTTGTTCTTTATCACATCTTTACAACTTATATTTGAGAGCCAGTGAGTGTAAAATATAAAAGGTTTATTTAGATTTTCATCTTGAGGGTTTGTGTTTAACATAATAGGTGCATGGTCTGAGCCAAAAGGAATAAGGTTGTGAATGATAGCATTGGGGAAGATACTCAACCAGTTTTGAAGGCATAGAGCTCTATCCAATCTTGTTCTGACTTGGTTAAGTTGATCTCTGTGGTTGGACCAGGTGAAAGGGCTTCCAGTGAAAGGTATATCTATTAATCCCAATTCACTGACAGTGTTGATGATGATTGGGTGAGATTGGGTTGGGTTGATTGAATAACTTTGTCTCTCATAACTGTAAAGTGTTGAGTTGAAATCACCTATTATAACCCAAGGAATGTTCATATTTTCACCCATTTCATGGATGAAGCCCCATTGTACCTGTCTTTCAATGTCATAACAAGAGCTATAAAAACAAGTGAGGAACCATTCAGAGTTATTTTCTGAGTTCTTAATTATTAGGTTGACCGTGTATTTAGAGGAATGTATGAATTCTATGTCTAACCCATCTTTCCATAGTAAAGCTAGGCCTCCAACTCTAACTCTATCCTCATTGCACCAAATGTTAGGATACCTCATTTGTTTCAGAAGGTAAGTGGCCTTCTTAGTGGTGGATTTTGTCTCAGATATGAATATAATGTCTGGACTATAATTAAAGATGCAATTTTTCAGGTGGTCCCTAGTTAGTTTGTTTCCTAGGCCTTGTAGATTCCAACTAAGAATTTTCATTTTTATGACTAAGTATTGCAGGTCAACAATATAGATTTCAGAATTGAAGGAATTGAATATAAATAGATTGAGGTTTATGCGGTGGGTTACCCTTGAATTTACTTGTCCTGGTTCATTGCCCTGGTAGCTCACAATGTGCTTGTCCCAATCTCCAACTCCTTCTCCATCTTGTTGTTGATTCTGCTCATCTTTCTCATTAATGGGTACAGTAAAGTTGTTGGAGCTTGCTCTGGAACTCTCAACTTCTCTTGTTCTTTTAAACCTCCTAAATAATCCTCTCCTGCTGCTTTGGCCCCTTTCATAAGTTGAATGAGCTGTGGAGCTGTCCTCCTCTTGAGCCTGTTCAGGATAATAAGAGTTGCAGTACTTCCCATCTTCTGGCCTGACAAACAAAACCGTATTGGCTCTTCTGTTTCGGATGTTTTTCCTGGGTGAGATTCTTGTTGGAGCCTCATTGATGTTCCAAAATTCATTGGTGGTCATACTTTATGGAATTTTGTCAAGGAACCTGAAGAGCTTTTGCGCCAAGTCTCTGACCTCCCTTTCTTTGTTTTTGCAGTCATTCTTGTCATGATCCAATATGAAGCACGCAGGGCAGAGTTGATGTGGCTGCTTTTGATAGAAGAAAGTAATCCACTGTGTGCAGTCAGCCGCATTTTGGCTAAGAACTCCTCTGATTAACGGCTTGGTGATGTCCATCTCGATGAGCGCACTAACATCATTTGACTCAACAGGATTGGCATCCTCAGGGTCTAGCTCCAGCACAGTTCCTAGAATCTTTCCCATTTCATTTGCCACATACACATTCAGAAATTCCCGAGGAAGATCCTTAAATGTTACCCAAAACTGCTGAGTATCGAAAGACAAATCTCTGGAATTTTGGGTTGGGTTCCATGGTTTTATAATCCATAAGAATCCATCAAGACTCCAAGGAGCTTCAGATAAAACCCATTTCCATTCATCCTTAGTTTCAAACTTGACAGTGAATAAGTTTCTGCTTCTTTTCCTCAATTCGAAACTTCCAATGTTGTCTCCCCAGAGTAATTTTGCATATCTTTCAGCTGAATTTCTGCTCATGTTTTCACTGGTAATAACCTTTCCAATGATGTTGTTGCTTTGACCCCTGAGGCAGAGACTTGGGTTAATCTGGGCAACGTTGACCACTTCTCTAATATCATCTGAGGATTTAATTGAGGCAGCATCGAACTGGTGAGCAAGGTTGTTGATAGCTTCTGCAGCCATTGGATATAAGGGATGTTGGTATCTTTCTGTTGGGTGTGAGTGGCTTATGCTTGTGATACTAAACATCCAGAAGACTATCCAATTTATACTGAGAAATTTTTTCCTCTTTTTCTTGCCGCTTCTGAAAGGGTAGAAACGTGTTCTGTTTGTTGAAACGGTGCTGTCATTTTCCATCAATGGAGGAGAAGGTCTTACAATTGTTAAAATTGGATTTTAGTATAATGAATTTCAACTTTGAATTTTCTATTGGAAATGTGTAAGGGGTTCATTTTGTATATATGCATTAAAATAAGGGGTTATTAGCAAAAGAAAGACATAAAATATGTGCATTAAGGGGTTCGTTTTGTATATATGCATTAAGTCGGAGTGAGTAGACAAACATTTGTAGTTCACCCGAAGTTATTAGCTGCTGGTACGTCAAAATTTTGAACTGTAAAGAAGGTGAATAAAGCCTACTGAAAATCTATCAAAACATATGGTAAAACCGAATGCTTCCTATACAGTTAAACGAATAGGTACAAAGAGTTCAATGAAATAGGTTCACGTGTTAATGCTTTTGTGAATAAAGCATACCGTAACATCAATAGAATCCGGTGTTACTACTGCACATGGGAAGGATTCCTAAATATAAGCCAACACAAAAGACAAATAGACCGATTTAGCGGAATAGTGATGAGAAACAGCACACTGCAACTGCAGGGTATCACCATTTTTATAAATATATCACCAAATGCTTCCTATACAATGTTATACCACATTTGGTGATATAGTTATAAAAGCATACCGAATGCTTCCTATACAATGTGCTTGACCAGATATTTTTTGGAATATTGAACTTCTGTTTTCCAATGCTTCCTTTTGGGATAGCTCTTCGTTGTAAGTTGGTCAGTCTGTAAACATACCCATCTATCTTACAAAAATTAGTGTGAATAATGCAGGCAGGACCTCCATATAGGACTACCAATTGATATTAACGATTCCACTCATGTGTCAAAACAAAAACAAAAAAAGAGAAAAAAAAACAATTCCTCTTTTGCTGTGTATCCAAAACTCAACTGACTTACAAGTAACTGCTCTCTGTTTAACACAACCGAAGTCTAATAGTTGGGGAGGTATGCTTAGTACTTTTTATCAGAGGTTATTGATTTGAAATTCGACATTTCTTGGGTGTCTGAAGTTTAAATAATAAATTTGTTGGGCTTATAACAACCAGTTTTGAATCATTTGATGCATCAAATGTCATCTAAGAAAATAAAGTTTTGATTCCTTCAAAATGTTGTCAAGATACCTTCATTAGCAGATGAAATGCAACACTATCAATTCTCTAATTCACTGGAAATTCACATCCTTAATTGGTAGAACTATCGAAGTCTCAAGACCAGATGGAAGCATCCCAACTGTACACATGGAAATTCTAAATACACATATTTTTCTTATTTGCATTTTTTTCTTCCTCTTTGTACTTTTTTCTTTCGTCGTTCTTGGGTAGCGAGTATTAGATTCAAGTGTGACTTTATGAATTTGGCTAAGAATGGTGTGTGCTTGCAATGTAATGCCAAGTTTCTAAAGAGACAACTGACTCCAGTAGACATGTCTTATGAACCGTGTCGCCTTTGTGAAGCTGAGTTCTGCAAGACCACAACTCATTAAAAAGAAAATATGAACTCATAAAAGTTAAGAATTTTGAAGTTTTAGCTCTTTGATCTTTTAAATATCAGTGAATAGTATATTTTGATTCATTTGTTCGTTTGAATGATAAATTCATGCATACTAATTATGTTCACGACAAATGAATGTTTCTGCACTAGCGTAAATCCAAAGCGTACTTTCAATTAGTACGATGGATATATCAAGTGATATATAATGTCAAATTTGCGTGTGATTGTTAGACTGCATTTCTACCATCGAGTTGTTGGTGGAGTTTTCAATGCTTTAGTTGTTATTCTTGGCACTGGCTAGACACCATAACTTATATAAGAATTTGTGGCAGCTTTGCCCCTGCATGATGTTACATTACAGTTTTTCTGTCAGCCAGACTCAGTCCACTACTCATCAACCAACTCATCAATACTCTAACTGGGACATGCATTCCCTCTCACGTAGGGGATACCGGATAGCTAAAGAGTTTTCATGGGATGTGGAGTGTAAGTGCAGTTTGAATGGATTAATTATTTCTAATTTAAATCAGATTTTTTCCACGTACAGTTTAGTACATTTATGAAAGAATTTTCTAATTTGAAAGCATTGTTTCAAATTCCGCTCAATTCTTTTTCTTTTTGGTTTTTCTCAAGTTCGATTTATGCAGTTCGTATGCATTTGGAAACTTAAGGTGTCGCAACTTATCAATCTCTATCCGTAGATTAGTTCGCCAAGAACGATCTCGGATGATGCCCCTGTGAAATAGCCTGTGCAGTTTTTATTAATCCGTTCAGGATGTATGTCTTTTAACAAAAATGACATTTCGACCAGTTAATTTAATATGTATATCAAGGATAAAACACTACTTGCTAAAGCAGCTGGGCATATCAAGGGATGTTTTACTTATACATATAAGTTTTGAAGTACAATAATAGTATTTTACCATTATTTTTTAATTGTTGTTTTAATTACCATGTTGGTAACATTTAACTGCCAATTTAGGTGAACTTTGTTAGTTACGCCTGCTAAGGAAAAGATCAATACAAATTTCAAATACGAAATTAAGATGAAAGCATATAGTATAAAATATCAATAGATTAATTGGTGTTAGCAAAATTAATATTTCTGGAATATTGTTTTTTGTATGTATATTCCAGAAATAGCTATAGCTATATTATTAATCGGATTATTTTTTTCATAGAGCTATATTGTTTTTTGTATATCTCTGGAATATTTGTTTTGGTTGGGGTTGTTTTTCCCCTTTTCTTGGTGTATTCAAAATTAATTTCCTTTTGATCGATCAAAAAAAAAAAAAAAAAAAAAAAAATTGGTGTTAGCAAAATGTTTGACTCCCAGGTTTAAAACACCGTGAAATAGCCCGTGCCGGTACGGCACGGGTCATTCCCTAGTAATTCTATATTTAGCCTTCCTCATTCACTTTCGTTCTTCTTCACTTCTGATAACAGAGAAAAAATCTCATCCCTCCCACCACCGTTACCTCCATCTCTCCCACCACCACCACCACAATTTCTATCACCGCACCACAGCTAACATCACCACCTCTGTCACGTTCGCTACTAATATCAGCAGATCTATCATGATTTGTGTTCCATTTCAATTGATTTCTAAACGAGATTTAGAAATTGATTTATTTTTTTAGGTTTCGATTTCATGTTGTCGATTCTGTAATGGAAATCGAAACCAGGGTTTGAGTTTTTGTTTAAGCTCATCGAAGACATGGCTGCGGTTGCTGTTAGAAATGAAAATCGAATTTATTAATATCTAGGGTTGAATACTGATGCCGAGAAGAGAATTGAATTAAACCGTGGAAATTGGAATTGAGGTGCTTGTTTCAAAAATCATCTAATTTGGAGTTTCATGTTGTGAAACAAGATGTTCAAGGGCTTGTAACTTGGGTACTTTCTGAAGGGACCATGCCTTCTTGGATCTTTATAAAGGTAAATATGGTTCCTTTACAACACTTAGAAAGCTTAATCTTAAATTTAGCCAACATACACATGTGCACGCGATAAATGAATTTTTATGGATATCTAAACTAGGTAATCTTTAGTTCCCTGCTAAGTAGTTGGGGTCTATTTCTCAAGCATTGAAATGGAGTGATTGTTGATTTAAATCCATTTGGGTGTAGCATTTCGTTATTGCCTTATTGGGTTCTGTAACTAGGACTCATGACTGGTTTATTAGACTAATTTTCTTGGTTCTGCTATCCAAGTTGTGTCGTGGATTTCAAAGTGTGAATTCGCAACTGCACATTTTGGTTTAAAAGTGTATGTTGTCGCTAGGTTTGAGTAGTACGCCCTATGGATTCACAAATAAGACATAGCATAATCACCACAACATTTTTAGCCATTTGCTTCCCTCTATGCGAGAACATCTGCACATATATATAACACACGTCAAAGTAATCACCACAACCTAACTAACTAGTCGTACTTAGTTGGTGAAAACAAACAGGAAAACTTAAGCAGAATATGGGAGTACAAAATGAGGTAATTAGGAGACGATTTCATTGTCGGACTGTACAACTCTTTTTTTAAATAAACTACAAACTTTTTCTATTCATCTTATATGGCCATTCTGTGGGAAGTGAATTTACATAAACTTGGCAAGAGTACAGATTCCATAACATGGCTCAAGTTACATTGTATTTTGCATTTCCTATTTACATTGTATAGATTGATACCCTTGCTTATCTCAAGGGGCATAAGATGCAATTTTTGACCATCATTTTATTGCACCCCCGGTGCCCTGTTGACACGAATGGGCAATTACTAGGCAGTCTAGGCGAATGGACAGTTTTCAGTTCATATTTATTCTTCGTTCATTAGGTGACAAAGCTTTGTTCACTTTGAAAGTGTATCATAGACCCAAAGGACAAATGTCATCTTTAGTCAATGCCAGCAGTTTCTAGTTTATGATTTCCCTTCCCTGATCTTCTCAATGCTTTCGTTTGGAAATTATGGCATTCGAATATGACTGTGTGCTCAGTCTAGGAACCTTTTTGTGTATGCAGGTGATGGCTGATGCAAATTTAGAAGTGGAAGCATGGAAGGATTTGGCTAAAGAAATCAAATTTGGAAATTATGGCATTCGAATATGACCGTGTGCTCAGTAAAGGAACCTTTTTGTGTAAACAGGTGATGGCTGATGCTCATATTGCAATCTTGTTTAGGTACGGTAGGTATGCAAACCATTATGGGAGCTAAAGATACTCCTGAGTGGTGACATTATGTTTCATCTGCAGCTTGCAATTGTAAAGGAGGAGTATCTATCTGCTAGTTGGTGTTGTGCTCGGTACTTTTTGTTGGACACAATTTCTCCATTATATGCTTTTTGGAGGATTAATGATTCTTTTGCCATGAATTTTGAAGTTAACGTCACAAACTATTATAAATCAGGTATGTAGTGCATCTACCAACCAAAAAACTTCCCGTGAATTTCATATAGCTTGAAACTAATTGTCTGCAATATGCCAAATGCGATGACTGCATTTGGACTCTAGATTTTGGGAACAACTTGGGAAAGTTGCTTTCCCCTTTTGGAGGTAACTTGAGCTAGTTGCTTCTGGATTTGGGAGCAACTTGAGCTAGTTGATTCCAGATTCGAAAGCAACTTGAGCTAGTTGGCTCCATTTTTTAAGAAAATAGTTAGCAATTTATCGACGTCTTTGGTCAGTGTTACCATTTATCTGTCTATTGAATGTGATTTTGATATGATTTTTTGCAGCAAAGAGATACCCAAGAGATTGAGTAGTTGCAATTCAGTTCAGGTACCTTATTCTTTTTACAGGTTCTAGCCAGTGATGTCGCAACTCTTATTACTACATTTGGAGACAGTTTGGGCTAGTTGCCTTTCACTTTTGAAGACAACTGAATATGTAAATGAGGAATGGAAGAAACTGAGTATGAATATAAAAAATCAGGGTAAGAATTAAGATGGTTTTGTTGTGATTTATTCATGCTGGTGATTGGTATTAGTGGTATGAATGATTACATGATCTGATTGTTACCGTCTGTGAAGCTGCAGTAAATGATGAAGGGTGTTGAGAGCTAGTTTTGTTGGTGATTCAATAGGTTGGTTACGAAGCTATAGAATTGCAACAATAGGGTGTACTGGAATGGGAGTTGAAGTGAAGTGCAGAACAGTTTGATGTTGCAGCTGAAGCTTGGCCAATATAGCTGGGTTTGCATACGGTTGTCAATTTGAGCTTACTGATGGATACTCTGCTGGTATATGTGAGTTTGTTTTCGCCAAACTAGGTAGCTTTTCATGTCTGTTACCTTGTGTTATGCATGAATTTGCGGAGCAATGGTAGCACAACTGACTATATGTCAGAAGATGTGTGTTCGACTCACACTAGGTTCATTTTTTTGTGTACAATTTTTATTTTTTGGAGACAACTTGTGATAGTTTCCTCCATATATGAAGACAACTTGCGCTAGTTGCTTTCACTTTTGAAGACAACTTTGTGCTAGTTGCCTTCACTTTTGAAGACAACTTGAGCTAGTTGCCTCAGATACGGAGACAACTTGAGCTAGTTGGATCCATTTTTGTTTTGCAACTTGTTCTTGTACACAATATTTATTGGAGACAACTTGAACTAGTTGCCTTCACTTTTGGAAGGAAACTTTGTGCTAGTTGCCTTCACTATGGTTTTTATGCTAGTTGCGGCGGCGGTGGTTGATGGTGGTGTTCATTGGCGGTGGTGGACATCTATGGTGGTTTTAAGCGGCAGCGGTGGACAGTGGTGGTGGTTGTTGGAGGTGGTGGACAGTTACGGCGGTGGTGGGCAGCGGTGGTGGATAGTGGTGGCGATTGGCGGTGGTGGACAATGGTTGGCGGTGGTCGTCGGTGGTGGTGGTTGGCGGTGGTGGCGATGTGGCGGTGGTGGAAAATGGTGGTTGGTGGTGGTGGTGCGCAGTGGTGGACAATGGTGGTGGTAGTTGGCGGTGGACAGTGGTGGTAGTGCTTTTTTTTTTTAATAGTGGTTAGTAGATTTGTATACACACTATAAAAGAAATACTTTAGTAATGTATTATGTTTAGGGTATTTGTAAAGTTTATAAGGGTATTTTTGCAAGAACCTCTGTAGTATGGGTATATACATAATATTCCCAGAAAAGAAAGCTACACATGATCATCGCTTTGGATGTTGGCTACATGATCATCGCTTTGGATGTTGGCTACACATGATCATCGCTTTGGATGTTGGTTTTAAATCACGTCCCGTCCCTATTTTTTGCCCAAAATATTTTTATGTAGGAAAGTTTTTTAAAGTTAGCCTATAGCCCACTTATATTTATGTAGTTTCAGCCCAAATAACATTTAATCCATAACTTTTTTATTTCATCCATTTATTTTCTTATTTTCGTTTCATGAATCATAAAAAAAATTCTCCAACCAAGTTTTTATAATTAATTATACACGCATTTTAATCTTTAACTTGTCAAATTTAGTGTTTCTATAGATAAATCCCAACTAACCATTAAATATGGAATTCGTTCCAAAAAAAAATATTTGCGACGCCCTTCGGCCGCACTTGTCGTTAATAAAATTCTAGCCCTACCGTGTGAAGATTTATGGGTCCGTCCCTGGTCAACAGTAGAGAAAAAAAAACTTTCGTTTCCTCTTGGCGGTCACTGAAAACACAGTGAACAGTTGTTTTCACCTCTATTTAATATTTTAATACGCGAACGTGAACCATCAAAAACTTGAGGGTTTAGATTTGCTGTAGGGGAAATTTTTGTACTAAAAGAAGAAGGGAGGTAGGAAAAAGCAAAGAAACAAAATTAAAGTTTCAGAAGAGAACAGAGTGTTATAAAAAGATAGTCCGCCAATAAGAAAGAACAGTATGGGAGAAGTTCAGGTGCACTCTATGGCCTGCAGCCGCTGCCCAATTATGAAATGAAGACTTGGCTTCGAAGATGAGGTCGTCAGTTTTAAAAAAATGGTTAACTTCAAATCTTCTGTTATTCCTTTATTTCCAGATTGAGCTAACAATTGTTGCCGGAATCAAACTCCAGATAAAATTACCTCATTCAGGAAAATTCTTTGTACGCCATGTGTCTGCCAATGCCCTCATGTAACCTGGAAAAACCCACGTCCAACCTGTAGTTGGTGTTAAGTTACACCACAACTTATATGCAATCTTACAGTGTATGAAAAGATGGTCCTGTGACTCAATTTCTCCACCACACAAAGAACAATCGTTTTGAAGATCATACATTTCCGTTGAAGCATGTCAATAATGTTCAGTTTTCCATGAACTAAACACCACATAAGAAAACTGACTTTTGGGGGTACTGCCTTGCGCCAAATAAAGTGAAAAGGAAAGTGAGACACACCATGGTTTGCTACCAGCTGAGAATACAATTTTTTGACACTATACATATCGGAGGGATCACTATGGGAAAATCAGCTCTGTCAACTGAGTTATTTGGCCCGTATACATTCGTAAGTACCCACTGAAAGTTATCCAGTTTATTTGTGTAAACAATGGAGAGTGTATACTCAGCAACAATTGAATCACTTACATCCACCAAATATTGATCCCAGAGAATTAATATTCCCACTTGTTGGTCGAGAAATCTCGTGACCCAGCTAGTGTTGTCACATTGTTTTGTTAAATATCAAAGGTTTTAGCATGTCAAGCACATGGAATGCCACACAAATTATGGATCGGATCTCGTCGTCAATTAGCATTATGCTCTAGGATTGCGGATGTTTTGGTCGTGAATATACATCTCGTGTCGAAGATTGGGAAAGGGATACTGCTTCATGATGTTACTGGGGTTGTGGTAGGAGAATTAAACAACAGTGATTAACAATAATGTGTCGGTTTTGCATCATGTGATGTTAGGAGATAAGTGGAAAAAGATTAGTGATGGGTGTTGATTCGAGTCTTTTTTAGCCTCTTAGCTAAGATGTTTAAAGCCAATAGCAAGTTGTTCAGTTTTTTTTTTTTCATCGTGAAAGAGAGATTATATTGAAGAAATAAGAATTGATTATAACCGACTGAAAAGGAAAATTACAACCTGATACAACTTTCAATTGAAAGAGTAAAAGATAACCCAACAAAATTCTTACAAACTGTACGAAAACGAAACTCAAGGAATACTACCTCACCTAAGCCCATTGCAAACTAAAGTTTGTTAAAGATATCCAAAGATTCATCCAAAGGAAAAGAGATGATAACCCTAATTACATCATCGTTACAAACTTGCCGCTGGCGGCGGTATTGGGGGAGGCTTACGAAATCCGAGCCGCTATGCGCAATACGAAACCTACACAAGCAATGACATACAAATGCGGAAATACTACAACTACGCAATATAGAAGCAATCACACAACACCGGCAATTACGTGGAAAAACCCCTCCAAGGTGAAGGGTAAAAAACCACGGGCAAATCTTCCACTATAACAATAATGGGTTACACACAATTCTCCCAATTTGGGGATAACAACTTCAAGGTGCATATAGCACTTGGATACCAATTTGCCTAATTACACTCACCCCTAAGGATGGATCAACAATTCATTCATATATAATATGAGATTCACTATCAATTTGAGAATAGAAGTGATTTGAGATACTTACTACTAGGGTTTGAACAAACCCTAGATTTTCCCCCCTTTGAAGAGATATGGAAATTGATCAATCAATTCTTCACCACAACAACCAAAAGATCCTTAGCTAAGAACCCTTTCTCCTTCTCTTCAAGATGCTTCAATCTCACCAAAAATTGGTGGTTTAATCTCTCTACCTCACTCACTCTCTTTCTATTTTTCCTCTCTTTCTCTTTCTTCACAAATGAAGAAGAACAACGCGTAAACACAAAAATGAGTCTCTTGGATGTTTTGTAAACATAAAAGGACTGCTGCTAACTGGCTCCCCCATTAGCTAGGGGGCATCCCAAATTGTTGGGCCATAAGACGTGAACCCAACAATCTCCCCCTCACGACTTATGGTAAGGTACCCGTCACCACCAAACCTGCCCTGCCGCAGAAATACACATGCTTGTATTTTGGTAGCGACTTTGTCATCATATCGGAACCGTTGTCATCTGTATGGATCTTCTCAATATACAAGACCTTCTCCTCGAGAACTTCTTGTATCCACTGATACCTAATATTAATGTGCTTGGACCTCGAGTGAAAACTCGAATTCTTGCTGAGATGGATGGCACTCTGGCTATCACAGTAAACGATGAACCTCTGTTGCTTCACACCGAGTTCTCTAACAAACCTCTTAATCCATATCATCTCCTTGAAACTCTTTGTAGCTGCAATGTACTCTGCCTCTGTAGTAGACAATGCCATACATTTTTGTAACTTGGATTGCCAAGACACAGCTCCCCCTGCATAGGTAAATAAGTAACCCGATGTATACTTGAGACTGTCTTGAGCACCTGCCAAATCTGAATCTGTGTAACCAACTAACTCTGGCTTGTCACCTCCATAGCACAAACACATATTAGAAGTACCCCTTAAATACCGTAGTATCCATTTCACTGCTTCCCAATGGTCCATAGCAGGATTTGATAGAAATCTGCTTACCACTCCAACTGCATGAGCTATATCCGGCCTTGTACACACCATTGCATACATCAAACTACCAACTGCGGACGCATAAGGAATTTTCTCCATCTTTCGTTTCTCAACATCATTCACAGGACATTGATCACGAGTTAACTTAAAATGGTTTGCAAGTGGAAAACTTACCGGTTCGGCCTTGTCCATGTTGAATCTTTGCAACACCTTCTCAATGTAGCTTTCTTGTGATAACCACAGCTTCCTCGCTTTCCTATCACGAGTGATCTCCATGCCAAGAATACGCTTTGCTGCACCCAAGTTTTTCATAGCAAAAGACTTGCTCAGATCTGACTTCAACCTGTCAATATTTTTCTTATCTTTGCCAACAATAAGCATGTCATCAACATATATCAAAAGAGTAAGAAAATCACCATCAGCAAATTTTTGAATGAATACACAATGATCTGAATTTGTCCTCTTGTACCCATGTTCCTTCATGAACGATTCAAACTTCTTGTACCATCTTCTTGGAGCTTGCTTCAAACCATATAGACTCTTCTTTAGCTTGCACACCATGTTCTCTTTGCCTTTGACTTCAAAACCCTCGTGTTGTGCCATATACACATCTTCCTCCAACTCACCGTGAAGAAATGCTGTCTTGACATCTAGTTGTTCTATCTCAAGATCCAAACTAGCGGCTATTGCCAAGACAACCCGAATAGAAGAAAATCTCACCACCGGTGAGAAAATCTCGTCAAAGTCAACACCCTTTATCTACTCATAACCCTTCACAACTAAGCGTGCTTTGTACCTTGGTTGTGAGTTACCATCTTCAGTCTTGATTCTGTACACCCACTTGTTCTTCAGAATTTTCTGGTTCTCAGGCTTGTCAACCAAATCAAAAGTGTCATTCTCATCTAAAGAGCCAACCTCTTCTTTCATGGATTTCAGCGACTTATGACTTTCAGGAACACTAAGAGCTTCTTGATAAGACTCTGGTTCACCTGCATCTGTGAGCATCACATACTCATGTGGTGTATACTTTGTTGAAGGTAATCTGGTTCTGTTGGATCTTCTCAGCTCAGCTTCTGGTTGTTGTTGTTGCTACACTTCTTGCTCAACATCACCCACTGGAACATCTTCATGAGCTTCATCTTCATTGCCATTACCATCAACATCATCATCATGTTGTTCAAGAGAAGGAACAACTGGATTTGGATCCAAGGTCATGTCATCTTGAAGCTTTGGCATCTCAATCTTCTCAAAGTCTTCAATAGTCTGGTCTTCAAGGAATACTGCATCCCTACTTTTGATAACCTTTTTCTCAACTGGATCCCAAAATCTGTAACCAAACTTCTCTATTCCATAGCCTAGGAACACACACTGCTTTGCTTTGTCATCAAGCTTTGATCTCTGATCTTTTGGGATATGAACAAATGACCTGCAACCAAACACTTTCAATTGATCATAAGTAAGCTCTTTGTCTCTCCATACCTTTTCTGCTACTTCTCCATCTAGCGGTCTTGAAGGAGATCGATTGATCAAATACACAGCAGTATTCATTGCTTCACCCCAGAAATGCTTCTGCAACTTGGAATGAGATAACATGCACCTGATTCACTCAAAAATAGTGCGGTTCATCCTCTCTGCAACACCATTATGTTGTTGGGTCTTCGGTACTGATTGTTTATGACGTATACCCATTCTCTTGCAATACACTTCAAGTGGCCCAATGTACTCTCCCCCGTTTTCAGAACGAAGGCACTTCAAAGTTCTACCTGTTTCTCTTTCCACCATGCTATGAAACATCTTGAACACATGAACAACATCATCTTTGGTCTTGATTGCATATGACCAAACCTTCCTTGAAGCATCATATATGAAAGTAACAAAATAAATAGCACCACCAAGTGTTTTGACCCTTAAAGGTCCACATACATCAGAATGAACAAGATCAATAATACCAGAATTGCGCTTGGGTAAAGCTTTATGAAAGGAAACTCTAGTTTGTTTACTAACTAAACAATGAGTACACTTACCCAATTGCATACCTTTGTCATTTGGCAAAATTTGTCTTTTGGTGAGGATTTGAATTCCCTTCTCACTAAGATGACCAAGTCTTCTATGCCACAGCTCGTAGATTGAATCTTTGTCAACAACATTCAACTCACCTTTCAACACCTTCACTTGTGTTTTGTACAATGTCCCACACTTCTTGCCTCTTGAAATAACCATGGAGCCCTTGGTTAGCTTCCATTTTTCATCACCCAAGTGATTGTTGTACCCTTCATCGTCTAACACTCCTGGTGACATTAGATTCAAATGAAGATCTGGTACATGTCGCACATTTCTGAGAACTAACGTACAACCAAAACTGGTCTCAACCTTCACATCACCCATTCCTACAATTTTCGCAATACCACTGTTGCCCATTCTGACTGACCCAAAGTCACCAGCCTTGTAGGAGGTAAATACATCTTCATGAGGAGTAGCATGATAAGATGCACCTGAATCAACTATCCATTTTGAATCAGAACCTGCAAAACTCACACAAACATCATTACAATCTGAGAATACAATGATATCATCATTTGTCACAGTAGCTACAACACCATTGTCTAGGTTATCATTTCCTTTCCCCTTCTTGTGTTTCTTGCTTCGGCTTTCTGCATTCATTTGAATAATGACTTCTCGTATGACAGTTCCAACATTCAACTTCCTTTCTAGACTTTGATTTACCCCTTGACTTGCTACGGACAACTTGTCTTCTGTCTTTTATTCTACCCCGATTTTCTGTCACAAGAGCTTCTGAATGAGATGAGTCTAATGACCTTCTTCTAACTTCTTCACTCAGCAAACTGCTAGTTGCAACAGTCATGTTCAACTTCTTTTCTGGAGCAGAATAACTGAGACAATTCCTCAATGGCTCCCAACTGTCTAGTAAAGTATTTAACAACAAATAAGCTTGAACCTTTTCAGGAATTTTGAGATCCATAGATGTAAGCTGATTCATGATGCCCTTCATTTTATTTAAATGTTGCGCCATTGAACTCCCTTCCTTGTAACACAGCTTTCCAAGCCTTTTGAATAGAAGAGCTTTTTCACAAGGAGACTGCTGATCATATATCTCCTCTAACTTGGTCCACAAAGAATATGCTAGTGTCTCACTAGCCACATGATGAAAAATACCATCATCAATCCACTGACGAATAAAACCGACTGCTTTTCGATTAGTAACCTTCCAATCTCCTTCACTTGTCGTCTCAGGCTTTACTCCCTTAGTCTCTATTGGACCATAGAGATCTTTACAATATAACCAGTCTTCCATCTTTGCCTTCCATATCACAAAGTTCTCACCGGTCAAA
The DNA here is from genome assembly GCA_023529315.1 of Papaver bracteatum. Taxonomy (NCBI): domain Eukaryota; kingdom Viridiplantae; phylum Streptophyta; class Magnoliopsida; order Ranunculales; family Papaveraceae; genus Papaver; species Papaver bracteatum. The sequence continues at coordinate 79,852 of JAJJWX010004639.1, read as the reverse complement.
TTTACCATTCTATTACTAGTGCTATCTTCCGCCATTGCACAGGATTAACTCAACCCAAAAGATCTGATACCACTTGTTGGGGGAGGATTACGAAATCCGAGCCGCTATGCACAATACGTAACCTACACAAGCAATGACATACAAATGCGGAAATACTACAACTACGCAATATAGAAGCAATCACACAACACCGGCAATTACGTGGAAAACCCCTCCAAGGTGAAGGGTAAAAAACCACGGGAAAATCTTCCACTATAACAATAATGGGTTACACACAATTCTCCCAATTTGGGGATAACAACAACTTCAAGGTGCATATAGCACTTGGATACCAATTTTCCTAATTACACTCACCCATAAGGATGGATCAACAATTCATTCATATATAATATGAGATTCACTATCAATTTGAGAATAGATGTGATTTGAGATACTTACTACTAGGGTTTGAACAAACCCTAGATTTTTCCCCCTTTGAAGAGATGTGGAAATTGATCAATCAATTCTTCACCACAACAACCAAAACATCCTTAGCTATGAACCGTTTCTCCTTCTCTTCAAGATGCTTCAATCTCACCAAAAATTGGTGGTTTAATCTCTCTACCTCACTCACTCTCTTTCTCTTCTTCCTCTCTTTCTATTTCTTCACAAATAAAGAAGAACAACCCGTAAACACAAAAATGAGTCTCCTGGATGTTTTGTAAACATAAAAGGACTACTGCTAACTGGCTCCCCCCATTAGCTAGGGGGCATCCCAAATTTTTGGGCCATAAGACGTGAACCCAACAGGCGGCGCCTATCACCATTTGTAGCACCACTGTCATCAGTCATCAGCAACCATTGAAAAACCTCCCCTTGATTTGTTACCCTGAATATCAACAGAAATTGACACCTTGTCGATTTAGAACTAAAGATGGGATGCTTCTTCATCATCACAAACCAACACTTTGCTGGTTGAGAACTGTAGAGCTACGAGATGGGGGTATAAGGAATGTTTGATATGGAGGTTTTAATTTAGGTCGAGATTGAACATTGAAGTGTCTGTATGAATCGTCTTTGGATGATGAAAACTTTTATAGGATTTCACGGATTATGTAGATCTTGAAAAACTACAAACCTAGATGAGGTGAGATTTGCAGAGGGAAAAGAAAAGTGGAGAAAATTCTTCAATCTAGAGAATTGAAGAGAGATTGGGAAAGAAAACTTCAAGCATCCATGGCTACTTGAGCATCTGCAATAACCTAGAGATACCTGATGACCGAAAACTAAAACTAAATTTTTAAGTAAACTAAAAGAGAGAAGAAGTCTTGCTCGGATCCGGTCCGATTCGACTAGATCCGAGCAAGCAAGGAGCAGCGGCGGTTTTTTGGTTGAGAAATTTCCTGTTTAGTCCACTAACCCGACCCGGGTTAATGGCTAATCCAGCAGGAAAACATTTATACTCGCTAGTCCAAAAATGTTTTGAAAAGAGTAATTAAAATTACTCTACTAACCCTAACATATAATACTACCTTTGTTACTACATATATTACTATGTACTACATATGTTACTAGTAGAATATAGTAAAATATGTAGTATGTAGTAACATATGTTACTAGTAGTAAGTTACTAGTGGTACGTTATGTCATACTACATATCAATATGTTATGTACTACATATAAATAAATACCGTTATTTTTTGTATTGATACAACATATCACTAGATATTGATATGTAGTATCGATATGCTATGTACTACATATCAATACTGTTATGTTATGTATTGATACTACATATTAATACTGTTATGTTATACTACATATGTTACTACTACATATTAATACTAGTGACATTTGTTACTAGTATAGTACTAGTAGTACTAATTACTACTAGTATACTATTTACTACTAGTTACTACTCCCTCCGTTCCACTTTAGATGATGTTTTAGGGTTTTTTTTTGTGTTCCAAAATAGATGAGTGTTTTGCTATTTTCTCTAAATTTTCACTAATTTACCCCTGCTTTGGGATCACAATATAATATTCATTGTCTTTGTTATCAGTGAGAGATAATATCTAATTTAATATTTTAAATCTATTCATTGTCTAGTAACATTTACATGTGTTGATAAATATTAGATCTGGAAGGGTGTTTTAGGCATTTAGAAAACACACTTTATAATCTCCACAAAGTTTTTGGACTAGCGAGTAAATAATCTGGTCTAAACACATGTTTTTGGACTAGCGAGTAAATATTTTTCATGGATGACTAGCCATTAACCGAGTCATGAAAAACTGGATTAAATAGTAATTCCTACTTTCTGGTTTCTGTAGTTAGGGTCTAAGAGAGGGGGAGAGATTTGTTGGTAGTTAATAGCAAGTTGTTCAGTGGGGAGACTATGTTAGGGAATACCAAGATTGGCGATGATTAGATTCCCATATATAACATTGGGGAGGGATCGGGTGACATGGTTGGGTTGACAGACTCAACCATAGCCCCTCCCCACCCTTGGATATTGCCAATTTTAATGGCTGTGATGTATTTATAAAACATGTGGCTGTGATGTATTTCTAAGATTGGGGGTGGTAATATCCAAGGGTGGGGAGGGGCTGTGGTTGAGTCTGTCAACCCAACCATGTCACCCGATCCTTCCCCTATAACATTAACAAGACATCATAATACTGCATTGGGCTTAATACTTTCAGAGTCAAGAGATGGGATAATCAATCCCTACTGATGAATAGGAATATTTTAAGAAGTTCAGCACGTAACAATTTCAAAGAGGGTTGTTTTTGGGCATACAAAATAATTATATGAATATTTTATAGTGTTTGTTGCTGCAATTGGAGGAACTAGGTTCAGAAAAGGGGAATCAACGAAGAGCTCAATTGTGTATCAACAGTATAACGCACACCTGATGTTTGGGAAAAGTCCTGAGTGGCTGAGTTAGAGTGGTGTTTTGGGTTACATCTTAACCTGAAATTCCATCTGAATTGGGGTTTGTCTTGATGTTGAACTGCAGTCCAGCTGTGTTTGTGAAGGAGATGGTAACATATCTTGCTGGTGCTAGGCTTCAGGTGGTATAAAAGAAGACGCAAATGGGGTCTGATATACTGAAACAAAGAAGAATAAAGTGAGTCTTTGAAGCTAAGAGTCTACAACTGTATAGGGTACGAATGGTGGAGAAGGTTTTCAGGGAGTTGGTATAGGCGCAGTTCAAGAAGGGAAGATGGGTGTTGTTAATGTAAGAATCTGTTAGCTGGTGGATTAAGGAATCTGTGGAGGAGAACTTGGTGTTAGCTTTAGTGCAGGTTTCATTGTTGGTGGTAATCCTTCAATGGGTGAAGCAGTCAGGTGTTGACAGAGCTTAAATGGGAGTTGATGTTGGTATGGAAGATGGCATGGACAAGGCAGGTGATACTGCAGTTGGAATGGATTCTGGAGAATAAGATCATTGCAGCTGCAATGGTTTGAAGAATTGCGGGGAGATTAAGTTTGCTCCGATAGTGTGGTCGAGCCGAAGCTGAATTTGACCTGTGACTAAACTGCAGGAGAAGGGTTTGCAGGGCCATATTGCTGCTGATATTTTGATGTTGAGATGGCTGAGATTAAAATTACAGGGTATGAAGGCAGAGTTGATGCAGTTGGTTGTTACTGGTTCTGGTGGGTTGTAATGCATAGCTGGTGATGCTCAAGGGTTGAACTCGGTTTGCAGTGAGTGGAGGTGGTTAGGTGAAGTTGTGCTGCAGTTGAGTGCCGGAGATGGAAAAGAGGTTTCTGTAGAGAGATAAAATGTTATAGAAGTTATGGTGCTTGTCTGGTGAAATGTTGGAGCCAAGAACAATGCTAAAGACTCGTTCCTTGAACTGAGGTGAAGCTGCAGTTCTGGATATTGGCATTACAGATAGTTATGGCGTGAACTATGAGGTGTTGTTGCTGGAACATTGGCTGAGTCTGTTTACATCTTGGGATTGAATGTGCTACTGGCATTGAAGCTAAGAAGGGAAGATGGCTGGAATTGGTGAACAAATGACTGGAAGTATAGCAGTGACATTGGCCTGAAATCAATAATGCAGAAACTGTGCAAAACACATCTAGAATGGCGAGACGGTGAGCATAGCCCGGGATGTCGGATTTCGGAACTTGAAGCATGGATTGCAATATTTCAGTGAATCGCGATGGGGGTATGAGTCGGATCCAAGAATTGATGGCTGGAAGTATGAGCTACGCGTCACGCTTTTGGGTACGTTTTCGCAAGAACAAGAAATTGGTTTAGGTGGTATTTTGTGAATGTTTGAAATGCAGAGAAGGAGAGATGAGATGCTGGAAGATGCACTAGCTAGTGACAGTTTCTGAAGAGAGAAGTGGCCTGAAACAATTTTCCGGCGACCAGATTCCAGTGCCGATGACCGGATTCCTGTGATGACGTCAGCACTCCAACAACCCGTTTTGGACCCGAAAATTCCAAAGATATATTTTTCACACATGGGCTTGGTGGACTGGTAGATGGACGTGGACTTGAAGATTTTGACCTATTTTTGGAAGGAGAAAAAGCTATAAAAAGGAATTTTTCTACACAATTTGGGAGACAAAGTTATATTCTATTCTTGGAGCTTTTGCAGAGAACTACTTCTAGGGTTTGCTTTCTTTTATGTTTCATCTTATTTCTTTGAATATTATGATGATGAACTCCATGAATATGAGTAGCTAAATACAACAATTGGTTATGGGATAAAAGTTGATTTCTTCAAGCATGTTATTTGATTCTATGAATTAGTTTTGTCTCAATTTTATCGTTTATGATTCATCGTTTATATTATCATATGATTTGAATGATAGTTTGGTTGAGTCCGGAATCAATTGGATTTGTTTTCATCTCTAAAGCTATATTAGGGTTTTCAATACGTAAAAGTTGTTATCTCTGATTTTTAGTAGCATCTTGTGGTTAATACTTGTAGTGATACATCTTTTTAATCGCATATGAATCATAACCTTTGTTAAAATGAATTAGTGCTTTTACACGTTTGTTTGCATCGATTAGTCTTATTTCATAGAACTTATTGCTCTTAGGGAGTTAAACCTAATTGTGCTTTTACACTTTAGGTTGCTTTTTAAGAAGATTTCACAATAGCATCTTTTAATGTTGTTTGTGATAAAATCAGGAAATAAACGGGATACTCTTGCGATCAAGATATCCTAGGACTTTTGATAATTGAGAGATTAAATACCAATTCTAATCATAGATGAAAAATACATGTTTGTGAATGATACTATCCCTTAACCAATATCTTCTCCTTATTAATTATTCCAACTATTTACTTTGCTTAATTTAGTATTATTACTTAGATAAAAACAAAAACACACCTTGGGTTATTTGGTTACATAAGAATCTGAAAATTGCATAAGAACAATCGCCTCTCTGTGGATACGAACTCTTTCTTATCGAATACTATATTCATAATTAGTAAAGTGAGGAAGTGAATTATTTTTGACGCATACGATACGCATCATGCACGGATGAACGGATTGGGTGCGGATAATCCAATGGACTTATGTTAGTTAAAATTTATAATGAAAAATTAAAGCCAATATAGATGACTTCTTATAGAACCTACACATTTTATATATGTATATAAATATAGAAGTATCGCGGACAACACTCCAAACAAACACTATAAAATTTCAAAACTATTCATATATTTTCTAAAAATTATATAAATATCTTTAATCTAACGGGTATGGATGTCCAACGGATTTTCAAAGTTGCATTCGGGTCCAATTCATAATTCGTTGGATTTCAAATATCTCATCCGCGTCCAACCCATTAGCGAACGGTCCGGACATCCATCCGCACAAGTACGGTTGGTCTCGGTTAAATCCGCGGATGACGGATAAAATGCTCACCCCTAAATTCACAATCACATTCGGCTCACAAGTTTTCAGTTTCATGAAGTTCAAAAACATTTGTTTTTTCCTTTAAATTGTCTATTTTTTGTGAGCCAAGTTTTTAACTGGGGTGCACGCTACAACTTTCACTATTGGCCCAAATTGATTCCGGGTGGTTTCTTTTTTCTTTTTTAACTTTTTAATATTTCCAAAAAGAGTCGCATTTGCTCTATTTTTGTTTTCTTTCTCCCTTTCTCATAACCGTTGTTTCAAAAAAAAAAAAAAAAAAACTCTCTGAAACAAATCTTCATTAATCTTTGATTCTCTAATATCCAAATCCGTTGGATATTATCTGATTTTTCATATTTTCCAAATATATTTGAATACAATACGTAAATATATTATTAGTATTTTAATTAAATAAAATCATCGCAATTGTATGCGATCTATAGGTTTTCTCAGTTTCAATTTCATTATCTCTCTAATGATTCTCTTAAATCCATTTGAGGTTTTTCATAGCCTTATAGGCGTTTCTAGCAATTGTTACAACAACTGTTTCAAATTCATCATGGACATTTTCTTCCGGCTTGACATATATCTAAAGTTTCATGAAGATCAATGGTTACCGAATGTAATTGTGATAATGATGTTTTTTGCTTATTACTCCCTTTTGGGACAACATCTTAATGAAGAAGACAGTGAAGAAGAAGATAAATTCTTCAAATAAAAATGGTAGAATTCTAAATCAAAAGCCATCCCTCAAGTATCATGAATTTCCTTTTTGAAATTCATGTATTTAATACATTTGTATTACAATTTGCTTATTATTGTGATACAAAAAATCTGTATTTTATTATGTTTATCAATGATGTATTGAACATGATGTATACAATCTTTTTCTATTAATGAAATTGAGAGGATTACCTCTCTTCCCGTCAAAAAAAAACTTTTTGATATTTCCCCTCTAAAATTTCGTTGAAAACAGGAGAGAGTGGCACACAATAATTTACGAAAAACTCCATGAACACAGCGGTAGAGCTTCCATTGCGGGATAAAGGTACCTCATAAATGGATGCAAATGCTCAAAATCAAATATTTGCCCATCAGTTTTTCAAAATTTTCCCATCCCGTAGGATTTTTCCTTAGGGGGTGGGCAACGTTGATATATTTGGAAAAAGACTATAGATGCACTCAATTCACTTGGGTAGGATCAGGTGGAAAGTATAGCAATAGCATACACTAGGATTCAAAACAAATATCATGACATACAACACACAATAAATTAATGTCATGATTTAAATGTTTCATATGATTAAAACTTTATAAATAGACGTGGTGTAAAATTAAATCTTAATTTGAGTTTACAAAAGTTTGAAAAAAAAAAGTCCAATCGGCCTAAGAATTGATAATAATTAGGGTGAAGAAAGCCACTTTTACTAGAGGTCAAACCGATTTTTGGGTGGAAAAAAATGTTTTCCCCTTATCAATAATTGTGATATTAATTTTCCATATCACCCGTACTTTACATATAATAAGTTTTCACCAGAGTCGCTACTTTATTACGCTGGTATTGTACGGTGAGATTCCATTTTCTACTGTTGTTAGATCACTGCTATTTTGTGTGACGAATAATAATACTACTCTGGATTAGAAAAATGTTAGATTGGCTTTATATGTAAGAGTTCAAGATCACCATTATCACTGATTATATAGAGAACGGAACGAGGGAGGACCTTAGCTACATATATGGTACAGACAATAACTGTTAGTATAATACGTCACCATGATCAGCCATTGCCACCCATCAATAATTGCATGAGGGAGAGAACTTTACGCTAGAATGGTAAACGTCATCTAATTCACATTATCCGCGTGAGACCAATTTTATTATGATGACCTGAATTCCATCTCTATTTCATTTGATCTGTGTGTTCTCATCAGTTCTAAACTTACCCTCGTTATATTAAGTATTTGCAGATGTGAGAACATAAGAAAGTGCAAATGAAATAGAGAATGTAGTAAGACTTTTACTGAGTTTTTTCTTCTACTACCGCAAACGGATGTACCGGCTCTTAATAAGGACAAGTTTATGTATAATTAGAAGCTACCGGCTCACCAGGAGTAGTAACACATGATATATAGCCTTAGGAACGATGAATGGAACCTCAAAAATGGTTATTAACGGGTGAAGACCATTTTTTACATCACCTCAAAATTGGCTTTCCCCCTAGTAAAAATGACTTTCCCCCTAACAATTATCTAAGAATTAGCATCTTGCCATGTAGATGAGAGGTTGGGGGAAATTGAAGAAATATTATAGAGATGGTGTAAAGACCTCTTTGAAAATAATTAAAGTAAGGTACGCGATAAAGTGTGTGATTGGCAATTGGTTTCAAGAAAGCCGGGCCTTAACGTAAAATTTCTATTTTTTTCGGTGAGAATTAATAAATTATGCTTCCAGAAAAAAAGAAAATGACTATCTACAAAAAAAATGTAATTATTTCCTTTGATTTGATTATTGGGTTTGTATATGATCATAGTTCAAAAACAAATTAAAATTTCCCATTTCTTTAAATTGTGTGGTTTATATTTGAGACATGTTTTTGGGCATACCAAAAAATTACCGGGCATACTCAAGGTTCGTCTCACAACTCTTTTTTTGCCTAGGTTTGCTAGGTTCGGCTCACAATGTATGCCCGATAATTTTCTAGATTGAAGAATTTGTCCATCAGATTCGGTAACCATTGATCTTCATGAAACTATAGATATATGTCAAGCCAGAAGAAATTGTCCATGATGAATTTGAAACAGTTGTTGTAACAATTGCTAGAAACGTCTATAAGGCTATGAAAAACCTCCAATGGATTTAAGAGAATCATTAGAGAGATAATGAAATTGAAACTGAGAAAACCCATAGATCGCATACAATTGCGATGATTTTATTTAATTAAAATACTAATAATATATTTACGTATTGTATTCAAATATATTTGGAAAATATGAATAATCAGATAATATCCAACGGATTTGGATATTAGAGAATCAAAGATTAATGAAGATTTGTTTCAGAGAGTTTTTTTTTTTGGAAACAACGGTTATGAGAAAGGGAGAAAGAAAACAAAAATAGAGCAAATGCGACTCTTTTTGGAAATATTAAAAAGTTAAAAAAGAAAAAAGAAACCACCCGGAATCAATTTGGGCCAATAGTGAAAGTTGTAGCGTGCACCCCAGTTAAAAACTTGGGCTCACAAAAAATAGACAATTTAAAGGAAAAAAACAAATGTTTTTGAACTTTCAGGCGAAGAGTATCCATCGGGTTTCTTTCTTTTATTTTATTTTAATTTCTTGGAGGCATTATTCTTTGCAAGCACGCAAATTGTTGCCAACACAGTTTACATAATGAAACTATCGACTATGTGATCTTTTGCTGCTTAATTTTCAAAAGTTGTTATGAACAAGGGCTTAGCTTGAAACCATGTTTATAACAATACTTACAGTTTCCTCCCCCGAGTTTTAATTTTTGGGACGCCATGTATATGACCTTAAGTAAATTTGAAGTTAGAAAATTACTGTTTCCAAACGCCCATAATGTGGCGAAAGCGAAGAAAAGCCCAATTACTTACCACAAAAAACCCGATTCCCTAGATGTATAAAAACCATCTAAGTAATCCCTATATTATTTTCAATAAACTAACCCTAATCACCGTCATGGCGTCGAGAATCTCTGTTAGACACATTCCTCTGAAGTTCTCAAGTAATTCCAGAAATCTTTTCGATCGCCAGGGAAAAGCCATTGATCAAAGCTTTTCCTCCGTCAATCAGAGACATCAGACCACGGCCGTGAAACCGCCCACGACGACCAAAGTCCGATCCGATTTGCCGTAAAGAATTTAACCATCTTCAAAAAAGAGTTAACAGAGTCGAAGAAAGAACTCATGGCATTCAGAAAAACTTGATTAGGGGAGTTGAAAAATCAGGATCCACTGAAATAGTCGCCATTAAGGGAGTTGAACAAAAACTGAAAGAGTTGGAGAAAACAGTTAACGACTTTAAAAGCCGCGAAGAATTGGCATACCAGGAAAAAATTAGAGAAATAGGACGCTCTAATGAAATCAAGAGGGTATTTGAAGACAGAGTGAGAGCAGTCGAGGAAACAGTTAATGAAGCCTTGACTAGCCGTGCAGATTTTACATGTCGGCAAATAGAAGCTAGCGATCTTCAGAACAAGAAATTTGACGAAAAAGTAAGAGAAGTTGAAAAAATACTGAAAGAAGGTGAAAAAAACATAGCTATCCAGGTATTAACAAACCAAAAGGATTTGATACTTGAGCGCCAGAAATTTGAAGAAAAATGGAAACAAGTTGAAAAAACACTTGAAGAATTATCTGTAGGTGTTACCCTTAGGCTAAAGAGATTTGAAGAAGGAGCGAAGGAATTTGAAAAAAAACTCAAAGAAGGTCAAAAAATAGCTATCCAGGTATCCAAAGACTGTCAAGATTCGCAATATCAGCGCCTGAAATTTGAACAAAGAGTGAAAGAAGTTGAAAAATTACGGGAAGAAGGAGCGAAGGAATTTGAATAAAGACTCAAAGAATGTGAAAAAATAGCTATCCAGGTATTCAAAGACCGTCAAGATTCGCAATATCAGCGCCTGAAATTTGAAGAAAGAGTGAAAGAAGTTGAAAAACTACGGGAAGAAGGAGCGAAGGAATTTGAAAAAAAACTCAAAGAATGTGAAAAACTAGCTAGCCAGGTATTACAAGACCATCAAGATATGGCATATAAGCGCCTGAAATTTGAAGAAAGAGTGAAAGAAGTTGAGAAACAACGGGAAGAAGTTTCGAAGTTAAAGAAAGTATGTGAATCATTTGCTAACCAACTGTTAAAAAGCCGTGAAGATTTGACACATCGGGAAAAAGAAGCTAACGATCTTGAACGAATGAACTTCGTACGTTTTCAAGATAGCATTAAGAAAGTTGAAGAAAGAATGGACAAATTTGAAGAAAAAGTGGCCGCAATGTATCGCAATCCTTGCATCTATATGATGTATGGAGCTGGGGTATATGCTACAGCATTTTTGTTGGATCGCATCATATGACTTGCTTTGCCACGCTTTTTAATTTACAAGGTAATATTTCGAATATATGAATTGTGGGATTATTCGTGTTTTTTTCTTCTTTATTAGTTTTGAGTCCGAGCTAGTATCCGTTTTCTTTTAGTGTGGTAAAAGTTGGATGCTTTTTATCAAAAGAAATATTTCAATTATTTGTTGATTTGTTAATTTTTTATCTATTTATAAGGCATTGAAATTAAAAAATTTGGTCGATTAAAAAAACATACAAAAAATGTGATGCGTATGGAAGGTAATTGTAATTTTTCAGTTCATTCTAGGTGCTCTGATTTATAGAAAACGGTGGCAAGAACTTGGGAGGGATTACCCAATTGTTCACATAGGTGCTAGCGATTTCTCATGCATATCTTTTCTGGGGGAGTCTGTAAGGTTTAATTTGTTGACATGAAAATATTGTCAGATTACTCAGATAGGAGTTAAATACACGACAGCGGACCAAATGATTACAAATATCTCTGTGTTTAGAAAACACCAATAAGGAATGGTTATGCTTGTGAATGATTTTAGAGGTTTAAGCGATTAACCCTATACTCAAGGAATACGATGATTCTCATAGCATTGAGAGCACATCAAAATAATGGTTTTGTTTTTTAATCTTTTCATGGTTCATTTAGAAGATATGATTAAATGATAAAAGCCTTTTCAGTGTACTATCTTTTATGTAAAGGAATGGTTCCCAGACTGAATCTCAGTTCTTACTCTTACCAAAAATGCAGAGAAAAATACTTATCTCATATGACATGCTAATTCTGTTTGCGAGAAGGGTTGAGGTCACATTTCGTGTGTTCTTTTTCCCTTTGGATTAGAGGTTTTTAGACCAAGATGATTTACAATTTGCGATACTACTGAGAACTTGATCTTACTTAAATTGTATTGAATATCAGACACTACAAAGTGTGCAAGATTGCAAGGTAAGTGCCAAGGTTTTGTGGTAAACCCATGAAGATTTTTCTTGAAAGATGTGATGGTTAGCTAGGTTGATTTTTAGGTACCCGCTTAAATAGTTGGTCCTTCAACGAGACAAATCAAAAGGTGCCAGTCTATCCTGGAAGATCTTAACTAACTTGGTCTGACTAGTTCCTCCGCTGGTGAAGCCATGATTTTGAGAAGAAAGGGGCAAAGGAAATAAATTTCTTTCGGGCAATATTTTACTTGGTTTTCAAGTTAAGCTTGTAAAACTGAAAAGTTTGCACATAAAACCTTAGGCAACTGACTACTGATGCCCAGAATTGCCTCTGTCCTTATGGGTTATGCGCTCCACTTTTATTATTATTTTTATTGTTATTTTTAAAAATTATCATCCATTATTAAAGAACGGTTTGTAGGAGAGACGGTTAATGGTTTGAGGGTACAACATCTCCGGATGCCTTTAATGGACCTGCTGGTGCCATTGCTGAACATTTACCTAGTTCCATCAATGATGTAGTCGATCTATGGCTCGATGGAAAGTTCCCTTCACAAACTCTTACACCCTTGCACAAGCCAGATGGGGGAATTCGCCACATTGCTGTTGGGACAGGGTGGAGGAGATTTATCTAAGGTAGTTGCCCAAGATTTGGGGAAGGACATGTGCACTTACCTTGAAATTTCCAGTATGGGGTAGGAATACCATGGAGGGGAAACCATTTTCCACTCTGTCAACGTGATTCTTCGAGAGAAGGGTAATTCTCCATCTATAACCACGTTAATGGTTGATTTCAGCAACGCCTTCAACATGATCAATATGCCATGCTTCAAGAGGTACATGTAGAATAATGTCTTGAATAAAGCACTTTCGGCTTTACTTTGATCTAGTGGAGTGGAACTTTCGGCTGCATACAATATAGTGAACTTTCGGTTAATTTCAGCTAGCACTCAAGTGAACTAGAGTAGGTGGAGTGGAGCTAGCACTCAAGTGGATTAGTGGGGACTAAATGTGTCGACACATATTCCTTCTTTAACCTATATAAGGAGTCATTAGTTTCCTTATTATAGCATCCCAAAATCAGTGAGTTGAAGAGAGAAAGAGAGAGTGTAAGGAAGCCATTGTAGGCTTGTTCTTAAGAGAGAGTAAAGGAGTGAATCATACTCTTGTAACCTTGTTCATATCATAGTGCAACATTATCGTCGTCTTCCAAAGTGGATGTAGATCATCTTGATCGAACCACTATAAATCCTTGTGTTGTGTGTGTGTCTATTTTACATTTGTTTTCATTTCTATTTCAATTCTCTATTGATTGTTCTTAGAAGAGCCGTTGGTCATAACAAATTGGTATCAGAGCTCCGGGTAAAAACGATCTACGATGGCGGCAAAGTATGAGATTGAGAAATTTGATGGAAGAAATGATTTCAATTTATGGAGGCTAAAGATGAGGGCTGTTTTGGTGCAACAAGGTTTGGTGAAAACTTTGAAGGGGAAAACGGCTCTAGCAGAAACATTGAAGGATGAAGAAAAGGAAGATCACCTGGAGAAAGCACATGGATTAATTCTATTGTGTTTGAGCAATGAGGTCTTGAGAGAAGTGGCGGCGGAAACGACACCGGACGGGCTATGGAACAAGTTGGAGAAAAGGTATATGACTAAATCCATAACTAATCGTTTATATCTTAAGAATAAATTACATACTCTTAAAATGCATGAAGGAACGTCTATTATAAATCATATTGATGATTATAATAAAATTCTCTTGGATTTGGCAAATATTGAGGTCAAAATTGAAGATGAAGACCAAGCTTTGGGTTTGCTTTGTTCCTTACCACCATCTTATGAAAATTTTGTTGATACCGTAATGTATGGAAAAAATACAATTTCCATGGAAGACGTTAAAGCGGCCTTGAACTCTAAGGAGTTAAAGAAGACGGGTATCGACGGTAAAGATAATTCGGGAGATAGGTTGTTCGTTAGAGGAAGAGGAAACCAAAAAGGCGGATTTGATAGGAGTAGATCAAAGTCAAGGTCTAAATCAAAATCCGGTAAATTCTATTGCTTTCATTGTAAGGAAAAGGGGCATTTCAGGAAGGATTGTCCAAAATTGAAGAATGTCGAGAAGTACTAACCAAGGCACCGCAGCAAATGTTGAAGAAGAAAGTGATGATGGAGCGGTTCTCACGGTTCATACCGAAAGCTCGGAGAACGGGTGGATTCTTGATTCGGGGTGTACTTTTCACATGTGTCCTCATAAAGAGTGGTTTACTACTTATCAAGGTAGAGAAGGTGGTAAAGTTCTTATGGGAAACAATGTCACTTGTAAAGTGGTGGGTGTAGGTACAATTCAAATTAAGATGTATGACGGTATGGTGAGGACTTTAACTAAAGTTAGGCATGTTCCGGACCTGAGAAGAAATCTTATTTCTTTGGGTACGCTTGATTCAACTGGCTGCAAGTATCAAGGGGAAGGTGGAGTTATTCGTGTCTCAAGAGGAAGTCTTACAATTATGAAGGGCGAGAGAATTAATGGTCTTTATACGCTGCAAGGTACTACTGTGATGGGTGATGCAGCTGTATGTTCTTCAAGTTCTGATGATGATACTACCAAGTTGTGGCATATGCGGCTAGGGCATATGAGCGAGAGAGGGGTTTGGCTGTTTTGAGCAAGCAGGGATTGCTTTGTGGTCATAAAACAGGAAAACTTGATTTATGTGAACATTGTGTCTTTCGAAAGCAGTGTAGAGTCAAGTTTAGTACATCTATTCATAACACCAAAGGTATTCTGGATTATATTCATTCTGATCTTTGGGGTCCTTCTCGGGTCGATTCACATGGTGGTGGTAGATATATGCTGACGTTCATTGATGATTTCTCAAGGAAAGTATGGGTATTCATACTTAAACACAAAGATGAAACTTTTGTCAGTTTCAAGCAATGGAAGACTATGGTTGAAAAGCAAACCGGAAGACAAATAAAGTGCTTGAGGACAGACAATGGTTTGGAATTTTGTGGGGGTGAGTTCAATGAGTTCTGCAAGGAGGAAGGGATTGTGGGACACCGCACAGTCAGAAAAACACCACAGCAAAATGGTGTTGCAGAAAGGATGAATAGAACCATAATGGAGAAGGCACGGTGCATGCTCTCCAATGCCAGGTTACCAAAGCGTTTTGGGCGAAGCGACAAACACATCAGCTTATTTAGTGAACATATCTCCATCGACTTCCATTGAGTGCAAGACTCCAAATGAAGTTTGGACAGGTTCGCATGCTAACTATGAAGACTTGAAGATATTCGGATGTCCATCCTATGCTCATGTGAATGAGGGGAAGCTAGAGCCTAGAGCAAAGAAGTGTATATTTCTTGGGTATGCAAAGGCATGAAAGGCTACAGGTTATGGTGTCCAGCAGAAAGATCAAACAAGTTTCTTATCAGCATAGATGTGAAATTTGATGAGCAATCGAAGTTGAAGCCAAAGAATGAAGAACTAGATGGAGAAGCTGAAGAGGGTGTTAGTGATAAGGTGGAGTTTGGTGACAAGGTGGAACTTGAGGTGAAAGTTCAAGGAAGCAATAAGACTGTTGTTTCTGATGATGATGATGATCAAGATATTGTGCAAGAACCTTCCCAGGAAGAAGAAGCACAAGGTCATCAGTACAATCTTGCAAGATACAGAGAGAGGAGGGAAGTTAGAGCACCTCAAAGATACGGCCATGCTGATTTGGTTACATATGCATTTGCAGTAGGTGAGAGCATAGATAGGGATGATCCAATAACCTATGAAGAAGCAATCGGTGGTGAAGAATCAGCAGAATGGGTAGCATCCGCAATTGAAGAAATTGAGTCTCTTGACAAGAATGGAACTTGGGAGATAGTTGCAAGACCAAAAGGGCAGAAGGTTGTTGGAAGCAAATGGGTCTTCAAGAAGAAACAAGGTACTTCAGATGGTGAAGGAACAAGGTACAAGGCAAGGCTTGTGGCAAAGGGGTTTACGCAAAGAGAAGGCATTGACTACAATGAGGTATTCTCTCCTGTTGTTAAACATAGTTTTATTAGAACATTGCTTGCTATAGTTTCTTTGAAAGATCTAGAATTGGAACAACTAGATGTTAAGACGGCTTTCCTTCATGGTGATTTGGAAGAGCGTATTTATATACAACAACCAAAAGGGTTTGAAGTTCCTGGAAAAGAAGACCATGTATGTTTGTTGAAGAAATTTTTGTATGGTTTGAAGCAATCTCCAAGGCAGTGGTATAAACATTTTGACACATTTATGGTGGCAAATGGCTATAATGGGGAGTAAGTATGATAGTTGTGTATATCCTTTGGAAACTCCAAGATGGTTCATTTGTGTATTTACTCTTGTATGTTGATGATATGTTGATTGCTTGCAAAGACATGTCAGAGATACAGAAGCTGAAGGAGCAGTTGAGTAGTGAGTTTGAGATGAAGGATTTTGGCGCAGCAAAGAAGATATTGGGCATGGAGATTCATAGAAACCGAGCTGAAGGCAAATTGCATTTTTCCCAGAAGGCTTACATCGAGAAGGTGTTGGAGCGGTTTGGTATGAAAGATGCAAAACCAGTAAGTACTCCTTTGGCAGCTCATTTTAAACTTTCTAGAAAGCAATCACCTAAAACTGCAGATGAGGAAGAGTATATGTCTCGAGTTCCATATGCAAGCGCAGTTGGTAGCATCATGTATGATATGGTTTGTACAAGGCCGGATATCGCAAAAGCTGTGAGTGTGGTAAGCAGATACATGGGTAGTCCCGGGAAGGATCATTGGCAAGCTGTAAGTGGATTTTGAAGTATCTAAGGGGAAGTACAGATGTTGGTTTAGTGTTTGATAAACACTATGGTGATTCGACGAATGTTGTGGGTTATGTTGATTCTGATTATGCAGGTGATCTTGATAGAACAAGGTCATTGACATGTTATAATTTTACATTGTGTGGTAGTACTATCAGTTGGAGGTCAGTTTTGCAAAGCACGGTTGCATTGTATACAACTGAGGCAGAGTACATGGCAGCCACGGAAGCAGTGAAGGAAGGTATATGGTTGATGGGTTTGGTTGGTGATTTGGGTTTCAAGCAAGAGAATTCAACTTTGTTCTGTGACAGTCAAAGTGCCATTCACTTGAAAAAGAACCAGATGTATCATGAGAGAACGAAGCACATCGATGTCAGGTATCATTTTATCAAGGATGCAGTTGAGGAAGGTAGGATAGCAATGCTAAAGGTTCCTACAGAGGATAACCCTGCAGACATGTTGACGAAGCCAGTATCAAGTTCAAGCACTTCTTGGACTTGTTTGGTGTCAACAGGTGTTGAGAACCCTTGTGGGGCTGAGCGAAGACGATGATGATGAGTGGTGATGGTATTCAAGTCAAGGTGGAGATTTGTAGAATAATGTCTTGAATAAAGCACTTTCGGCTGCTTTACTTTGATCTAGTGGAGTGGAACTTTCGGCTGCATACAATATAGTGAACTTTCGGTTACTTTCAGCTAGCGCTCAAGTGAACTAGAGTAGGTGGAGTGGAGTTAGCACTCAAGTGGATTGGTGGGGACTAAATGTGTCGACACATATTCCTTCTTCAACCTATATAAGGAGTCATTAGTTTCCTTATTATAGCATCCCAAAATCAGTGAGTTGAAGAGAGAAAGAGAGAGTGTAAGGAAGCCATTGTAGGCTTGTTCTTAAGAGAGAGTAAGGGAGTGAATCATACTCTTGTAACCTTGTTCATATCATAGTGCAACGTTATCGTCGTCTTCCAAAGTGGATGTATATCATCTTGATCGAACCACTATAAATCCTTGTGTTGTGTGTGTGTCTGTTTTACATTTGTTTTCATTTCTATTTCAATTCTCTATTGATTGTGCTTAGAAGAGTCGTTGGTCATAAAAGTACAGAAACCATTGTCCCTCTATCTCTAAATGGATAGAGTTTTGTTACTCAAAGCCGCCTAAACTGTATTAAAATGAGTCCACATTGTCTAGTACTCAAGGGGTACAATAAGGAGACCCTCTTGATCCCCTTCTGTTTTCACTCAGCACCCTTTGGTCAAGATGATTTTGCAGACCAATGTCATTTGGATTTACATGCGTGGTACTTGGATGAAGGCACTATAGTTGAAGACACTTTAATGGTTGTTGACTACACATTAAAGCGGCATAATTAGAGTACACGCTTTTACGAATTTCCTCTGCGAAAGATTTCCTCAAATCATGAAGATGCCTACACAATATCCTTACATTCTTTTCGCTAAGGGTTTGTCATTTAGAACGTGAGATGAGCATCAGGATCAAAATGACATTGCAATACTCCTGAGAACTAAATTTCTATTACACGCGGGTATCCTGTACCCATGTAGGCATTTGATATTATTTGGTGGAGAAAAGATAAGATTGATTGGTTCATATGGTTGTTGATAAGTTTCCTTCTTGGCTTCCGTGTGCGCCATACTGATAAATTTCCAAATATCAATACTCTTGAACAGTTTATTGTTCTTCCTCTACAGTAAATGACCAATATAAACAAAATTCAGCAGGCTAATCCCTTGGTGATATTTCGCGCCACAAATTGACTTTCAAATTTTGCAAAATAAAGGAATCTCTTTTACGGTATTAGTTTTCTCCAATGTCCCAACTTAGCTGTCCAAAAATCAAGAAATTTAGTAACTGCTTTCCTTTTTCTTCTTGACTTGACTCCGTTAATCTTGGAAAATTTTGACGCTTGAAAATGTATCATCTACCGTACATTACCATGACAAACTATATAAGACAATACCATCGAAAACTTGAATTGTATGTTGTATGAGGTTGTATGAGGCAAAAAAATGTATTGTGGAGAAGAATTATTCAGCAGAAGATGAAGGCCCCTAAGGATGTGATTCTTCCAATGGATGATGGAGCAACTCAGGGAAAAAGTTTATGGAGAAATGTAACTAGACTTGTCCCAGATATTCAAGATCATTTGACCTTCAAACTAGGTAATGGAAAAGGTATACGACTCTGGATGGACAAATGGTTAATAAATGGTTGTCTTAAGGATCTTTTCCCCGTCATCTTTAGAGCAAGTTTAAATAAACATGCAACACCGAATGGGATGATTCGTGAAGGTAGATGGGAGGGGGATTTTAAGATGCCTTTGAATGCAAACGAAAGACTTGAGTGGGATTTGCTGAGAAGAGATTTTGGGGCAGTGCCAGTTCTCACAGATGTAGAAGATGAGGTAAAAATATTAGATCATTTCACCACTAAAACTTGCTATGAGGCCTTGTCAGGTGTCCTGGATGATTGCAATTTCAGTAAGTTTTTATGGAAGAAGTTCATCCCCTCTAAAGTTAGTTTCATTCTGTGGGCTACTTTTAATAATTCTCTGCCTACTAGAGATATGTTGACTTATAGAGGGATGCAGATTGAAAGTACAGCTTGTGTGATGTGCAACAAGGCTGACGAAAATGCAGACCACCTATTCATTCATTGCGAAACAACTTTCGAAGTCTGGAAATATTTCATCAAAGCGTTTCATGTTTGTTGGCCTATACTGCCATCGTAAACACGCTTTTTGAAGCCTGGGATTGGAACGTTATGGTCGGTAAATGCAAAGAACTATGGAGGATACTTCATTATGCACTGTTTTGGATAATCTGGGAGGAAAGAAACAACAGGGTGTTTTGGGGTCGACATAAGTCTGTGTTTGAGATCATCATTCACATAAAACAGACTCTCATCCTGTGGAGCTGTGAAAGGGATACTTTTAAATTTATTAACTGTTCCCAAATCTTGCAGCACTGGGAGCAGGTTATTCATATGTAATCTAGTCTCCAACTAGTGTTCGTTTTTGGTTGGATTTTTCTTAATATAAACTTTTCTTTTCAAAATAAAATAAAATATGAATGAAACAGTGGATGGTATGCCATGTTTTTGACCTGATACCATCTGCCATCATTTTAACATGACCTCCGAGATGTATCAACCAACCAACAATTGAATGAGAAATTACAATTTCTGTGAACACTTCCTAGTAAAATGCAAAATCTATGTTTCCATAGTTCAATAGTTGAAGCGGATTGGTTACTTTGAACCATTTATGAATAAGGTTTTGATTAAATGAAGATCTGGAAGTAAGGGGACAGCTGAGTCTGGACTCTGGACTTTTTTCCAAACACTGAATCACACTTGACATCAACCAGTTTTCATTATTACGAAAAATAATTTCTTAAAATAATTAAATTGAATCCCATCGAGTTGTATACGATGCTGATGTACTCATTTTTTGATGTAACATAACAATTGCCTCGCTTCTGTTTTATCTCTGCTTCAGTGTGATTGTTGTCTCACATGTAAACCAAATCATCAATACTTAGATCAGTATGAAAACACTATTAGCACAACTATTAATACAACAGGTTTTGTAATGATCGTAATTACACTAAATTTTATTCACTCAAATCGCAAGATATCATTAATAAAGGATATGAATATATAGTTCATATCCGTAAATAAACTAAAAAAGCAATATAACATTCAAGCTTGGTAAAGGGGCGTCACATAATGGTAGAGGGGCGGCACCCTAATAAGACAAAAAGGTCATTACAAGTAATTTTCAAGTGTCCCTTATCAAATAAAATCTGGAAATGACTAATTAGCCCTTATTGTTGATAATCAAGATTAGTAATGATAATCAAGATTAGTGTTGATAATCAAGATTAATGTTGATAATTAATTTTCACTTATCATATGATTCATAACTCTAAAATATGTTATAAAAAAAAAATTAGAGAAGAAAATAGAAACTTTTGTGATATTTGTGAAGGTCAACCTCAACCAATTGAAGAAATTAACCAACAAAGTGAAAAACCCAGCATTGAAAATGACTAGGTATACTTCAAAAGTACGTAACAAATCAAATTTTTTAAAATTTGGAAGAACATACGGTTGGAATTGAGCTGGTTACCAACAGTAACTATATATTACGATGCGTAATGTATCAATTACCAATCAGAATCGGGTTCAATTTTGGAAAACCCAAAATTTGAAGAACATACGGTTGGAATGGAGCTCGTTACCAGTAACTACCCTACGGTTGGTAACTAATGAATATAAACAAACAGTAACTAACCTACGGTTGGTAACTAATGAATAAAAACCAACCGTAACTAACCTACGGTTGGTAAGTCATCTTAACTTTTGAACCGTACATAACTATTTGATAAGTTGTTAACCTTCAGGATAATTTACGGTTGGTTAGTTTAATTGAGTTTCAAACCGTAACTGAACATATTCTCAAAACTAAGAACTTACGGTTGGTATTTGAGTTTAAACCAACCGTAACATCAACCCAATCAACAGTTACGGTTCGTATTTGAGTTATTACCAACCATAACTAGCATAAACCCAGAAATTTCAATTTCAATTTTCATTCAAAACCCTAATTTTTGATACAAAATTAACTTAAATCCAACACGATAAACTAAACCTAACTGGGTTTTTCCAAACATTTTTCAAATCGCTTTATTAATCGAAGACGATGACATTTTCGGTTTTAATGGAGGTTAGGGTTGATGGAGGAGAAGAGAAGATGAAGAAGAAGATGAAAAAAAAAACTGATTTGATTTTGGTTAATTGATTTGATTTTAGTTAATTAAAAAAAATTGATTTGATTTTGGTTAATTTAAGGTGAAAGGGTAATTTAGTCAATCTACACCCCTATAGGACACCCCCTAACCAATAAGAGGGACATTGCTATCACACTTGATGCCCCTCTACCATTTCATGAAGCCCCTTTACCAAGCTTGATAACATTAACAAGGTGAACAAGACAGTCTGACATCGGTGATCTGACTTAACTATCTTATCTACCAAAATCCAACGATTTAAGACTTCTAGAAGTGATTAAAAATTAAAACTTGGGTGACTGTTGTACCTACTCAACTATTAGCAACGCCCTTATTAGTTTTCACCAGTATCTCAACCGAACTGTTGGTGAATCAAGAGTTTCGTTATTTTTTTCTTTCTTTTTCCCAAATGAGATTATTTTTTTCGTTTATTTTGCAATTATATTCCATTAATTTCTTCAAATTTGTACACTTGCAAGTTGCAAATATACATAACATAGACAATATGACACAACCATGAAAACCTTAATTGTATAAAAGAGGTTGTAAAGCATGCATGATTAAACCATACGGCGTGGTATGCCATGTTTATTACCTGGTTCCATCTGCCATACTTTTAACATGATCTTCTAGTGCTAGTTAATAATCATCATGCAAGAACTAAACAAGACACTCTGAGTTCAAAACTAATCAGGATTGACAATAAAAAAATTACCCAACAAGACACCTTGAGTTCAAACTAGTCATCACCAACCATTAAAAAATTACCCGTTTAAAAAAACAAAAAAGATAGGTCAATTTATGCCAAAGGCCACTCCTAGCTAGTTTAAGAGTAAGGTCCCGTACCGGGGAAGCACTATTTTACAAGTTCGCCCACTAAGGTTAAGGTACTAACTATTCCATTTTAAATAAGAAGCTCAAATATTCTAATCCATCCGGTTCCAACTCTAATCCCATCTGGTTCCTACCATTCGGGCGATTCTTCAAACACTTGGGCAAGCGAGCATTTTTGCTAGCGGAGAATGATATTGAGCTTAGTGATGTGCAGGTCGGACTTTATTCCGTCTGTGGAATAACCTGGCCGATTTTATTTTCATTTTAAATAGCCTGTGAAAGATTTTGGAGACCTTTGGGATTTCTTTCATAGGTTTGGTCTTTGTAATTTGTTTTGGTTTAAATACGATTTTGACTCGTCAGAATTAGTTCTTAGGCCATGGAGAAATTTGGTTTCTCATGATCCATTATTCTCTCAATTGCATCTAACTCGTCTCAATCACTCTGCGGATTCTAGGTAGTTAAGTTTTCTTGTCTTAAAAGAGAATACGTTTTATTATTTGGGTAAAATGAGATTCATGATGAAGCACCAATTGATAGTATTAGGAGCATCAATTTCACCCCTCCGTTGGAACATTCTGGTTATACTATACTTGGTTCGTTTAATGGTTTGTTGAGTTTATCTAGATTTCAAGATCATTCAGTTTGTGTTTGTAACCCTGTGACCAAAGAATTTGTTAAGCTACCAAAACTTAATAGAGATTGGTCCTCGATGGTGTTTGGTTACCTTCCTTTCACTGATGAGTATAAAGTTGTTGAAATTTTTACGTCTAGAACAGATGTCAGTATTGTTGAGGCTTCGGTGTACACTGTTGGCAGTGGCATATGGGTGGAGAAATGTTGGGAGGTTTGATCTTAAATTTGGTCGTGCTTATCTCGGAGGAGGTGTTTTTGTGAATGGAGCGTTGTATTGGGTTAATCTTCTCCTTTAAAGGCCTTGACAAATAAAGCTCTCACATTAAACGGTGATGAAACCCTCGTTTCCTATTGGTCTAGAAAGGCCTTTTCTAATACATAAGCTATGGTAAGGACACTTGGCATAACTCTATTGGTTGTAATAATTAAAATTTGGTTACAATTTGGATACATAAAATACTTAACTGTCCGTTAGTAACGGTGTTGAAAAAAAAGTAGGTAGACAATACTAATGTTATAATTTAAACTTGAATTATTTAGTTACACCATGTTTACACCTATTCTTAACTGTACTTTAGTAAGGGTGGATAAAACACTACGGGAAAAAACACCGTTTACAACACAATATAAGAGTTGTAGTACCCCTACGACAACTCCATTTCATGCGTTATGGAAGGGGGGTATTGTAGAAAGTCCAAGTTTTTCTACAATGGTTGGCAAGTGTTGTAACGAGTGATGTGATTCATGGCTCGACAATATTTTTCCAAAGTTGTGATTCTCTTTCGATTTTTTTTTGAAAGCCTAGCGCAACTCTTGCTTGTGTTGTAGGACTATATTGCACAACAAAGGATGTGTATCGTAAAAATATGTAACACAACACTTGTATAAGTTGAATGTCTATCTTAGACAACCTAGGATGTGTATCGTAAAAATATGTAACACAACACATATTACTATTATGAATAAGATTTGCACGACACTTGTTAGAGTTGTAGAACTATGTTGGACATCACCTAGTTATGTTGTAAAGACGTTTTTTCACCACCTCTGGTTTGTGTAGTTGAAATATGGAACACAACTCTTATTAGAAGTTGTGTGCATAAAACTATTTTGAAAAAAAAATTATAGGCTGGAATCGAATTTCCGAAAGTATTTCACATTTACATTAATCTCGCGCAAGTATTTCACATTAATCTTCCGATGCAACACATTTACATTCATTCTAATTTGCAAAAAATGAAAACCTTACGGTGTTAAGATTTTTACCAATGATTCTTCTTTCTACTACAACACCAAAAAAAATCATATCACAAAAATAAAAAGAGAAACTATAACCTATGAGATCAGGGACAAGTTCATTTCTCGCGATCTGAACACAGCATCAATCCCACTTTTATTCATCGGTCGAGTAAAACACTGGCTCCAAATTCCTTCTTACAAATCACTAGTCAAAAGCTTCCTTTACTTCATCCTTTTGTTTGCTATACCCTCATTCAAATCTATTCAAATCAATTTAGCTCCTTCGATCCTATACTTGTATCTATAGGTTCTCCACTTCAATTGTGAAGAATAATCCCACCAAAAATTATATACTCATAGTTCTCCGTTTCATCATTCCCACATCCCGCAACCGCACATTAGAACCAATTATAGAACACGAATAACAACATCCATGGCAAATACGAGAGCAGTATTTTGTTTGTAGAGTCTCAAACAAACCTTGTCAATCTTCCCCTATGGTAATTCTTGCAAGCGCATTTCTTGTCTGCTACTTGATTTTGAAAGATGCTACAACCAAGTCCCGCAAAAAATCAAACACGAGCCATCGGTCAAGCATAAGTTCCCAACTCTACAAGAAACCTAAATACAAGGAATGGATGTGAAAGACTACACAACAAAAAGCTGGACGGAAATGTAGCAAAAACCGATTCCACGACAGTGCATTGGCGAGGCTCCATAGGATTCGTTAGAGTCGTAATTTAGAGATTGACCCCAATTTAGAAAGTAGAAAGAATCATCTTTGATAATCATCTTAAAAATCCATATTTAGAGTTCATTTAGTCTGTGAAACGAGTGTGCTAAGATGGTCCGCGTAATGCGAATCTCGTTTTCATTTACGACATCTTTGGACGTTGAAGGCCGAAAATCCTAAACGATCAGTCGAAAGACTAAGCCGTTTTAACACGTTAATTAGGAGACATAGATGAACATTTCCTGTCATGGACATACCCTCTAAATCCCTGCTCATTGACGATTTTCGCAGACAACATGTCTGCAGTTCGGTTTATCGAAAAAGCGAAGTTTTCAATTTGAAATATTCAAATTTGCATGAAAAAGACATCCATTATAAATTAAATCCTTTAGAATGTATAAGAATAAACCTATAATACAATAACTCATGTGTCTAAGCCTTCAACATTCACTCTCTTAAATAAATACAACAAAGTTCATGGAAGTAAACAATACATGTCAATCACAGGAGATGTAATAATACCTTTGAATCCAATTCAAGGACTGCTTTGCCTTATAACACATGGAATAGTTTCAACGGCATTGAACAATCTATGCTTCTCCCTTGAGTATGTCCTAGGAGTAAAATTTTGCATCCCGAGAAAAAAAAAAATTGATAGCACATTCAACTGGTTTAGAAATCGAGCATCTAAACAGTTCCTAACGTAATAACTCCTTCATCGTAATAACTCCTCCCGATTCACGTTCACAGCCATACAACAATGGCAGCAGTACTAGTTCGTCTTCAATTGAAATCTCATGGAGATAATACAGGCTCAACCAATTCACCTCCCTGTATAAATATGAAGCAAAACAATTTTGAAGTCATAAGTAAATAAAAACCAACAGTACACATTTACTAAGAAATCACGGGGGAAAAATACCCCATGAACCATATCAAACAATGACTTCCAACAATAAAGAACTGCAATTGGATTACTTACATGCTCCAATACATGTAGTTTTCTTATATTGGTCAGGGAGATGCTGATCCAAAACCAACAGCCCTACTTGGGAAGTAATCTGTCGATCAAACACGTCTTGGACCAAATCCGCCATCGACCTTCATAGTTTTACGTGAGAACTCGCCACCATCTACTACATCAGTAATCTCCCGGGTAGTTTTTAGTGAATGAGGGGCTATCTTTTGAGAAATCTGAAGTTCCTTGAAACAATCACGTAAACGGTCACCATCATGCTGGTAGTATGGGAGAAACTTTGAGCA
The DNA here is from genome assembly GCA_023529315.1 of Papaver bracteatum. Lineage (NCBI taxonomy): Eukaryota > Viridiplantae > Streptophyta > Magnoliopsida > Ranunculales > Papaveraceae > Papaver > Papaver bracteatum. The sequence goes on along the minus strand of JAJJWX010004639.1, from coordinate 53,626 downwards.
ACCACATTTCTGCTTATTGCACTTCCTCAAATGCTCATACAATTGGTCCATCTTCTTACATAATTTGGGATGTTGGTCTCTGAATGATTTCACAGTCCTCTTCATGAATTAATCAACTAGAGTTGGATTTTTACCACAATATTCACATTTGGACTCGCACCCTGTGTTCTGGGAAGACCCAAAAACTTCATTTGAACAAGGGGTAACACCGTTTCTTGACTTGGTAGTCCTTTGGGTTTGTTGCAAGGGCTTTCGCTGCCTTCTGGTTTTTCCAGTATTGTATGATGGTTGAACCTTAGATGGTTGTTCAGTTGGCGTATACGACGAATACGGAGTTGGAACAGCGGGATATGGAGAAGTAGTATTTTGAATCATACCTTGGAGGTTGCCACAGAAGTCCACATAGGGACGTAGTTCGGTCCACCTGCCAAACTTAAATTATCAAATCAAAGTATCAATAGAAAATAAATTAAGAAAGCATATGTCTCTGTATACACACTACAAAAAGAAATATAGAACTCAAGTAAAAAAGTTACCTAAGTGTGAATATGCACGATTAAAATCTCGCAATGGCCTTCCAAAAGAACAATCGGACAAAAGAACCTACAGAATTTCCAACTTGCATAGCTCCAAAACTACTCCTACCATGAGTACTACTATCAAGAGAGATGGGCATCCGAGGATCACAATAAGATCTTCCCATGGAGCCGAATTGGCATTCGAATGAATAATTTGGTTCTTTGTTGTTGCAATCTTTGTAGTGTTTGCAGCATTAGGAGGTATAGGAACCATGCCATCATTCTGCAATAGACTCGTGCTATTTTGACCATAGTAATTTGAGTGTGATGATGGCCAATCAGCCATAGGTTCTGGAAAGAAAGAACGAAAGATTCAAAACACCACTAGGGAAAATTTAGACAGCAACAACAAAAATTATGTATCATTTAAGAGGAAACTTACCTCTGAAACCCATTCACAGCTCCATCTTGCCCATTCTGAATCCAACTTGAGAGTAAAATCGAAATACCGGTCTTGGCTTCAATTTATCAAATTCATCTCAAACATGACTGAAATCTTCACCGATTTGAACCCCTAAATAAATTCCACGTCTCCTTGATGATCTTCATTTACACTGAATTACTTCCCTTACCCCATCTCGTCTAACTAATTATTAAGTGTTCTTCAATCCCATTTCCGTAATATCCACTAACCCCTAAATACATTCAATCCGGCCAATACTTCAGCTGAATTCCCAGCTAAGAAAGTCCCAAGAACAGCTACCAATGGATCCAATCTTGGATTACGATAAAACCCCAAAATAGATCATATGATGACCTAAATTCACGACCTGGTCATTGCTGATCTTGATGTTCTATACCAAATCGACCCAGAAAAACTCATAATATCAACTAGAATCCATTTCTTCTTTGATCTTCTCAAGATTTGGGGGTTTTGGAAAACCTAATATCTCATCCCGAGGAAGCTTCCCACGGAAATTTCTACTCACGATTGAATCCGATTAGTAATTTTGTAAATCGTATGAGATCTTTACTTGGGAGATTTAAAACTGATTAAGCACTAAAAGGATCGAAGAGATTTGGTGAAGCAGGTGAATAGAGAGGGATGGGAGATGGCGATGAGGAGTAAAGATGGGTTGAGTGAATTAGATTTTCTAAGTGAGTAAAAAAATTCTTCAAAAAAAAAAAATAGAATTAGTGAATCCGACGGACCACGTTTCATTTAATCCCTTCATACGGATTAAGAAAAAATCTTAACGGTTGAGATTGTATTTGGGATACTCATGCGGATTGAGAAACATGTGTTTCTCTTTGGGCTAATACGAACTCATGTTTTCGGTTTTATTATCAACCTTCGACACAAAAAAAATCCAAAAAAAATATTAATAAATTTAGGACATTGTTATCAACATTATGATATAAAAATATCCAAAAAATGTATAAGAATGAAGCTGAAAAATAAGAAATGAATTCAATAATTGGTGTGTTTCTTTGTGCTTTTGTTCTTTCTCTTTGTGCTTCCGGTTTGAATTTCGACTAGGCACATAGGTCACGAAGTAATTTCGACTAGTTATACAGGTCATGAAGTAGCTTTAGTTCACACTCGTACACTCAAGAAGCACAAAACTATGAATCAAGAAGCTCCGGGAGGGTTCATACTTCAAACTTAGCATGATATATCATCGAAATCGATAAATATGAATCTCAGTGTCGATTTGAACTTCAAATGTGGTATGATGGCATACAAACTATGAACCAAGAAGCTTCGGGAGGATTCTGTCTTCAAACTTAGCAGGATACATCATTGAAATCGATATATATGAAACTTAGGTGTTGATTCGAACTTCAAATATGGTATAACGACATACAAACTATGAACCGAGAAGCTTTGAGAGGGTTCAGACTTCAAACTTAGCATGACACATCATTGAAGTCGATAAATATAAAGCTCAGTGTCGATTCGAACTTCATATTCGGTATAACGACAAACAAATTATGAATCATGAAGCTCTGGGTGGGTTATCACTTTAAACTTAGAAAGATACATCATCAAAATCGATAAATATGAAGCTCAATGTCGATTCAAGAAAGAAAGTGAATGCGAGCTTGAAACCTGGCTGCCAGTTAACTACTATAAGTCGGAAACTTGGTAAGAACGATGAATCCATCCATTTATAGGTAAGATTCCTTCGAAATATTCTCCAAAACCTTAAACAAACCCTATTCCTCGCATATTCTATGCAAACCACAGCTCATTCGGAAAGAATATTCATTCGGGAAAATTAAAAATGAATTCGATAATTGGTGTGTTTCTTTGTGCCTTCTCTTTGTGCTTCCGGTTTGAATTTCGACTAGTCGCATACGTCATGCAGTAATTTTAACAAGTCATACAGGTCATGAAGTAGATTTAGTTCACACTAGTAAACTCAGGTTATAAAAATTCGGGATGGTTCGATTTCAAACTTAGTTTGGATACATCATCAAAATCGATAAATATAAAGCTCAGTGCTGATTCGAACTTCAAATGTGGTATAACAACATACAAACTATGAGCCAAGAAGCTTTGGGAGGGTTATGACTTCAAACTTAGCATGATACATCATCGATATCGATAAATATGAAGCTTAGTGTTGATTCGAACTTCAAATGTGGTATAACGGCATACAAACTGTGAACTAAGAAGCTTCTGGAGGGTACTAACTTCATACTGAGCATGATACAGCACCGTAATCGATAAATCTGAATCTCAGTGTCAATTCGAACTTCAAATGTGGTATAAATCCATATAAACTATGAACCAAGAAGCTCTGAGAGGGTTCAGACTTCAAACTTGGTAAGAATGATGAATCCATCCATTTACAGGTAAGATTCCTTCGGAATATTCCTCAAAACATTAAAGAAATCCTATTCTGGCATATTGTATGCAAACCCTGGCTCCGAGATCAAAACCTGGACGTGAGTGGACTACTATAAGTCAGAAACTTCGTAAGAACGATGAATCCATATATTCACAAGTAAGATTCCTTTGGAATATTCCCCGAAACATTAAACAAACCATATTATGGCATATTGTATGCATACCATGGCTCCGGGATCGAAACCTGGCCGTGAGTGGACTATTATAAGTCAGAAACTTCGTAAGAACGATGAATCCATCCCTTCACAAGTAAGATTCCTTCGGAATATTCCCCGAAACATTAAACAAACCATATTCTCGCATATTGTATGCATACCATGGCTCCGGGATCGAAACCTGGCCAGGAGTGGACTACTATAAGTATGAAATTTTGTAAGAACGATGAATCCATCCATTTACAGGTAAGATTCCTTTAGAATATTCCCGGAAACATTAAACAAACCCTATTCTGGCATATTGTATGCAAACCCTGGCTCCGAGATCGAAACCTGGTCGTGAGTGGACTAATATAAGTCTGAATATTCGTAAGAACGATGAATCCTTCCATTTACAGGTAAGATTCCTTCGGAATATTCCCCAAAACATTAAACAAAGATTACTAGAGTTAGACCTGAGTTTCTCATTTGGTTGAACTGAAAATGAAATTTATCATATTTGAACATCACATGTTCAAAGATTACTAGAGTTGGATTTGAGTTTCTCATTCGGATGAACTGAAGATGCAATTTATCAGATTTGAACATCACGGATTCAAAGATTACTAGAGTTCGACGTGAGTTTCTCATTCGGATGAACCGAAGATGAAATTTATCAGATCTGGTGCAATAAATATAATAAAAATGTGAAAATGACCATATTACCCTTAATGGAAATAAGTGCAATATATATAAATATTATGGAGAGTGTGAAAAATGACCAGACTACCCTTATCAGAAATAGGTAAAGTAAATATTACAGAATGTGAAAATGATGATATTACCCTTAATGAAAATAAGTGCAATAATATTATGGAGACTGTGAAAATGACCAGACTACCCTTATCTAAATAAGTAAAGAAAATATTACAGACTATGAAAATGACCATATTACCCTTAGTGAAAATAAATGCAATAAATATTATCGAAACTTTAATAATGACCAGACTGCCCTTATCGGAAATAAGTAATATAAATATTACACTTTGAAAATGACCATATTACCCTTGATGGAAATAAGTGCAATAAATATTATGGAGACTGCGAAAATGACCAGACTACCCTTATTGGAAATAGGTAAAGTAAATATTTTAGAATGTGAAAATGACCATATTACACTTAATGGAAATAAGTGCAATAAATATTATGGAGACTGTGAAAAATGACAAGACTACCCTTATCGTAAATAGGTAAAGTAAATATTTTAGAATGTGAAAATGACCATATTACCCTTGATGGAAATAAGTGCAATAAACATTATGGAGACTGTGAAAATGACCCGACTACCCTTATCGGAAAAAAGTAATTTTCGAGAAGGCTTAAGCATTGCTGTTCTGCGGCTCAGTCACCTGAGAATTATTTTTTTGGCATTACTTTTTTTTCACAACACTTATGAAGGGTTGTCATAAACTTAGTGTATTAAAGAACCACAAACTTGACAGAACTTGTGATAGTGTAGGATGGTTAGTGGTGTATATTTCCATGCCCGAGGCTCAGGATCGAATCCCCCCAACCTCATTTTTTCCAATATTATATATTTTTACTTCAACAACACTTATAAGTGTTGTTATAGGTTTCTATTTAAAAAATTGGAAAAAAAATCAAAACTTGTGATCTGAAAGGATGGTTGATGAGCTAGACTTCCATGCAATAGGCTCAAGATCGAATCCCCCCAACCTCATTTTTTTCCAACATTATATATTTTTACTTCAACAACACTTATAAGTGTTGTTGTAGGTTTCTATTTAAAAAAAAGTTAAAAAAACCAAAACTGGTGAACTGAAAGGATGGTTGACGAGCTAGACTTCCATGCAGTAGGTTCATGTTCGAATCTCCCCTCTAACATATTTTTCATTATCATATTTTTTTGTTCTTCAACAACATTTGTGAGAGTTGTGATAGGCTAAGTCACTACACTTATAACACAGAGTTGTTATAGCTAAATGTCGTCACAACTCTTTTTCTTAAAGAGTTGTCGTTTATTTTCTTAGCGCAACCCCTTGGTCCTAAGTGTTGGTAGTGATGATATACGACAACTCTTCCTTTAAAACCAGTTGTAAAACATAAGACTTTCTACAATGTTTAGAAAAGTGTTGTAAAACCCCAGTTGTAGATGTATATTTTTCCCATAGTGAAACTCACTTCCAAACTGTTAAAAAAAAAAAAGCAAAAAAAAGTGAATTCTTAAAACGTGAAACTCTTAAAAAGGAAATCCTATTAAAAAAGGAAATCGTTGACAGCAAAAAAAAAGGTTTCAAAAAAAGAAATCAATTTGTATTTTTTTTCTTCTTTATTTCATCTCAATCTATCGGTTAGAAAAGTTATCAGTCCGTAGAATTTTAGATTGTGAAATACAAATAGATGTATTATGGATCCCCTCCATGTAGACCAGGAATCTATGTTAGAGAAGCCTGTGATTTTCTGAAAGGTGGCGGTATTCTTATTATTGGTGTTTATTTTCGCAGATGGTGGTGAACCAAGGTCAGGACGATTTATGTTTTTTTTTTCTTCTATTTCTCCACTCATCAATTCTTGGTCAATTAATTCTCCCCCTACTGAAGTCAACTTTCCTCTAAACTGGTTTACTAAACGTCACTATTAAGAGCTGGTGCTATTGTACACCATTGTAATTGATTCATTAGCATACATTTTCCATTAGCAACGGTTTTTTGCTTGACCTATTAGATTAGATGTCATTGAGATAACTGATGTTGATATGTTACATCTACTAGGTCAAGAATTGATGAATCTTCCATTCCAAACAATTATCATAGGAGGTCAATTATCTTGATAAATAATTTACATAGCCTTTACACCAACTTGACATTGTATTCAGGGATTTTTTACCACTGATTTCCCGAGTTTTTCAGTTTTTTATTGTATCTGTTTTGATTTGATTTATGATTGCAGTTCCGATAGAACCCAAGACGGGGATTTCCTTTGATGTCAAACTTGATAATGTAATAGTGCAATTGGTGTTAGAAAAAAGTCCAATCAGTAATTTAGAAATAATGTGAGATTTTATTGGTACAATGGTCATGGCTAAAGTATATAATGATGGTAATAATATAACGATTTTTTTCCTTCAAATTAGTGAACTTATTTAAATATGAACGCGCAATTGGGGGATATCCAAACTAATTGGGGGATATGAATTACTTCCCCCAACCAGGGATGGCTGATAAGGGGTAACTTTTGAATATGAAAATACCAAAATACCCTTTCCTAATTAAAAACCTTTATGAAAAGACTGTTATGCCCTTTCCCCTAAAACAATTAAATTTAAAACCCAAATAAGTTTATCCCCCAATTTCATTTGATTGCTGGCACAGTTAGGGTTTTGATTATTTATTTTTCTTCATCTTCTTCATTGTTCTTTGAGAAGGTTAGTGATTGCTGAATAAGAAGAAGAGGACGACGTGGCGAACTCGGACGATCAACCACTCGCAATCATGGTTTCTTTGAGAAGGTTAGTGATTTTGAACTCATTTATGATTGTTTTAATCGATTTATAGCAATGGGTTTAGGTTAGAATCGTCAAACATAGCTGAAACAGTCGAGTTACACAGAGTATCGGCATTCTATCTGGGATGAATACCACGCCGGTTTTAAGTACCGGCATTCGATCTGGGATGAATACCACGCCGGTTTTAAGTACCGGCATTCGATGTAGGATGAATACCATGCCGGTTTTAAGTACCGGCATGTTCGATATAAATATATCCATGCCGGTAGTCAAGTGAAAAAAAGATCAAGTTTCTGGATACTTTTCATCATGTGCCGGCACAGAATTATAGGATGAATACCACGCCGGAAGTGAGTTCCGGCATGGTTATTTAGGATGAAGACCACACCGGAAGTGATGAAGAACATGTCGGAAATGATGAAGACAATGCCGGAAGTGATGAAGAACATGTCGGAAATGATGAAGACCATGCCGGAAGTGATGAAATTCAATGCCGGTACTTAGTTCCGGCATGCTCGATATAAATCTTTCCATGCCGGTAGTCAAGTGAAAAAAAAATCAAGTTTCTGGATACTTTTCATCATGTTCCGGCATAGAAATTTAATCAAAAACCATGCCGGAAGTAGTTCCGACATGCTCGAAAACTTGATTACCATGCCGGTACCTGTTCAAAACAGAAAAAAAATCAACATTCTTAAGATCAAAACCAGCAATAATTTATGCTGGCATGGGTTTATGCACATTTCCAACAATGCCGGCATGGGTTTATGCACATTTCCAACAATGCCGGCATGGGTTTTTTGTTGAATACCATGCTGTCACCGAGCTTTTTCAGCTACAACAATGGTGGATTCAAAGACAAAAAATCAAATTTTCAACCTCTTAGCTACAATTCTCTCATCACAATCATCTTCCATTTTCAAAAAAAAAAAATTCCACTCAAATATTTTCCCCTACTTCAACTCCTCACTCACACAAATTAAAATAAAAAATCAAACTAATATATCCCCCAAATACTTAACATTTTTACTAATTATAATTATTCACTAATTAGGATTAGTCAGGGCTAGATTAGGAATTAAAAAAATAATTACATAGGGGGTCACCCAGAATTGCTATTGGGACACCAATTTTGTCCTCTAGCTATATCCCCCAATTAGTTTGGATATCCCCCAATTGTGCGTTCTTAAATATCCCTCCAAATCCACATTTATAAATCACATATTTTCTTCATAAATAAGAACAACAAATTGGGGATATTTTCTATCAGTAGTTCTAAGCGTGGTTTTTCAATGATGCGGCATGGTCGATGGATTTCCGGCATTGAAAAAACTTGCCGGAAGCTACAGTGAAATATCCCCCAATTAACTGTTCGAAAAAAAAGGAAAAAATAAATAAAATACGCACATATTCTTTACCACCAAATCAAAATTGCATCACCACAGGGAGGTGCGAAGCCTCACGCACACCAAATCAAAAATACATCACCACGGGGCGATATGAAGCCCCGCGCACACCAAATCAACAATGCATTGGCACGGGGCAGGAGGAAGCCCAGTGCACACCAGAACAAAAATGCATTGCCACAGGGAGGGACGAAGCCCAGTGCACACCAAATTAAAAAACATTGCCACGGGGCGGGGCGAAGCCCCGCGCAAACCAAGTTGAAAGAAAAAATAAATATAATCTGCACATATTCTCCACATATTCAATGTATTTGCCCCGCCACACCAAATCAAAGATACATCGCCACGGGCGGAAGCGAAGCCAAATCAAAAATGCATCACCACGGGGCAGGACGAAGCCCAGCGCACACTAAATCAAAAATGCATTGCCAGCACATCAAATTAATAGAAAAAATATGCCCGGTGCGTAGCACAGGCACAAATCTAGTAATAATATAATTGGAGGAGTTGTTTTTATTTTTGATTTGACTATTTCACGACATCCTAGGCCACCAGGTATGTGGTGTGCATATTATATAAGTGTTTTGGGTAAGGTTCTATATTATGATATCAAATATTTTTTCTTTCTTATGACCGATTAAAGAGAATAGATTAACATGCACACAAGCCATATGCGGGCAAGTACAAAACACAAAGAGCGAAAAATTCCCGAAAACAAAAAACCTAAGTAAAGAACAATTTAGGAAAACAAAGATTGTCAACAGAAGAAGACACAACTTGTCAAACCTAAAAAACAAAGGTTCAAAGAACAACTTGCAGATGCAAAGAGCACCGCTGCCTTATGATATCAATTATCGCTGTCAAATCACCAAAATTTCTTATGGCTACTGAAACGAAAAAACCATGACAAGAAAGAGCCGGTGAAGCAGGAGATATCGGGTTGGAGTAAAGGATTTAGTTTTTCTAAAGGAAAACCATTTTACTTTACTATGAGTGGAAGTGTTTTATATTTTTATTATAGGTCTCTTGCCACTTACGATGCAGTAACTTCAACCTCGAAAGAGCTTGTGCCTTTTAGTGGCATTAGTTAAATATTTCCTCACAAGAACACCTTAATTTCGCTGAGAGAATTAGGAGAAGAAGATATAGAAATGATGGATTCAGCTAAAATACTTGACTACTGAAAGCCATTCCTTCCGAAAAAGTAGAGCATCTCCAATGCAAAGGGTCAAGGTCATCCTAAGTGGAAGTCTTGTTATCACCTTTTTTTAGTGGGTTATTTGCTAAAAGAAAAAAATAAGTAAAGATAAAAAAATTTGACCTAAAGTCCATCTCCAATCTTCAAGGTCTTACCCACACCTTTTTATTTGAATTTAGAGACAAAGTGATGATGTGGACATAAGACCCAAGGTCATGAAGAAAGTCTTATTTCTACTTTCTCCATTACCCCCACTTAGCCATGTCATCTATCTCTATGACCTTTACCCTTGTGTTGGAGATGAAACAAAGAGAATTATTTATCTAAAGAAAAACAACAGTTAAAAATGATGGAAAGGATGTTATTGAGAAATCTTACTGTGAAGAAGAAGATCCAGAAACAACATCAACAAATCTAGAAGCAGAGATCAATGAAGCAGCTAATAATCTTTTTCCTCCTCTTCTCAATATAGCGGCAGCCATGGATGACGACATGGATGGGAAGCTCTTGTTTTTTCCTTGCTCTCTATGGAAGAAAAAAAAAATCTCAGAAAAACATGATTTTAGAAAATTATGGGTTTCGGAGGAATTTTTTCACCAAATATGGGTGCGCGCCTGAAGTTTTTCTCTCGAGGGTTTCACAATGATTTTTTTTACAAAAATGGGTCTAACAGTAGTTTTAACTTCCTGATAACCATTTTAATGACGAGTCTGGTATCCTTCACTGTGTTGTAAGAAAATTTGCTCTTTGTGATGACCTCTAAATCTTTCAATTCATATCTCATGGTTACAAAGAACACCCCATATAGCAACTCACATTAATCTTTAACCTTATCGAAGAGCATGATTGAGCTAAACATACCGTAATTTAGATTATATGTATACGTAAAATATAAAGTACGGGAGCAATGGACTTGTAAAATATAGGTCTGGGTGAAAAAGACATAAGAAAAATTAGCCGTATGTACCCTTAACTCTAAACTTTATTCTTTAACATATTATTTTCTCTCTCCTATTTATTTTCTCACTCAAATATAAAATTAATCACAAAAAATGTCTTAACTTTCAAAATATAAGTCGGATTTTAATAAAATTTATATTTTTGGAAAGGGGTCAAAAATCTCTACGAAACAAGTTCCATTGTGGGTATGAAAATCGAAAAAAAATATATTTTAAACCAGGATGAGTATACATTATGCACCCATGTGCAACCTTACCGATATTCATTTCCTATAAAAATATGCATTATGCACCCAGGTGCAACTTGGCCAAAATTATTTAAAATAAAAATATGCATTATGCACCCAGGTGCAACCACGCCAAAACATATTTCTTATAAGAATTTGCATTATGCACCGAGGTGCAATATGGTAAAACATATATTTATTATAAGAAACATGGATATGCATTATGCACCCAAGTACATCTTATGTACTTCGTAGATAAATCTAGGTTCATCCTAATAATCACCTACAATATATGAAACACAACAAAAATTACTAGTTCATGATCTCGAGTAATAAAACTCTAACTATTACCATCACATTCATCATTAAAACATCAACGAGAAACATATGGAAAGAAGAAAAATTAGACCAACAACGAAAAAATCAAAACAATAAACATTGTGCGTCTAGGCGAAAAACCACTTTTCTATCAAAATATACAATATGCACTCAGGTGCATCTTGAGTATTTCGTGAAAAAATCTAGTTTAACCTAGTAATCACCTGATCATTGTACAACAGTAGAACTCCATTTGACCCCCTGTTCATAGCCACGATTCAACTGTATCACCTAACAGGGCACTAACAGTACCAATTACTCCTTGAAAGCTTGGTACACAACCATCTTTTTACCTACACTGCCATATTTTTAACTCTCAAATCAAACCCAATTCCTTCGCAATCGACTGCCACAAGCTGCAATTTCGACTCAAAAGTTGATTGCATACAAACCCCCCAAAATAATAGCGATCCAAATGAAACAATCAAAGTATTTATCATTGATTTACTAGTGAAGTCCTGGGCATAATCCCGATCCCTCATCTGATCGTCATAAGAATTGGTCACCCTGGACTCAAACTCAATTAAGAAATTCGCATCTTCCATTGCTGAATCTCCTCCTCCAACAACAGACAACGTCTTATCTCTGAAATTGATGATGCCCCGTCACAACAAACAACACAAGCTAATTTTCTTCGATTTCAAAATATATAATGAACATAAAAATAATGAAACAGCACAAGGTGATGTTCCACTGAAAATTTGACCACTAAAAAGAAAAATAATGAAACAAATTAATTGAGAAATTTGTTTATATGCAATGTGCTTGGTGTTGATAAGAATTTAGATTGAGCACATGGCCTGTAAAATACACTGCTCTTGTTTAAATTTTCTACTCCCTATTGGACTCTAACAGTATCAATTGGTACACTTGTATATAGTTTTCTTACTAATATCTTGTTACCGGACAAATCCCCACTAACAACTAGTTCAATATGTACCTCAGCTTTAAATCTTAGCCCCACACCATCACTTCTCCATTGATAATAAACCTATCTCTGCATTGCTTGGTTATTGAGACAATTTCTCAAACATCAAGCCAACTTGACCAAAACCCCACACGGAGAATCAATTAACTTACGACTACCTTTGGTTGCAATCCCGATTTACTTCAAAATAATTAAATCATCATAATTTTACAGAATTTCAATAAAGATGAGAAAGAAAACTTACAAAATTTCAACAATTTTACAGAATTTGTAAAATCATCATAATTTTACAAAATTCATAGAAAATATAAAGATCATGAAAAGGAAAACTTACCAGTGTAGTTTGTTAGCACTATCAATAAAATAGATTTGGAGTGCCGGAAACTGCTTATAAAATTGTCGGCGATGGTGTCGATGGTGGTGGAGGAGGGTGTTGTTGAATATTCAACACCAACTTAGTCAAGTGTTCACATCTATCTAAATTAACCTAGAAATATCTAGGATGTCTAGAGTCAATGTTAGACAATTAACATGTGTAAAATGAGTGTTCTAGGGTTAGACAAATCAAACAAGAATACTAGATTGTCTAGTAGTTGTTTTGGTAAGCCTCTAAAGGCATAGTTGTTAGCCTCCATAGGCATAGTTCTCTTCTTCTTTTGTAGCCTATAAATAGGCATGTTGTATTCATTTGTAAGTAAGTAAGGTAGCAAGAATCAATCAATACAAAGTTCAAGGTACAAAGTCCTTGCTTCCACCCTTCACTACTAGAGCTCTAGGAGCTCTATACGAGCAACACCACGATGCTCGTATATCTCCGAAAAATATTATCAAGGTTTCTAAGTTCTTGATAATAGTATAAATTTTAACTTGGTATCAGAGCTCGTTCGATCCGAAATGGGCGTAAAAGTTTCCGCTACGAATTGATGGGTTTCAAAGCTTTCGAGTTGAGAAGATATGAAGTTTAAGAAGGAGAAGATGCAAACACCACTAAGAAGATTTCAACCATTCCAACTGTCAAAAAAAAAAAAAAAAATCCTACCTTCACAGAGCAAAAACGCCTCCATGTGGAAAAAGAAAAGTAGAGAAGAAAAAAGAAATCACTTTTTGATAAGTGACCAGAAGACAAGTTTGAGGGAAGAGAGCAATAATTTTCCTCCTCAAATTGTTTACAAAATTCTAAAGACAATTGTGGGAAGAGTGCACCAAGGATTGCCTCCACAATCGTTCAAGAGTTTTAGAAGCCGATATCATGAAAACGTCAACAACGAATGCCTCCATATATTGAGGGAAGAGAGCTTCAAATGATCGCCTCCTCATATTGTGGGAAGAGAGCCTCAATGAGACGACCTACTCGGTTTTGAGAGAAAAAAAAAATGGCAAGAAAGCCATGTTTGTCACGACAACATCAAGTTTCTACTTGTGACACGAAGCCGGTGGACATGTATCCACTGGAAGAAGAAAAAACTACTGCTACTACAAGACAAACCTTTTGTAATATCGACATTTTAAAAATGTTGAATTTGTAGAGGCTTGCACGCAGAAGTTAGGAGACATACTAAATGAGCAAGAAATACTAAAAGAGAAGAAATGGGGTCTCCATGAAGAAAAAAAAATGGGGTCTCCATGAAAAAAAAAATACAAGATAAAAGAGAAGAAGAAAGGGTCACTTCCTAATAAGTGATCAGAGAAGGGTTTGAGGGTAAGAACAATAAGTGGTTGTTTCCTCAAATCGGGAAGAAAAAAAAAATATTGAGGGTAAGAGCAACAGTTGCTTCCTCAATTGTCGAAGAAAAGCATGTCATTTTTGTCACGAGATACTAAATCATACTCGTGATAAGAAGAAGAACAAAAAAAAAAAAAAACTAATAAAAAAACGGCGGACGTGGCGGCAAACATAAAGAGTTTACTCATGAGCGAAGCAAGCATGAGGAGATAAGAGCCGCAAACGGAGATTGGGTGAATATCAAAAAAAAAAAAAGAGCCATTACAAATTACGGGGAGTGTTGGAATTAACTAATTTGTAATGTCCAAATGAAGTCTAAATGGGTTTACAGGTGTTTGTTTAAATACGTACAAACCAAAGTGTGACAATTATGTCATAGCGTGGCAAATCTGTTACGAATTTAGAAATGTGGCAAATCTGGATAAAGTGGCAAATTTGTAACATCAAATAACAAGAATAAAAATAGTTAGAGCTTGTGGCAGAAGCTTGACGAAATGAAAGATTGTGAGAGAATCTGGATAACCAAAGAAGTGTTACAGTTTTCGAACAAAAGCGTGACTGGAACAAAGATGAATAGAAGAAGAAACAACAAAAAATGTTGTGAAGAAACGGAAGCAATCACCAAGTGGTGATGAGATAGAGAACAACAAAAGTGGGTGAAAATCCTATGAGTTGTCTAAAAGAGTACAAGAAGTATTTTACTGAAACGAAGAAGGACCGCAATGTCCCTAAACTACGATGGAACCCGTATGTTCTAAAACTACGAAGAGGACCGTAATGTCCCTAAACTACTAAGAGGACCATAATGTCCTTAAACTTCCGAAGAGGACCGAAACGTCCTTAAACTATGAAGAGGACCGAAACATCCTTAAACTATGAAGGGACCGAAATGTCTACGATAAAGAGAAGTTGGAAAGTCGGTGTTGAGGGGGAGTGTTGAATATTCAACACCAACTTAGTCAAGTGTTCACATCTATCTAAATTAACCTAGAAATATCTAGGATGTCTAGAGTCAATGTTAGACAATTAACATGTGTAAAATGAGTGTTCTAGGGTTAGACAAATCAAACAAGAATACTAGATTGTCTAGTAGTTGGTTTGGTAAGCCTCCAAAGGCATAGTTGTTAGCCTCCATAGGCATAGTTCTCTTCTTCTTTTGTAGCCTATAAATAGGCATGTTGTATTCATTTGTAAGTAAGTAAGGTAGCAAGAATCAATCAATACAAAGTTCAAGTTACAAAGTCCTTGCTTCCACCCTTCACTACTAGAGCTCTAGGAGCTCTATACGAGAAACACCACGATGCTCGTATATCTCCGAAAAATATTATCAAGGTTTCTAAGTTCTTGATAAGAGTATAAATTTTAACTGGTGTCGCTGATGACAGAAACAGAAAGAAAACGGAGAAGAGGAAGAACAGATGGAGTTTTAGAAAAAGAGAAAGTGAAAAGGGTATATTAGTAAACTGATAAAAAGATACTTGGGCAAGATATCCAGCAAGGATATTAGAAACAAAAGGAACTAGTCGGAATGAGCGTGAGCGGTAGTCGGAATGGAGAGGGTAGAAAATTGATTTAACTAGAACGCAAAAGTTTTGAGATTACATTGGAACAGTTAGGTGGAAGAGATCTTATCAAGATTCTAGAGAGAGGTTGGGGAGGGTTGAGAGTATGGGTTGCACTTCCGAGTAGGTTAGTGGAGTGGGTGATTTTGAATCTAAAATCTTTCCACAAAGGTAAAAACAAAGAGCAACACTATGAGGAAAGTGATGGAGATAACGTTTTTGGGATTAAGTTTCAAAAAAAAAAATGAAGGTGGAGAATACATTAGAATTTCAAGAAAAGGTAAAGGATCGGTTGATAATGGAGTTAGCTTATGTATTCCAAGGGGTGATAATAGGAGCTGCTGGTCAATTTTGGCTGAAGTTTTAGACTGTTATTTGGAAAAACATGGAATGGAGAAGAAGAGAACTCAGGAGGTGCCAAAGGAGTTTGATTTTCCAAAATGGATTAATAAAGGAGGTGAACATGTCAGGTCCAAAGTATTAAGAACTGGTTTGGTAGTTCTTTCGGCTAAACTAAGTAGGAATTTGGTTGCAGTATCAATTAAGAAGGAGCTAGGGATTACCAGGTTCATAAAGGTTGATGGTGTGACAGCTTTGGAAGGAATGGTTAGGTTAGAGGAAGAGGAATGGAAAATTCTTTGGAAACCTAGGATATGGTCATTCAAAGGTATCAGATTGCATTTGGCTATATGTGGTGGTGCACCTAGATGTAAACCAATGAGGGAAGTGATGGAAATAAGGAAGAACAAGGAAGGTGAAGTTTCTTATGATATTCAGAACACGCTAGTTTCAGTCCACTGGTTTAAGGTGAGGGGTTTACATAAATCTTTATGGAATTCTCAGGTTCTAGCTCAAATTGGGAATGAACTTTCTTCTGGGAATTTCTTAAGAATTGCGACAGAAACTCTCAAGTTAGAAGGATTTCACTATTGTAGAGTTGCTGTTGCGGGTGATCTGTCTAAAGTTCCGGCAGTGTTGTTGACGGTGGTGGAGTCCAAAAAAAGTGGTGCTGACGGTGGAGTGGGATCCTAAATATGCGGAGAAAAATACGGAGCAAGATTATAGTCATTATTTTGGGTCTTTAGACCATTCTGTTAAGGAATTTTTAAATTCTAAAAACGCTGTCAATTTGAATTTGATAGCGCGTAATACAGAGTTGGTTATGGAAAGTTCTGTACGAGGTGAGTCAGAAGAGACGGAGTCAGCTACTAAGGTTAAGCCAGGAAATGCAGGTGGAGCTGAAAAATCGGTGGGTGTTGAACAACTGGGCTTACATGGATGGGCTTATAGACAAAAGACTAACTCTAACTTGAATTCGAATTCAAATTCGAGTCAAATGGTGGTCCGTGGTGAACAGTCAAAAGTAGGTGAAGTTTCTTCTCGATTTGAGGAGTAATGTTAACTCTCAACCGATAGTGGAATAAGTGGGGCAGATGGTGTCGGGGTAAAACAAAGTGGGGCAGATGGTGTCAGGGCACATAGTGGAAGAAGTGGGGCAGATGGTGTTGTGGCAAAACGATGTGTAGGAGATGAATTTACTCTCTGAGATAGAGAATAAAATAGTTATGAAGCTGGGGGATATTCAATTGTCTCATACAGAGTATGGAGAAGGTAATGAAGGCGGCAGAACTCATGTTGATGCATTGTTGTGGTTATGGTGATGTTTGTGAGGGGAATAAGCAAGATCTAAGGGATGTGGTAATGAAGCAGGTTACAAAGTATAAAGGGAACATTATCTATATACCTTTACTATGAGACTCTTTGTAAAAATACCTTTATGAACTTTACAAATACTCCTAAGCTTAATACATTACTAAAATACCCTCATTTATATAATGTATATACAAAACCACCAACCACTATTTTTTTTTAAAAAAGACTAATCTACTGTCCACCACCACCACCGCCGCTGCCGCCTCCAACCACCACCACCGTCAACTACCATCACCATCGTCGCCGCCGCCAACCACCACTACCATGTGGAGGCAACTAGCTCAAGTTGTCTCTATATAGGAGGCAACTAGCTCAAGTTGTCTGAGTCTCCAATAAATAATGTCCATATCGGAGGCAACTAGTTCAAGTTGTCTCCAAAAGTGGAGGCAACTAGCTTAAGTTGTCTCCAATAAATAGTGTACATGAATAAGTTACAAAACAAAATGGAGGAAACTAGCTCAAGTTGTCCTCAAAAGTGAAGGCAACTAGCACAAAGTTGTCTTCAAAAGTGAAAGCAACTAGCCCAAGTTGTCTCCAAATATGGAGGCAACTAGCACAAGTTGTCTTCATATATGGAGGCAACTATCACAAGTTGTCTTCAAAAGTGAAAGAAACTAACCCAAGTTGTCTCCAAATATGGAGGCAACTATCACAAATTGTCTCTAGAAAATAAAAATTATATCTAATAAAAATAAAATGATATTTTTAGAGACAAGAAAAAGTTTTAATTGATAATTACAAGTGGGATATGAACATTTTATTTGGATTGGTCTTCCCATAGCAGTGACATCACCTGTGAATAAAACCACTATCGATCAGATTGACTAAATATGGTTAGTATACACTGAGCAAGGAGAAGCAAAATTATATCAGGATCTAGTAGCAATGCAGTCTCCTAGCACAGCTTAGCATTTCTTGAAAGTGGCCGGACAGAACACGTACTGATAATTGGTTATCAATATTTACAAATGGATCTATCGTTTTTTAACAAGGAATATGGTGATGCTGATGTTGAGTACATAAACATGTACGTCGCCTTACCTTAATAGAGCAAAAACCTGTTATCATATCAAAGATTAAGTAACATATTATGTGTAGTTAAAGTATGACGAACATTTTTTTTTCTTTCCAGTACAAAGAAAAGCATATGCCGTGCATTTACAAAATACCTCAAACATCTATCCATTTACTAAAGAAATTAGATCCATTAACTAAAAAAGTAAGACATACCCAGAATTGAGGCATCTCCTTTGTTTGTTTCCAGCTTGATGATGCTAATGTGGGTGGTGCTGCGGGGGCTTCTGACTGTACTGCTGATGTTTTTGCTGTTATTAGTTAGTGATTCTGCCATTTACTTTCTGCTTAGCCTCTGCCAAAAAGTACTAAGTTCATTGGCCACAATAGGATCCAACCCAGTGCATATCTCTCGCCATATCTGACACTGTTAATAAGAATTTTCAAATTCAGATCTCCCATTACGTCCCTCGAATAAATTCGCTTATGTAAATTTTCTCTAGTAAACAGTAACAGTGACTTTCCCTTAACAACGATAACACATACATTGAAAACGCACCTCCTGAAGACAAATGACATCTGTATCATATCTAATAATCTCACGGAGTAAATTTTGGCTTCGGTATTGCTAATTAAGAGTCGAAGCAGGACAATAGCTGTATCTACTAGGAGTAGCACACAGATCAACAAGGATATTGTATGAGAGCACACTAAAAGACCTAGTAAAACAAATTTTTGATTCCAATTTGAAGTTGCTAAAGCCATCCAGTGGTGTGATTTGAAGTTGCTAAAATCGATACATCAACCATTTATTTTCACACCATTTTATTGCTTCCGCTTCCGTTCTTCCTTGTTGCAACTGCAGCATCATCACAGCTCAAAGCAAAAAAGCTGACAAAACCCATTGCCATTTCAGTTCAGCCGCAATCATAATTTCCATCTGCAGCTTACTTTCCAATGCTCTTCTCGACCATCTCAACTTAGATAACCAATCATTTATTCAACCTCATACCCTTCATTTCAAACCACCAGAACTACAACTACAACTCCATTAGTAGCACCAATTTCCTTCATTGCAGACAACAAGCTACATCTCCTTAATCCAGGGCAGCAACACATCTCCACCTGCAATTTCCCATTTAAATTAAGCTACAGGTTCAACTCCATTTCCTCCAAGCACACTCTGCAACTGTACCCTTGTAGACGACCCCAGCAACAAAGCACATTCTCAACTTGTCTCTTGCATAGCCATCAAACCATTTCCAGTAGCTGCAATTTCAATAACTCAAAACCCATTCATACACATTCACATTCAGCCACACAAACCCTATAATCTGCATTGCAATCCTTGCTTCTCTGCCAAACTATTAGCCACATCTACACAATTCTCTTGTTCACAGCTCAACATCGAAACAATAATGTTCATAAACAACTATTCTACAACTCATTCGCAATCTCGATATTATTCATCTTATATAAACAAAGAAATCCAATGAAATTTATCGAAATTCCAGCTCGAAATGTCTTATCAACAAGATTACTACGATAACATAATTCCTAATTTTGGTCCTCACATACGCAGCTCCTTTCCCTGGTTTCACATGAAGAAACTCTAAAGACACAAAAACCGATTATCACAATCAAACAAATTCAACGGAAAACCCTAAATTGAACTTAAATTCATTGTAATTGAAATTGAAAAGCCCTAAAGAATTGAAAACGAAATGTAAAATACAGAATATTAGCGATATAAACAATCAAACCCATCTGTTCTTTAAAATATCAAATTCAACATCAATTCATCACAACCCCATGAATATCAACATCCACAGCATCTCCCCTAATTCATCTTCAGAACTCAAACCTCTGCCAAAACTTGTATTAAGTTTGAATCCAATCAATATCCCCTTTATCTGTTGTAGACTTCAACCACATCTCGTCTTCCTTCTCACTGATTTCCTCCACCAGCAGCAGTTACATCTTCTCTATCACTCTTCAATCTCTATCTCACTTTTCTGAATCCATGGCCGCCTTTTCTCAATTTCATGACAGCATCCGGAATGAATGAAATGATAAAAGAAAGGGAATATTAATTGCAGTTGATTGATATTTCATGGTGATAGAGATGGAGGTGGTAGTGATGAAAATGGTGGCGACGGAGATGGTGGTGGCGTGAAGGTGGTGGTGGTGATACTGAAAGAGGAGTTAAGAGAAAAGAAAGCACAAAATTGGTTTCCTTATTTTTGGTTAGGGGTATTAATAGAATGGATAAGGGTATTTGTGCATGACCCATGGATAGTAGGGGCATAAGTAACATTCCCACAAGTATAAAGAAAGATTCAGGGAAGCTAACTTAAGGAAAGCGGCTGAAGCGGCAGAGAAAATTGATGAAGGATGGTCACATGAGTTGGGTTTAGTAAATGTGGAGAATTTTGGTCCAGTGCAGGTTGAGGTTGGTATTCAAATTCAAGATGAAGTTGTTAATGGATCTTAAAATTATCAGTTGGAATCTTCGTGGGATGAATGCGTTTGATAAAATCAATGCTCTGAAAGATCTTATTTCGAATCATAAATGTGATGTGTGTTTGGTGCAGGAAACAAAAATTTTAAAGATGAGTAGGTGGTTAATTAACCAAATTTGGTATGATGATGATTTTGATTGGTCTTATTTGCCTTCAGCTGGGAGTTGTGGTAATAGTGGAGGTTTGCTTTCTATTTGGAACAAGAATAAATTGGTGAAGGACAATGAAAGAATGGGAATCAATAACATAACAATAGTTTTTTCTTCCAAAAGAAATGCAGATAAATGGGCTGTGTGTAATGTTTATTCTCACGGATATATGTTTACTAGCGATCTGGCTAAGCAGAGTATCTCACCGGCCACCGCTACCATCTTCCTCCACTGGCCCAATGGCATTGGGTGAGGACATAGGTTACGGAAACTCTCTGCAAATGGTTTGTTCTCGGAGAAGACAGCCTACTCTTGTCAGCTCCCACCAACGGCTCATAATATTTCCCTTACAAGAAAATTGGGACATCCTGGGGTATCAACGAGTCACTATTATCGTCCTTATATGCGCGGTTTACATTATCCCGCTGCTTTCCGGCGCTTGCAGAATTTTTTCACTGAAAAATATCGTTTGGTACTTTTTTAGCTGGGCCCATGTCTATTTAGTCCTTTGGTCAAATGCCTTTACTGTTTGGTCCATAATTATTTAAAAATATTTAAATAGAAAAAAAAACCCTTCCGTGTTAATTGTTTTTTTGTAGCAATTCTTCTGTGCTAAAAAAAACAGACTTCATTCCCAAGAATGAAGTCCATACAAAAAGCTAAAAAAAACAGACTTCATTCCCAGGAATGAAGTCCATACCAAAAGCTAAAAAAACAGACTTCATTCGCAGGAATGAAGTCCATACAAAAAACTAAAAAAACAGACTTCATTCCCAGAAATGAAGTCCATATAAAACCTAAACAAACCAGACTTCATTTCTGGAATGAACTTCATCGTCTTCTTCAACAACATCAGTAGAACATCATCGTCTTCAACAAGCAGCATCAACATCATCTTCATCATATTTAACATCGGCAACAAACAACAGATGCGCAAAAAAGAAACGGAAAACTTCATCGTCTTCATCATCTTGATACACTTCAACATCATCAGCAGCAACATCAACACCATCAGAGAAGAAAAAACCCTAAAAACTCCATCGTTCATCATCTTCTTCGTCGTATTTATCATATTCATCGTTTTTCAATTTTCTTTTTCAATAACAACAATCACCATCTTCAACAACAGCAGATCTCGAGAAGTTTTTATCATCTTTCTAGTCTTCAAACATTAACCGATCAAATCTACACATCAAGATTCATCGTCTGCAAACACCAGCAGAAAGAAAAAAAAGAAAAAAAATGGAGAGAGAAAGAAAACTAGATCTTAAATTGAGAAGAGAGAGAATGTGAATATGAAAATTTTGTTATTGATTTTTTTTTTATAGTGGTCCCCTGGGACCAAACAATTATTTTCTAGGACCAAACAATAATATAAGGGTATTTCTGCCACTACAGGGTGACATTTACATCATTCATGACATCAGCGTAGGACCAAACAATAATTTTTAGGACCAAACTATAATTTATATTACCAAATAGGACCTAACAGATATTTGACTGGGTAAAATGGACTAGACTCATCCTAATATATTATTCCTATGACCTAATGGTATTTCCTACTTAATTAATTTAATCTAAGAATTAGAATTTCCTCAGTTCAATTAGAATTTCTTTAACCCGAAACACATGATGAGTTTTCTGAATTAGAATTACATGCCAAGAAAGGTCATGCATATTCTCGTTAGCAGTGGGAATTATTATATACTATGACAGTTTTTTGGTCCATTAGCCTTTGGATTTGAATTCTTGGGCGTAATGGACTTGTAAAACATGACTATCGCTCAAAAAGACCAAAATCCAAAAATATTTTTCTAATAGCCAAATGGGATATTTAATCCAAGTTTTTTTCGAGGAGTTTATGGGAATACCCTTTATTCTCGATCGGTAAAACAAACAGAGGGATTTAATCGGCTCTCCCTTATTACCACAGCTTCTTTTATCTAAAGATTGTTCACAGACGTTGTTGTGAGCAGGAGAAAGAGACCGTCAGTTTTCTGTTTAGTTTTTTTGTTAATATCAGTAAACAATCAAGGTGATCTATGTGTTTAATTCTTTTTTTAAATATATAATTTTTTTGTTGTTGTGATGTTAACTGGGTAAAGTTTGGTTTTTGTTTCTAGGTCTAGTATTTATTGTATGAATTGAAAACGAAAATCAAATTGGTATGGATTGAAATTGAAATATGAAATTGGTATGGATTGATCTTACGAAAAATTTCTCCAATTTCAATTTTAGTTCATACCAATTTTGATTTTAAATTTTATTCTTTGAGGTTGTTTGTTGGGTAGTGGTGGTGGTGGAGGAGGGGGCGGTGGTGGTGGCAGTGACGAGATGAATGAAGAAGAAGTCGTGAGCTATTTGTGATTCAGATGAAGTACACAGCAACAAACAAGTTAAGCAAATGGACAGTTGTTGTTAAATTGCATGGTGAATGGCTGCGAATTTATAGCTGCTTAGAATTTACGAAGATTGAGTTTGTTTACTAATCCAAATTTACAAGAAGGAGAAAGTATAAGATTGGCTAGAAGTGCAGCACCATAACCAGGTCCACGCCTACAAGATGTTTGATAAAAAACCTAAAAAAATAGAAAAGGGGTAAAGGTTCATAAACTACAATTATTTTCTATCACATGGTTTAGTTCATTCGCCTCTTCAATGGTTTGATTTGCACTTTCTGGTCTTAGTAAAAATATATACTTCCCTAGTAATTGTAGTTTAATAAAATCAAGTAGCTTAATTCATTTCTTACATTTTTATAATTCATCATTCAATCACCAAAATGTTAATTATCAAAAATAAATAAATTAAGTCACTGAAAGTTTGGTTTTTATGATTCAAATTAAGAAGATTCAATTTCAAATTAAGAAGATTTGGTGAAGATCAAGACCAAGAAAGTAGAAGAGATAATGCAATTGCTACTGTCATTTTATATTAGAGGTGCTTACTAGGTTAAACTTAGATTTTATCCACAAAATATGTAATATGCACCCAAGTGCATAATATATATTCTGACTGAAAAATAGGTTTTGGCCTGGATGCACCCGAGTGCATAATATCTACTTTTTAGAATTTTTTATTATTCTTCTCATTTTATTTTTTAACACTTGCTTTTGGTTGATGCGTTGGTAGTCAATGTGATGGTAATGGTGGTGAATTTTGTCACTCGAGATAATGAACTAATAATTTTGTTTGTGTATCTAATTACTTTTTAATTCGAATTTTTATTCGCGATTATTCTTCTCATTTTATTTTTATATGGGTTACTTGTTCTTTTTGGATTCGTTGATTCGCGAATTGACAGTAGTCAATGTGATGGTAATGTGTTTTTTGAGAGTTATTAAAAAGAAGTTGGTGTTGAACCCATGACCTAATGAACTAATAATTTTTGTTTGTGTTTATAATATGTTGTATATAATACAATAAAATTGGTTTAAATCATTCTTTCAACTCCATACAACCTAAAAATATACTTTTATTAATTTGATGTAACCCGAAACCTAAAAAACGAATTATAGATTTATCCGCTCCGAACTAACTACACTCCGAACAACGAACCGTTGACCGACTTTTTGACCGATACATAAGATGCACCGATGTGCAGGATAAGGATAAACCTTGATTTATCATGAAAAGATAGGTTTTCTAACATGAAATAGGTTTTGGTTGGTCGCACCCAAGTCCAATTTTATTTACCAGGTGATTACTATGATAAATGTAGATTTATCCACGAAGTACACAAAATGCACCTGAGTGAATAATGTATATTCTGACGGGAAATATGTTTTGGTCTGGTTGCACCCGAGTGCATAATATATATTTTTTTTATAAAAATGTTGGTTCTCTTCCTTTTTGTTCACTAATACTTGTTTTTTTGGTGATGTTTTGATGGTGAATGTGATGGTAATGGTGGTAGATTTATTGCTCGAATTATGAACTAGTGATTTTGGTTGTGTACAGAATATTACAGGTGATTATTAGAATAAACCTAAATTTATCCGCAAAATAAACAAGATGTACCTGAGTGCATGGTGTATATTCTGAAGAGAATTAGGTTTTAGCCTTGTCGCACCCGAATGGATAATGTATATCTTTTTGATTCTTATAGGATTTTTTTTTGTCAAGGTTGCACTTGGGTGCATAATACATATTTTTGTATGAAATAAATTTTGCCTAAGTTGCACCTGGGTGCATAATGCATATTTTTATAGGAAATAAATTTTTGCCAGTTGTACCTGGGTGCATAATGTATCCTCGACCTAGGTTAAAAAAAATTCGAATTTTATATCAACAATGGATCTTGTTTTGTAGAGATTTTCGAGCCATTTTCAAAAATATAAATTTTATTAAAATCCGACTTATATTTAGGAAGTTAAGACCTTTCTCGTAATTGATTTTAATTATAAAGAGAGAAAATAAATAAGAGAGAGAAAGAGGAGTCCATCTTTGTGCACCCCTCTAAAACCGGGGTGCACATTCCGGCTTCTCTTATTGACTAATTTTTCGAACACAAAACCAGTTCTAGATTTTAATAAATTCGTTTTCTCTCTCTTAGTTCTTCATCATCTTTATAGCAACCGTCGTCGCCGCCAACGCCATGGATAACTCCATCATCATCAGGGACATGTTTTTTCTTCTTCTTCGATTGTTATTAACCAATATAGGACTATAATGTTGCTACTTAATTTCTATAACGACAATTAGCCTGTTACTTTAAATTAAATATATATATTTCAAATGATTGACTGTTCATGGATGGATGTCTATGATATCAGGAGTGAAGATTCCATTAACAAGTTGTCTATGGTTTGATGAAAGCATGATTTTGATTTATTCAAATTATTTCTTAAATCAAAATAAATCAAGAATCTTGGATCTATTTTTATCAAAAATCTAAAATTAGGCTAATCATTTATTGAATCTTAGTCTGCAACTTTGCATTTTTTTTCTCTTGAATATTGGTGACTTAGTCTGTTATTAGGAATAATCTAAACTTCTAAATTAGTCCTTTATTATATCAAATAAAGATGTTCTTTCCTAAATTTTTACTAAACCAAATAAAGAAAAAAGATTGAAATTAAGGGAAAAGAAAAGTGGTTTTTGCCGTTTTACTAACCAATAAGCATGGCCGGAATGTGCACCCCGGTTTTAAAGGGGTGCACAAAGTTGGACTCGAGAAAGAGATAAGAAAAAAAAAAAAAAATTAAAGCAAAGGGTATATATGGCTAATATTTCTCGTGCCTTTTTCACCCAGACTCATATTTTACAAGTCCATTCTTCCCACACTTTATGGCCTATGGTCATATAACCCATTTTCCGGATTTTGTAATAACATTTACATGACCGATCTATATCATGTAGTTTGTTGCATGTACGATTTTTCTCTCCGTCACATCCAGCTAGCAAGAGACAATCATTTAAACTTATTAGTCATCCATGAACATCCAAAGTTGCTTGCAACTAGAGCTATATGAAGCCTTCTTCAGATGAGGAATATGCGAGAAGGACATAGCCGATTTTGAGCCTTAACGGGCACTGTGCGAATTTGAAGTTTGGGGTTCGAATCCCCCGTACACAGTGGCGGAATTGGGATTTGAATCTAGGAGGGGTTTCAAGAAACAAAATGCATACTTAAAAATATATGTGCTGGCTTCACCATAGATTAAACTGGGATTGAGTTAAAACCGGCTAAATTCACATGCATTTTAACAAAAAAAAAATTGTTTGGGGGTGGCTTAAGCCAGCCCATGCTTGGCTGTAGTTCCGCCCCTGCCCGTGCCCAAACAGTCCGGTATCCAATTTTTCCATGAACGCAAATATGTTACTACTTTTTTTTTTTTTTGACAAGTCCCTAAATTTTTTTTTTGATAAGTGCAATTATGTCAATACGTACAATGTCATAGTGGCAATAGAAGTGCTCTTCCTCTGAAGCAGTTGGTTACTTAAAATTGGGTAGTGTTTCCAACAATTTCACAAAAACTAAGACACTCTGAGTCATCTTGTTAGAGTTTTACTATGGGACCACCAACTCAGTAGTGTAAACTTTTTTTGGTGATATGGTGTTGTTATCTACGGCGAGCTAATCCGAATTATTTGATGATTTGAGTTAACAAGTACTGTTGAAATTAAACTATTTGGTATTTTTGATGACGATCTATTTTACAAAATTTTATTAACCAGGAAGCAACTCTTCCAGAGAATTGATTGCAAAGAGCCAAAGACTGTTGAGATGCAGCTGCTTGTAAATGCGTAAACACCTCTTTGTTACTAGTTAAATTATATTAATTCTTACTTTCCAACTTAATTACATCCAATAACTACCGTTAATTCAAAAGAACAAAATTTTTAAACAACCCAACGGACTATCGTACTTTGGGGAAGAAAGTAAATTCTAAGCACTGGCCTAATATTTTTTAAATAATCATTTAGTCTTCTCCACCATCTTAGCTGCCTTCTCTCACTGTATACAAAGCTGAATTCTTCGGTAATACTAATGGACCTCAATTTGGTGTCAAGTGTCAACTGCATTGGTGTATTTAATAGAGGAAGAAGTACCGGTGCTCAATTTTTTTACCCCAATAAACTAGGTTTTGTGCGTATGGGCACACGTACGATTACCATGTCTATTGTCACAGCAACATATTTATGATTGAAAACTACGTACCATACGTCCTATCACACTTCATATATGTGTGATGCATGGAGTGAAAACAAACAATGTTTAACCTACTGAATGGGTAAATTTACGCTTAGTTTGGTATTGCTGCAGCTTTTGTAAAATCATTTTCCTGTTGTGCTGTGCTGTGAGAAAAAAAAAACACTTTAACGTTTGGTAAAATATTAACTACAGTTAAAGCTGATTAAAAAAACGGTCAAAGTGTGTTTGGTAAAATATCAGATTCAACCATCATTGTTATTGCAAATGACAAAACAGACATATCTTTGATAATAGTTTTATTCAATTTTATTGGGTTTAAAAATAATTAATTTTTTTTACTATTAAATATAAATATAAATAATATTAAATTTACTAATTGTTACTATTATTATGATTGTTACAAAGAATTATTTTACTTAACCACTTATATATATATATAGTTTCAAACAAAAAATCAAACTAAAATTAATTAAGTAATTATTTAATATTTGTTTTTATTTTTATTATTGATAAATGAAATGAAATGATATATAAAATAGTTTGAAAATAAAAAATAATAATATTCAAAGAATAAAATAAAAAAAAATAAAAATTTGATTGTATATAAATTTAAGCGAGATCAATAACTCAGACACGAAGATTGGTAACTAGAACATTAGCGTGATCTGCAAACAATGTCTAACCTGTAATTTCTGTTGCATCTGTTTCTTCTTAAAGTACCTGCTCATATGATTTTAATAATTCGTGCATAAATTTATGGAATTATATAAGGTCATATATGCTTGACTCGGTAGTTTCTATTTCTGTTTTCCCTATGATATTTTTTGTCTTTTCACATTTCAAAGCTTTAGTTTCTCAACATAGCAGCAATAATCATATTTCCTCATCTTAAACTACTATCATAAAATGTTTCATGTATGCTTCAAAAAAAAAAAAAAAAAAAAGAGTTTCCTATTAAATTACTTTCCTGTTAAATTACTTTTCCCCCCTTTTTTTTCCTAGCTAGGTGAAAACTTTCGAACCGTTTTAGATAAAATGAAAAGCAATATGACTAGACTTCAGTTCTAGTGTCAGAGTAGTGCTAGATGTACCGTCCACCCAAACGATTTTAAAACCGTCACTCACAGAAATGTCGGCCACGCCCCTCAGTGATATGCAGTGGGTCTGGCTTTTGGGTCCCACCTATGAAAGGGTTGTTTTAATTTTGTTCAAATTGGCGATACGCCGAGAAGTTTCGTAGTTGAGTAGGCTAATCCCATAAATTCTTCTTTTCTTTTTGAAATTGTGGTAACAATCTTGTTAGTTAATTGTTTCATGTTTTAAGAAAAGCCTATTTTTATTTGATATATATAAATATATATATATATTGCTTTTGCTTAAAAGAAATTGTTGGTGCAATTGATGTGTTTATTCCATTATATATGTATGGATGTGTGTGTGATTCAATTGTTTCCGGTTAAGTAAAACTTATGTTATCTTACTTTGTTGTGTGATATCATTAGTTTAGGCTTACAAAATTTGGTGCAATTGTGGTGCTTTAATATCTATGTTAATTCAATTGCTTCCAGTTAAGTAAAATAATTGTTATTTTGCTTTAATGTATAATATCAATTGTTTAAGCTTACAAAATTTCGATGCAATAGTGAAACTTTGGTTTATATATGTCTTTTTCTATTGTATTCGGTTGAGGTGAATAACTATGCAAGTTTATTTATTGGTTTATATGAATTATTTATGGCTTAACGAATGAATATGTTGACGGGACGAGTTGTTTAGTCCAATTCGATTCCGGATAATCTAAGCTAAGTTAATCCTGATCTTAGTTAGACTTATCAAAGTGGAGGTTTCGGTTATTCAAGTCTAGTCGAAAGCCTAAACAAGGAAATGCTAGTTAACTAACCTAGTATTTGGCTTGTTTGAAATCTAAAATTCTAAGTTATATGGATAGTTATAACCTGATGAGAAAAATGGACTTTATCTTTGTTTTGGTCTTATCGAATGAAGCGGTTGTATTTATACAATCGATTTAGCAAAGGAACTAAGTTGCTTAGTTAATTTTTGGTTTGCTAAACTAGTTGGGAAAATTGCTTCGGGCAATTATTTCCATGATAACATATCAAAACGTAATTACTTGTAGTTTCGGTTTTGATATTGGTTATTAAAAATGGTGTGTAAAACCCTCGTGGTTGACTCAACAGGTTGCAAGTCTATTGAGATTTGTAAGATCCTTTTCGTGTTGTCCTTTATTTGTTCGCTTCTTTGTCATTTTTTTGAAAAAAAGGGGGATAAATATATAGAGTAAACAAGTGATGTTGGTATCAATTTATGGTTGATTGGTGTCACTAGGGAAGAGGACAATGGTGCTTGAACATTTATCTAACGAATGAGGAAAAGCATAGACTAAGAGGGAGTAACATATCATATGATTGGGATAACAAAGATGTGCGGATTGAATATCTACCTAGCTCACCTTTAGGGGGAGTATAAGCTTTGTTATTATAGTGCAGCTGCTGTATTTTTGAGGATTGAATGAATGCAGGTTATGTACTGTGGATTCGGGAATCAAGCATATGTGTAATGAATTCTTGTAATTTGTTTATCCATATGATTGTAAGAGTTTTGTCACTAATATTGACAAAGGGGGAGATTGTTAGAGCATTGCTCGGTTGAACCCACCAAGCGTCGGTATGTCAAGTTTGGTTGTCATACTTTAGTGAACCAAAACTCATTTAAGAGTCGCTTGATTTAAATGTACTAGAGTCAACTTCATATAGGTTAGCTTGAAAGTATTAGGGTGAGACATTACAAGTATTGCGAAGACTTGAAGAAGTGAAGAAGAACGAAGCTACAACCACAACATCATCCTTCCACTTGAGGTTAGTGATATTTGACTTGAAATGTTTCATTCCCTAACGTACCTTTCAAGTCGTGCATATTGAAAACATAAAACTGTGAATCATGAACATTCTAGATAGACATAGTATTAAGGAATACAATATGAAGTTTCTTTCCTAACCATTAAACTTAGTATATAAGACATCGAAATAATCGTTTGAATGCTATTGTGATTATGTATGGGTATGAGGTGAGGATTTCATCCTAGGGAACAATGTTTACATGTGTTCTAAGGAAGTATGGTCATGATATGTTTTGTGAACCGAAAAGGAAATCACCAGGCGTTATTGGGGCTGTTCTTCATTGCATATCTTATGAACGACTAATATGTGTGATTAGTATAACCGCTCATGACTTGTTTGTGTTCTTGGTAAAACTATTCACATGAGGCCTGACTTATGTATTGGTATGACTTTTATTAGTGAAACCGATCTTAAGTAATCACCTGGGGTATGATAGGATTGTGAGTGTCTGAACTTATTACTGGGAGAAGGGGAACCGATCCTAGTAAGAGGTGCAGTGCATCACAAGGGGAAACGATCCTTGTATTAGGTACAACGAGGTTTATGGAAGAAAGGGGAACCGATCCTATGAACATGTGCAACACATTTTTGGGAAGGGGGTACCGATCCTATGAACATGTGCAACACAATTTTGGGAAGGGGGAACCGATCCTATGGACATGTGCAGTGCATACAAGTTAGATACCAAATATATGTGGGGAACCGATCCTAGTACCTAGTCAACCGTATCTTTGGTAAGCTAGTGTAACTATGCACAGTACTCACATGGAGGTAAAACCGAAACTTGTTTTGGTAGAACCGTAAACCCATGAGTTGTGATTAAGTGCTACTTGATCAATTACATAGTTCTTTAAATTCAGATGAACCTATTCTAAAAATTTTTGGAAGTGTGGTAAATCGGTTTCAAGTGAGCAAGTATGAAACAGGACTTGCAAGAGCAAGATGTCGTCACACTTTGAACATAGTGTATTAATGCTTATTATATATTGTTCAAAGATATTCCTTAATGGCTAAGAAGGAAGTAAATCCCAAGATAGAATTTAAATAAGTTAAGAATCTTTTTAATTAAGGGTTTTTAATTAAATATGGAAAATAAGAATAAGTAATGTTCCTTTGCTAATTAAAGATTTCTAAGGAGATTTCAATCATTATATTTGGACAGTGCATTCACATGAATTATGAAAACCGAATTTTGTGGAGTAATGAAAAATATATTGAGAATATTTTTGGTTTTGGAAATTCCTTGGTGTCCAAACTTCCTTGTCTAGATACTTTGAGTTTGCATTTCTAGCAAACTAATCCCGCGTAACATAGATTTCCTCATTTGTCTTTGTTACTGGTGAAGCGTCCTATTGGAGAGGAGAGTAATCTAATTATATGAAATCTCTTACGGACGCTCAATTTAAAGTCATCTTTGGGATTGAGAAGCTCTAGCACTACCCGTTGGTGGGAAACTAGATATTGCGGTTTATCTTTAGTTTTCGTATTGATTTGATTGACTAACGGTATTTGAACTTTGATTGCACCTAGTTTTTTTATGCTTGAGAATCTTCTCTTCTGATATAAGATTTACTCAAACTAGTTCAAGGTTTCGACATGGATCTTTACACTGTTGTTAGATCTAAAGACGATCTTGTGATAATTTATTGTTAACAGACTCTGTTCTGTGTGTGATTGATCACAAGAGATTCAATTAGTTGTGTGCAGGTGTTTATTGAAGATCTAAGAATATTTGAAGACAAAGAGGATATTGAAGATTTCTTACTTGGTGTTTTTATAATCTTTGGTGTGCACAATACTTGTTTGGGAAAAAGAGGATCCAATTAATAATTGGTTTATCCTTGTGGTTGATTGGATAATTTAATTGAGGAAGATCGGAATCAACACATATCAGTTGGTTGAAGAGTGTTATTGGATTAATCTTAAAGATTTCCTTTGGGTGATTGAACATAAGATAGATCTTGGAACCTGGCAAAGGAGTTTATGTTAAGATAAACACGGGAACCTTTGCGCAACTCATATCACTTGGTTGAAGAGAGTTGATACCAAACAGATTTGTGTTCTTTTACTGTTTTGAATACGAACCAAAGGAATTGGTCCAAGTACGTGACTTGTTTACATGTTGGAGGCGTGGGAATACAGACGGAACTAGGTGAACTATAGGTTTAGTTGCTTGGTCTCAACTATACGAAGTTGGTTTATTTTGTATAGCGGCTTAATCATGAGAGTATTGAATTCTGGACTAGGTCCCGAGGTTTTTATGCATTTGCGGTTTCCTCGTTAACAAAATCTTGTTGTGTAATTTAATTTATATTTCCACATTATAATTGTTTTATTATAATTAAAGTAAATTGCACAAACGTTAATTCCTATTTGAGTTTGGTTAAGTCCGGAACTTTGTATCAAGTAAACACACTTTGTTGTTGTATTGTCTCAATCTCGTATCCATAAACAATCACACAAAGTGTGAACTGATTTTTTGTATTGTCTCGACTCAGTCCATAGACAATCACTTTCGGGAAAAGGACTTATAGGAAGGAAAAGTAATATCTTGAGGTATATTTGGGGTACCCTCTCCTTTTCAAAGATCATTAAGACTATTAAAACAGATTTAAGAAAAATAATAAATGAAAATAAATTTTGTGTTAAAACATATATTTCCAACAATCCCCCATATATATTTTTAAAACATAGAGAAAGATATATACAATGATGTGTATAAGTAAAGGTATCTTTCGATTTTGAACCTTTACATAGTGTTAGGCTCTCGGAAAATATGACCATAGAGTGAACATAAGTCTTTGAACTCTAGGAGATAAGAAGATTTTCTAACACACACAAAACTATACTAGTGTAAAGTCTAAAGCCAGCACATTACGACCATGTGCTTGAATCCCGGTTTAATGAATGATTTAGAGAACCAACCATATTCTCATAGAAAGCATCCACACTTTCACATCCATATAGGTGAGTTTATCAAGAGTACTCCTGTCGTTAAGTACGCCCACTCTAAATAGAGATATAAACATCAATAAGAGTTTTAGAAATAAAAACTCAACCTTAACTCGCTTCAGGATATCATGTCTGGGATGAATTATCAAAGCATGATTCATTGTCTACATATTATTCGCGACTTAACCTCATTTGAACCTACATTTTGGGATCTCCATTCATAGGTAGGGATTAGCTTTTGAACCTACTTCTGGAATCTTGAGTTATAGGTTGGGTGTCCATCACGAACAACTATGTTCATATCATTTGTGAATCGTTATTCCCTTTGAACCTATTTCTAGTTGGTTATCCATCTCACATGATTCAATTCTCAATGGGCATCAACATCATCCCATAAGATGTATTCACACTTTCTTATTAATCCTTTCGTCAAAGGATCAACGATAAATCTTTTCTGACCATATATATAATCAATTCTCATAACATAAAAAAATGCCTTTCTATCACCATATATGTCGACACTACCGTTGTAATTAACGGTTCTCAACTCTTACAATAGCCCCAGTACTATCGCATTGGATTAATATGTATGTTCTTTATTTATCTTGTAGAGGACTGAATCACTCAATCCCTTGGAGGAGTCATTTGAGAGGATATCTCAATCAGCATCGCAATAATATCCTTAAAGGATTGCGGTAAACATTTTTAGATAGTGTATTTCAAGGTTTAAGGTTCTTTTCAGACACCTTGTAACGTTATCAATGTTTTACTAATTACCCATGCATGGATTATTAGTAAATCTGCATATGTGTAACCCCCACTACAGAAGTAATATACATATAGTTCATCACGTAGCAAGAAGCAATTCCATGCTACCATACTCATTTTCTTTTTCTAGTTCAATCACACACAATCAAAAGCACTATAATACTAGAATGAAATGATTGAAAACTAGTTTATAAAGACAATATTTTTTACTTCTTTACAAATATTTTTCAATGTAGTGGAATAGATCCAAAAGAAATGTTTCAATTCAAAATTTACACTATCTTCATCCAAGCCTTTCATGTCAAATAATAAACTAAGCATGTTCTCAGTTTCATTAATATCGTATGAGTTATAATACAAATTCAGCGAATCACTTATGCATATATAGAAAATAATCTTATGTGTTGTCACGTCAGTCAATTTTCAAACCATTTGATTCAATTGCTTCAGAGCTTGTTTCAAAATAGATAATGACTAATCAAACTTATATGCATTTTGTTCTTATGTGAACTACAATGTTTTTCATGCTTGGTTTAAATAGAATTATCATTTAACTCATTCAATATATTTTTCTACATATGATATACAACAAATCACGCATCGTAGAAACAATATCTAAAATTAATTACCCCTTCTCTATTTGTCAAACTAAAACATTTGGTTCTTAAAACCTTTTTCCAAAGATTAAAATTACGAGGAGCTGAGCATCTCAAACAAGGTAATAATTATGACTAAAATTCTTTTTAGTCTTACTACTTACATAGGTCAGAATTCATTCTTAATGATCATGTGATCTCCATTTCTAGCTCGCTCTTTAATCTAAGTTTAGTGTTCAAACATACACAGGGTAAAGAACCCCCATTATTTCTTGATTAAAAAAGAAATTTCAAATCAACACTAAAAGATCTAAAATTGAGAAGTTACTTATGCAAATTGTATTTTTTCCCATGTTCATTCAAATATTTCTATAGATTTTGATGTTTTATACCAATTCAAAAACTACAAAATTTCATCATTCATACAAAAATTAGAAATAATTTTTCTAAGCACAAATAATTTTTCTAAATTCATATGTGATGCGCTATGCGTTTGTTCTCATAACTAACAAAGTAATGATCCGATTTCAAAATCCTTTTGGCACATTATGGAGGATGAACAAACAAACATTTTTCATGAGGACAACATTGCATAATTTGCTACTGAAAAAATCAGTTTTAGTCGCCAAGTTAGACTACGTGAAACACCAAAAATATCTTATAAAATTCTCAAACATTTTATTCCTCACCCGATGCTTTTGAAAACTAGTAAGATTGGGAGTCTACATGTTTCAGTCATATCATATAAATAATATAATATTTATTTCAAACATCTCATTGATAACATATATATTTTAGTTGTGCAATGATCAAGTTCGACGAAATTTTAACCTCAATCTTGTTAAAAACAAGATAGGCGGAAACTAGATTCTTCTCGTTTTAGTGGTGTGAACATCTTTAACAAGATAGTTCTACCCGAAGCAAACTTTTGAGACCATACCAATACCAAGAATCCTAGAGATGTGAGTATAACTCAACACCACTTTCTTTCAAATGATTCGTTACATCTTTTGAACCATGACCTATCAAAACAAACATGGTGTAAAACACCAATATACACCAACTTCTCAGCTGTTGATGGTGGTTTTTAGTTTAGGGTTAAAATCGTAAAACACTAAACCCTAGCAGACAGTGATGTCACAACATTTAAAGCAACAAGCATTTACTAGGCACATTTACTGAAACCTTTAATGTGTCTCTAAAATAATTACCAGGGTATATTTTCAAATTAGGGTTACGACAAGCCAAACCCTAATTCCCACGTGTGCCAATGGCAAATCATGCCAGCCACACCTAACCGCGCCAATTCATGCCAACCATGCTAGCCACACCTCTGTGCCAATGGAAAATCATGCCAGCCACACCAACTGCGCCAAAGCATGCCAACCATGCTAGCCGCACCTCTGTGCCAATGAAAAATCATGCCATCCACACCAACCGCACAAAAGCATGCCAACCATGCTAGCCGCACCTCTGTGCCAATGGAAAATCATGCCAGCCACACCAACTGCGCCAAAGCATTCCAACCATGCTAACCGCACCTTTGTGCCAATGGCAAATCATGCCAGCCACACCAAACCGCGCCAAAGCATGCCAACCATGCTATCCGCACCTCTGTGCCAATGGAAAATCATGGCATACACACCAACCGCGCCATGCCAAACACATCTTATCATGACCCCTCATGCCGCGCCACCATGCTTGCCCTCCCCACGCGGCTACCAAAGTGAAGGAGTGCAACAATCAAGGGTTGCCCTTCAATCCCAGGAGCAAATCCTGGCCTTCTAAGGACACCTCACGACCTTTGGCCCAAAAACCCTAGCTAGGTCATGCATCTAGCCAAGCTATCCGCACCATGCCAAACACATCTCGCCATGGCCCCTCATGATGCGCCACCATGCTGCCCTTCCCCACGCGTCTATCAAAGTGAAGGTGTGCAACAATCAACGGTTGCCCTTCAATCCCATGAGCAAATCCTGGCCGTCTAAGGTCACCTCACAACCTTTGGCCCAAAAAACCCTAGCTTGGTCACGCACCTAGCCAAGCTAGCCGCGCCATGCCAAGACTCCCTTAGCTTGGCCCTAGCCATGCCATACGTCCGTGAAAAACCCTTGGTCCCACATGCCAAGCCAAACCAAACCTAGCCAAGCTATCCGCGCCATGCCAAACACATTCTGCCTTGGCCCTATCTATGCTAGTCACGTAATGCCAAGCCAAGCTCCCTTGGCCCTGGACACGCCATACGCCCATGGAAAACCCTAATCCCCACATGCCAAGCCAAAATCTCACCTAGCCAAAGCTAGCCACGCCCAAGCCGAACCCTTGGACCCACATGATAAACCTAAACACAACCTATCCGCGCCACCACGTTGGCCCTCACTACGCGACTACCAAAACGAAGGCGTGCAACAATCAACGGTTGCCCTTCTATCCCCGTAGCGAATCCTGACCATCCAAGGTTACCAGACGACACATGGTAACCTTTGGCCCGAAAACCTAAGTTTGGCCACACCAAACCATGCCATGACAATGGCATGCCAACCTAGTCGCGCCACCACTACGCAGCTACAAAAAACAAAGGCGCGCAACGATCAACAGTTTCTCCTCCTCTCAAGATGCAAAATCTCGACCGTCGAAGGTCACCAGGCTAGAAATTTTCCTTAGCTTGACTTTCCAAGCCACAACAACATGCTCCATGTTTTCCAAAAACATTCGAGACATCAACACAAACTGGGGGACGCTCATTAGGGTTTTGGTTTGGTGGTCTATAGCGTGCGGCATACACAAATTCCCGTTTCAAGATAGTGTAATAAGATTAAGGAGGTTAGTAAATGCAAGAAGCAACGGTGAAACGCTCCTTCATTATGGGACATCAATTCCATCAAATCCCATTAATACCAGGCGTTACCACCTCTTCCCATTTAACTCATTTGTTTTTTTTTCTTAAGAGTCCAGAGTACGTTTCTTTTTGGACTTGTATAAGTAGGCTTACCTATTTCCACCAGAGATACGAGTTCTTGGTTAGGGAAAATACCACACTCATAAAAGAAACTCTTGTTAGCTTTCTCAAAGCTCTCAACTTCTGATACAAGTCAAGCACTGCTCTTCTAGAATTATTCTGGCCTCAACACTCTATTTTCTTCCCTCCCTAAACCAACCCTTCTCCTCCACTTTGTGACCGAAGCAAGTCTGAAACAGCCATTTCTTGGTTTAGGCCGGACTTATACCGATTGATCTCTCGAATCTGAAAAGTACTCCCTTGCAGTATATTGTTTAGGGTTTAAATTGTTTCTAACTTTCACACTTGCAATTACCAAAATAAACAGAAACCATTTTCACCTATAAACAATTGGCGACCATATCAGGAGGATTGGTCTATCGGTCCCAATATCAGGCTTTGAATACGTTTCTCTAAAGAGAAGGGATGGTTGGTCTTTGGACTAAATCTGTGTCCTCAGATTCCACTCAAGAAAACGGAAACGTTTCAACGCCCTACAACACTGCCAACGAAGGAGCTCCAAGGCTGATTGACCTAGTACGGGTCCATGGGATTCACACCAGAAACATGGGTCTGATGAGAGATGCAATCAACGCCATACTGGATTTCCTCATCGACCTGACGGCAGAATTGAGCGGTTCCCTTGCCTCGGAAACTTCAAAGCTTGGGACTGACGCCCCGAATAATCTCTCTCAAGCCAATAGCTTCGCTATCAATCAGAGACCCGTAAGTCAAGAAGCGGTATCGCTGGTGGAAAACTTATGTGAACTATTACATCTTTCAAGGGATGAACGAATGTAGACGTTCACCTCCATCAACCAGATAACGTTAAGCGTGCCCTTGGTTCTTCCATGCTCGGAAACGGCAAAAATGCAGGATTCGTCCATTAATAATATCACGTTCACCGACGACGACATGATGGCAGAGGAAGGCCATAACCGCGTCCTACATGTCACAGCTCGAATCTAAAACGTGGAATTAAAAAGGGCCCTCGTCGACACAGGATCGTCCTTCAATGTTGTCACCCTTAGGAAGCTCAGGACTGACAAAGTACGACCAAGCGAGGTTACACGAAAACCTACTACCATGATCGATTTCCAAGGTAACAAAACCAATACATATGGGTACGTCAATCTATCGGTAGGACCTGTCCAGTCAAAAGTGAGATTCGAAGTAATTGAAAAGAAGCCGGACTACCGCATGATACTGGGGATACCATGGTTCCATGACAACATGATCGTTCCTTCAAGGTACCACCAATGCTTGAAAACCACGCTAAACAGAGAAGTCATTCGCATCGCAACGTCATCATCTCCCTATGCGCCAATCTGTGGCATGGAAATTTTTGAGCCAAGTCAGGGGTCGCAAGTCACAACCAACAAGGCTTACCATACCCCGCTGCCGAAATGGATGACCATTGAAGAAAGAAATAGTCCTACACAACCCCGTGGAGAAACTCAGCCTCACATCACACCTTCAGAAAAGAAGTGCACTCACCTTCATCCACAAGACCAGGGTCTGGTTCCAACCAAGTGAGGACGGGCTTTCATTATGGGTCACGGCGAAAAAAGGAAAGCCGCATATCAACGCCGTTGTTAGCAATTTACATGGGAGACTACCACACAGTCTCCCCGCCCAATAAAATGCCAGCCTGGTGATGAGCCACGAGAGAAGATACCTGACGTACCACAACAACTACATGACGACACCAATTAAACCACAAACGAGCTTGAAATCATTAATATCGGGAATAAGGAATCTCCACGACCCATCTCCATAAGCTCGACTCTACACACAGACGAACGGACAAAGTTGGTAGACCTCCTCAAGGAATATCAAAACGTGTTCGCATGGACGTACGAGGAGATGTCTGGCATGGACGAGAAGCTGGTCACTCACCACTTACATGTAATATCTGGATCCAAACCGGTCAACCAGACCCCAAGACAATTCCTGCACGATGTTAAAGAACAGATTAAGGAAGAGGTTCAAAAGTTATTGGTGGCTGGTTTCATCAAACCAATCCATAACCCCACCTGGTTGGCAAACATAGTTTCGGTAAAAAAGAAGAATGGTCAAATCAGGTGATGTGTTGATTTTAGGGATCTAAATAAATGTTGCCCTAAAGATGATTTTCCGCTCCCCAACATCGACATGTTGGTAGATGATACCAGTGGACATGGCATGTTTTCTTTCATGGACGGGTACATCGGCTATAACCAAATAAATATGTACGATCATGATGCGAGCAAGATGGATTTTCGAACTCCTCTCGGAAACTTTTACTATACTGTGATGCCTTTCGGTCTGAAGAACGCTGGCGCCACATACCAACGCGCCATGACCACCATCTTTCACGATATGATGCATAAGCAAGTTTAGAATTATATGGATGACATAGTAGTCAAGTCAAAAACTAGAGCGGCCCACACAGGGATTCTACAGCAGGTTATCGAAATATGCCGCGTATATAAGATAAAAATGAATCCGTTAAAGTGTTCTTTCGGTGTCTCCTCGGGCAAGTTCCTAGGCTTCCAAGTAACCGTTGAGGGGATCAAAGTTGACCTAACCAAAACACAAGCCATCCTCACAATTCCACCACCGCGGAACATGAAGGAACTCCAGAGTTTCATGGGCAAAATAAACTACATCCGCCGCTTTATACCCGGATTGGCTCAACTTATTACTTCGTTCACCCCCTTACTAAAGAAAGGAGCAAGATTTGTCTAGACCCCATTACAACAGGAAGCGTTCCGAAAGATTCAAAGAACGTTATCTTCCCTGGCTGTCATGGGATCACCCATGCAAGGAAGTCCGCTACACCTCTACACCGCTTTCAATGACACTGATGTTGGATCTCTCCTCGCCCAAGAAGATGACGAAGGTATTGAATACTCCA
The DNA here is from genome assembly GCA_023529315.1 of Papaver bracteatum. Classification (NCBI taxonomy): domain Eukaryota; kingdom Viridiplantae; phylum Streptophyta; class Magnoliopsida; order Ranunculales; family Papaveraceae; genus Papaver; species Papaver bracteatum. The sequence continues at coordinate 12,963 of JAJJWX010004639.1, read as the reverse complement.
TATACTATTTCAGTCGGACTTTGAGAGACGCCGAACTCAGGTATCCCAAAGCAGAAAAGGCATGCCTAACCTTGGTCTACTACATCCAGAAATTCAGGCACTACCTATTATCCAATAAAGTGGTGATGATATCCAAATCCGATCCTATGCAGTTCCTCCTCTCAAAAGTTGTTATGATAGGAAGACTAGCCAAATGGCTCCTCTAGATGTCAAAATTTAACATAACATGTGCTTCCCCTAGGGCCATCAAAGGACAGGCAGTTGTAGATTTGTAACATTACGCGAAGACCTCCCTAGGGACTTTTCGGAAATCTCTTTCATCCAAGAGGACACTTGGAAAAAAAAATTCGACGGCTCCGCCACCCCTAACAATGGCACGGGAGGAACCGACGTGGTTCTAGTATCCCCAACTGGTGAAGTTTTCTCATACTCCTTCAAGCTAGACTTCCCCTGCACCAACAATTCAGCAGAGTATGAAGCTTTCCTTATTGGGTTGTCCTTGGCTAAACAAGTCGGAGCTACACGTCTGGAAATAAAAGGGGACTCTAAACTACTGGTCAACCAAGTAAACGGAGTATACGCACTAAAGGAGGTAACCTTAGCCCCATATAGTGATGAAGCGCAAAAACTACTGAACTACTTCGCCGATGCAACAATAGCCCATATCGGGCGCGGAAACAACCAACATGCCGACTGTCTAGCAACGTTAGCATCGAAACTGCGATTTGAAGGCCCTGAGGAAAATTTGACGGTGAAAATAGGGACTGTGGCTTCAACGTGGCTTTCACATCCTGAAAGAGATAAAGTTGATGACTGGAGAACACCGATTATTCAAGAGCTTAGCAGTTCACTCTCTCAAGGAAAAGTCAGCCTTAAAACTTTGCGTGATTTCTTCATGCTTCGAGGGGTACTCTATCATCGAAATTCAGACAGCTCTTTGTCAAGATGCTTCGGAGAAGAGCAAGCACAAAAATATCTCAATTGCATCCATGGTGAGGTCTGCGGGCAGACATTGGTGGTAACCCTCTATCGTCGTTTACAACGCCTTGGCTATTATTGGCCGGAGATGGAGGTCCAAGCTCGGTTACTTCAAAGAACCTTTTCCAACTGTTAAGCGTCGCCGCATCAATTAGAAATTTTCAACATTAGCCATGCCGGGGACTGGCAGAAGCCATACATCAGTTACCTTCGCGATGGGATACTCCCCACCAATGAATAGGAGGCATCCAAGATAAAACAAAGGTCCAAGAGGTTCGTATTTCACGAAGGGATCTTATATCATAAAAGTTTTGAAGGGAGTCTTCTGCGATGTTTGAACGAGGTAGAGATCCCAATCATGCTTAAGGAGATGCACGAAGGAGAAAACCAAGGGAAGCGGAAGTTATTTATCCAAATATACGAGAAGTACTACTGGCCGACCATGGAGGACGACGCAGTTGTTTTCATACAAAGGTGCAAGGAATGTCAGGTCCACGGGAACCTTATTCATGTAACATCGACCACCATGCATTCAATAAACAGTCCATGGCCCTTTCATAGCTGGGGACTAGACATCATTGGGAAGATAAACCCACCGTCCTCAAAACATCACGAATATGTAATAACAGCAACCGAATACTTTACCAAATGGGTCGAAACCATAGCTTTACGAGGAAAAAACGGAACCACGATAGAGACATTCATTAAGGAGTACATTATCTGCCATTTTGGTATACCTAAACATATCATCACTGACAATGGCACCCCTTTCATGGACAGGCAAGTACGAGAGTTGCTTAAGGGATAAGGGATTAAACAAGTCTTCTCCACCGTATACTACCCTCAAGGGAACGGGCAGGCTGAAAGCACCAAAAAAACTCTGATTAGAATCCTCAGTCGGACAGTGCACGATAATCCTCGAACATGGCATGAGCAACTTCCCATGGCACTTTGGGCATACCGGACGTCACCAAGAATTTCCACTGGAATCTGTAACACCCCATATTTTTAGCATGGCGCATGCTGAAAGATGCGTCATGGCCTGTGATGAAGCTTCATCCAAAACTTCTGTTGGTGGGTAATAGGTAGATTGTCTTAAGGAAAATACCATGCCAAAATGGCGTATTATGTTTGACATTTGTCCAAGATCCAATTCTCGTGTCAAAGGATGCTATTGGCCAAGCGAAAATATTGGGTGCCAAGGTAAGGCACATCGTGTAGCCAATAAGGCATTGGTTGGAAGCTACATTGGCCAAGAGCTAATTCTTGCATCAAATGATGCATTAGGCCAGTTAGGTATATAGCCTTGAAAATGTACAACCAACATGGCTGGACATTGGGTTGGTAATACACAGCCATTACGGCTGAGCATGGGAGTGGCCTACGGGCCAAAGCTAGAGTGCATCCATCCTGGCTGAACATCGATTTGGCATCGGAACTGGCGTGTGATACAGAGTTGAATGTACATCCACCTTGGCCGGTTATTCAGGAAAATACATGGAACGACCATGAATAGTGAAACGGGGAGTTGATGAATGATTTTATCGCCCCCAATCAGAGTTCTAAAAATGTCAAATAAACATATATAGGGAAGGGTAGTTGGTTGAAGGTGCATATGCAGACCATGCACCAAGTAAGCTTCATAGCTTAGCCAGAAGGGTATAAATGATGGCTAAGGCTCATTTATAGTTTCTTAGCCTTGAGAGAGGGCATATGATGCTAAGGCATAACTATGCCATTCCACGGACTCGATGATGCATCACTTAGATGTATTTGACGGAACGGCCTATACGGACTAGGCCATTACCACTATTGCTTGGCCACGGCCTAGCAAACGAGTTGGAATAAGTTGCTTGTCCCTTCAAGGATGAACTACGGTCTGTGCTTGATTCCTTTAGAGTATGGAAGGATACGTAGGCATCCGCAATAAGTTGCATCATTGCCGGTACAGCACATTGGCCCCTCATATCATCTAAGCTCGGTAGCTCGACGCAAGAGATGATTGTGGCCATACTTGATGAGGCTAAGTTGCATGCCATTAAGTGGATGCTCATACTTCCTATCAAGTTATAAATAGAGTTGGTAAACGAAGTAACGTAGGAAATGGCAAGGGCTTGGTGCGTCCTACGCCATGTCCAGGGCTTATGCCTGGACCAGACCCGACGGTATGATGGTGGCTCAGCTAGCCAGGAAATTCAGTAATGAATTCCTTACGCTGAGGAAAAGCCAGAGATGCATGCGAAGTGCATTGGCATTGGACTTATGGCCATAAACCCTTTGCAGAACAAGGGTAAGCTGGAAAGGTGTGGAAGCTTAAATAGATGCGTCATGCTCCACGAGCATGCCTGCAAGGGAAGATGAGCGTGCATTTGGCTAGGGATGAGTCCCGGATCGTAGCTTCATCAGTGGCGCGTCGGGGGAGTTGCGGCCTGCGGGGCGACGCGCCGAAGGCGTAATTTTCCGGTCCGTCACAGTTGGTATCAGATCCAGTCCCGAGAAAACACTAGGGACTTGTGCGGATTGGACTTGTCCACAATTATTTTCCTTAATGGAAGACTAAAATTTGGAGAGTAGGCCAACTTCTGCAGGGGGAAGAGTTTGTAACTGCTAGACCAGTTACTTTGAAAATCGAGTTGAGCTTGTATAAGTACTGTGAGTTTGCCAGGCCTTTGTGGCACCCCGCTTACGAGCATCCGGAAGACCATCTGGGACGGTGGGTAGACAATGGGACTGATCATCCACACACGTTGGCACTGGCCAAGGGTGTGCGTTGTCAGGCCCGGCTAGCATCCCACTTACGAGTGGCAACTCGGTAAATCCGTCAGGGACGGTGGCTTGCATCCTACTACACTGTCATTAGAGATTGGTCCTCACAGTGTTGTGTTGAGTTTTGCCTTGTCATTTCGATGACATCTTTCAACTTGTGAACCTTAGGGATTCCTGGGTGGTAATATGGGATGCTAACTAGGATACCTTGTCGAGTTATCTTTTTGGCACTGGCCAATTGTGATTCTTGGTAATGTTGTGGGCACTTTTGGATTCCTGAGCAGGTGGTATGGGATATGTGCTCAGAAGGTCTAAATTGTTGTTCATGACAACTTGAAGAAACCCTTGATTTATGAGCATCAGGTATGGGAAATTTTCTCAACAAATCCAAATCGAAGAGATGGTCCACAATAGTTTTACTTGGAATTTCGGGGACGAAATTATTTTAAGGGGTGAAGAGTGTAACACCCCGTGTTTTTAGCATGGCGCATGCTGAAAGATGCATCATGGCATGTGATGAAGCTTCATCCAAAACTTCTGTTGGTGGGTAAGAGGTAGATTGGCTTAAGGCCAATACCACGCCAAAATGGCGTATTATGTTTGACATTTGGCCAAGAGCCAATTCTCGTGTCAAAGGATGCTATTGGACAAGGGCCAATATTGGGTGCCAAGGTAAGGCACATCGTGTAGCCAATAAGGAATTAGTTGGAAGCTACATTGGCCAAGAGCTAATTCTTGCATCAAATGATGCATTAGGCCAGTTGGGTAGATGGCCTTGAAAATGTACAACCAACATGGATGGAAATTGGGTTGGTAATGCACATCCATTACGGCTGAGCATGGGAGTGGCCTACGGGACAAAGCTAGAGTGCAGCCATCCTGGATGAACATCGAGTTGGCATCGGAACTGGCGTGTGAGCCATAGTTGAATGTACATCCACCTTAGCCTGTTATTCAGGAAAAAATGCATGGCAACGGCCATGAATAGTGAAACGGGGAGTTGATGAATGATTTTATCGCCCCCAATCAGAGTTCTAAAAATGTCAAATAAACATATATAGGGAAGTGTAGTTGGTTGAAGGTGCATATGCGGACCATGCACCAAGTAAGCTTCATAGCTTAGCCGGAAGGGTATAAATGATTCCTAAGGCTCATTTATAGTTGCTTAGCCTTGATAGAGGGCATATGATTCTAAGGCATCACTATGCCATTCCACGGACTCGATGATGCATCACTTAGATGTATTTGACGGAACGGCCTATAAGGACTAATCCATTACCATTATTTCTTGGCCACGGCCTAGCAAACGAGTTGGAATAAGTTGCTTGTCCCTTCAAGGATGAACTACGGTCTGTGCTTGATTCCTTTAGAGTAGGGAAGGATACGTAGGCAGCCGCAATGAGTTGCAGCATTGCCGGTCCAGCACATTGGCCCCTCATATCATCTAAGCTCGGTAGCTCGACGCAAGAGATGATTGTGGCCATACTTGATGAGGCTACGTTGCATTCCATTAAGTGGATGCTCATACTTCCTATCAAGTTATAAATAGAGTTGGTAAACGAAGTAACGTAGGAAATGGCAAGGGCTTGGTGCGGCCTACGCCATGTCCAGGGCTTATTCCTGGACCAGACCCGACGGTATGACGGTGGCTCAGCTAGCTAGGAAATTCAGTAATGAATTCCTTACGCTGAGGAAAATACAGAGATGCATGCGAAGTTCATTGGCATTGGCCTTATGGCCATAAACCCTTTACAGAACAAGGGTAAGCTGGAAAGGTGTGGAAGCTTAAATAGCTACGTCATGCTCCACGAGCATGCCTGCAAGGGCATATGAGCGTGCATTTGCCTAGGGATGAGGCCCGGATCGTAGCTTCATCAGTGGCGCGCCGGGGGAGTTGCGGCCTGCGAGGCGACGCGCCGAAGGCGTAATTTTCCGGTTCGTCACAGAATCTCTCCCTATTCTCTTGTTTATGGTGCAGACACTATCCTCCCGGCGGAAATTAAAATCCCATCAGCCAAGATTGCCGAAGCAAGTGGAGTTCGATGGAATGAAGTTGGAGCCTTAAGTGCCAGGGTTGCGGAATTGGACACTGTAGACTCCAGGAGAGCCAAAGCGGAAGAAAACGCACGTGCATATAGAAACAGGGTTTCCAGAGCATACAACAAAACCGTGAAACCTCGAATTTTTCAAATAGGAGACTTGGTACTGAAGACTGCTAAGCACATCCAACAAGATGCATCGACACCAAAATTCTCCGCAAAATGGGAAGGTCCTTATATAGTCACGAAATCATACAGCAGTGGGTATTACAAATTCATTAAGGAGGACGGGGGAAAACTGGAAGCGGTCATGAACGGGAAATGGCTAAAGGCATATTACGCCTGAACGCTGCCCCACCCCACCGTATCACAAATACGGATATCCAGGCATCTTTTCACTTTCTTCCATACCGTATTGAATTTATATTTCATTTGATTGAAGCAAATCAATAAAGTTCTCTTGTTATTTCAAAAAAAAAAATGCTCAGAAAGAAACTCAAACATATCACAACCACATAACTCAGAAAAGCCCGTCCAAAAGGTGGTAATCTCTGGAAATCATCATCCTCAAACGACTTTGATACCTCTCAGTCCTTCTCTTAAAATTCTGGATTGACTCTTACACCTTCTATGACTCCACGGCCAAGTCTTTCTTCTCTTTCAGAATAGATTTTGTAGTAGGGACCACGCCAGCAAGAATGCCAGCCCTGTCGACCTTCACAATTTCAAGACGATGCCGCAACCAACTAACGTTGAACTTCAGAGACTCACAAGTAGACACCATGCTCTCCCACTTTTGAATAGATGCTTCCGCGATGGTACGGATAGACATACTCTCCATTTCAACAACCATTGGCAGGAGACAATTCATAATAGAAACCAAAGCAGACGAGCAATATTGTACCACGTTCCTAGTGGCAATGTGGCCGTATATATTCCATATTTTTGTGTAAAGAGTTACGATTTATTTTCGCACAAGTAACCCACCAACGTTCCGGTAGTTAGAAGAAAGGCACCTCATGTGGGTTCCAAAAAACAAGCCTGCATTGGGATACTCATGGCAAGAAATTCCTAAGTCGGCATTCTCCAGATCTTCAACAGTTGGAAAGATCGAGCTCGAAGAAAAAGGGGTAACCAAGTCATCTTCATCAATGACGGTAACACATGATCCAACAGGATACCTCTACACAGAAGGAAAACTTCCATTATTCATTGGCAAATAAAGAAACGTATGTTTATTAATGAGAACATATAGGTATGACCTTCTTAACCCGAATGACTCGGATGGGGGAATTGTCAGGAGAATCAAGTCTTGCACGTTTGGCTGAAGAACCTGGTCGACTAGAGGAAGATTCGCTTCTGATCGACATGATGTAAGAAATCATTGTTGAAAATTGGGAAGACGACACAACTTCACCAGGCGTAAATATTATGGAATCCCTAAAGGAAGAAGGAAAAATGCAGGCTGAAAAAGTGGAACACGCTGGAATCACTGCCGGGAGACCAGCCTTGAGAATAAAATGCCTCACCTTGCTACAGCCCCAGACAAGCCCTCGCTCCATCATCGTGTCCCCACCACGCCTAGCCGCCCTTGCACTTTCCACTATGCCATTGCCGCAGAACCCACTACGCTTGGTCGTCCGAGTATGTCTCGTCTTGTCAAGGCCATACTATGCCAAGGCATCTGCTCCATTGACGTGACCATATCATCCACGCGTGTTCAACTTACCAAGACCATGCCACCTCTTGGCCCCTCGAGCCAAGATGTCCACTTGCGTCGCCTCCCAAGATCGCGCCCCCTTTTCCTTGGAGATGTACGACCAGACCAAGCCGGTAACTTTCGCCTCACCACTCCACGTTCTGCATTATCAGTACAACTTACGCAGGGCCGCCAACACGGGAAGCCAAAACTCTTTTTACCACTCAAAAGGTTAGTTGGATTCTCCTAACCATCTTTGCAATGATTTACACCTCGATTCCGTCCTTGTCTGTCACTATCATATGCTTACCTCGCAACAAGTCACATGTTCCGAGCTAAGCCAGGTACTTAATGTTGATGGTGGTTTTTAGTTTAGGGTTAAAATCGTAAAACACTAAACCCTAGGAGACAGTGATGTCACAACATTTAAAGCAACAAGCATTTACTAGGCACATTTACTGAAACCTTTAATGTGTCTCTAAAATAATTACCAGGCTATATTTTTCAAATTAGGGTTACGACAAGCCAAACCCTAATTCCCACGTGTGCTAATGGCAAATCATGCCAGCCACACCTAACCACGCCAAGGCATGCCAACCATCCTAGCTGTACCTCTGTGCCAATGGAAAATCATGCCAGCCATACCAACCACGCCAAAGCATGCCAACCATGCTATCCGCACCTCTGTACCAATGGAAAATCATGCCAACCACACCAACCACGCCAAAGCATGCCAACCATGCTATCCTCACCTCTGTTCCAATGACAAATCATGCCAGCCACACCAACCACGCCAAATCATGCCAACCATGCTAGCCGCACCTCTGTGCCAATGGCAAATCATGCCAGCCACACCAACCGCACCAAAGCATGCCAACCATGCTAGACGCACCTGCGTCAATGGAAAATCATGCCGACCACAAAAACCGCGCAAAGCATGCCAACCATGCTGAGCGCTCCTGTGCCAATGGAAAATCATGTCGACCCACACAAATCACGCCAAATCATGCCAACCATGCTAGAGCACCTATACATGCTAATGGCACGGCAATCATGCCCGGCCACAAAACCGCTCCAAAGCATGCCAACCATGCTTCATTGCACCTCTCCGTGCCAATGGAAAATCATGCCAGCCACACCGACCGTGCCATGCCAAACACATCTCGCCATGTCCCCTCATGCCGTGCCACCATGCTGGCCTTCCCTACGCGGCTACCAAAGTGAAGGCGTGCAAAAATCAAATGTTTCCCTTCAATCCCAGGAGAAAATTCTAGACGTCTAAGGTCACCCACGACCTTTGGCCCAAAAACCCTATCTTGGTAACGCATCTAGACATGCTAGCCACCCTATGCCAAACACATCTCGCCATGGTCCCTCATGCCGCGCCACCATACTGGCCTTCCCCATGCTGCTACCAAAGTGAATGCGTGGAACAATCAACGGTTTCCCTTCAATCCCAGGAGAAAATCCTGGCCGTCTAAGGTCACCTCATGACCTTTGGCCCAAAAACCCTATATTGGTCACGCACCTAGACAAGCTAGCCGCGCCATGCCAAAACGCCCTTACCTTGTCCCTAGCCATGCCATACGTCGGTTACAAACCCTTGTCCCCATATTCCAAGCCAAACCAAACCTAGACAAGCTAGCCGCACCATGCCAAACGTATTCTGCCTTGGCCGTAGCTATGCTAGTCACGTCATACCAAGCCAAGCGCCCTTTCCTTGGCCCTGGGCACGCCATACGCCAATGGAAATCCCTTGGCCCCACATGCCAAGCCAAAATCTCACCTAGCAAAAGTTAGCCACACCCAAGGAGAACCCTTGGACCCACATGCCAAGCCTAAACACAACCTAGCCGCGCCACCACGTTGGCCCTCACTATGCGGCTACCAAAACGAAGGTTTGCAATAATCAACGGTTGCCCATCAATCCTCGGAGCGAATCATGGTCATCCAAGGTTACTAGATGACATATGGTAACCTTTGGCCCGAAAATCTAAGTTTGGCCTTGCTAAACCATGCCATGCCAATGGCATGCCAACCTAGTCGCGCCACCACGCGGATACCAAAAAACAAAGGCGCACAATGATCAACGGTTGCCCCTCCTCTGAAGATGAAAAATCTCGACCGTCGAAGGTCACCAAAGCAGATTTCATAGATTGATCCTCTGCCACAACAACATGCTCCATGTTTTCCAAAAACATTCGAGACATCAACACAAACTGGGGTACGCTCATTAGGGTTTTGTTTGGTGGTCTCTAGCGTGCGTCATACAAAAATGCCCGTTTCAAGATAGTGTAATAAAATTAAGGCGATTAGTAAATGCAAGAAGCAACGGTGAAACACTCCTTCATTATGGGACATCAATTCCATCAAATCCCATTAATACCAGGCGTTACCCCCTCTTCCCATTTGACTCATTTGTTTTCTTTTCTTAAGAGGCCAGAGTACGTTTCCTTTTGGACTTGTATAAGTAGGCTTACCTATTTCCACCAGAGACACGAGTTCTTGGTCAGGAAAAATACCACACTCGTAAAGGAAAACTCTTGTTAGCTTTCTCAAAGCTCTCACCTTCTGATACAAGACAAGCACTTCTCTTCCAGAATTATTCTGGCCTCAACACTCTCTTCGCTTCCCTCCCTAAACCAACCCTTCTCCTCCACTTTGTGACCGAAGCAAGTATGGAACAACCATATCTTGGTTTAGGCCGGATTTGTACAGATTGATCTCTCGAATCTGAAAAGTACTCCCTTGCAGTACATTGTTTAGGGTTTAAATTATTTCTCACTTTCACACTTGCAATTACCAAAATCAGCAAAAACCATTTTCACCTATAAACATCAGCGTATCCACAATTCACATGAACGTTTCTTGAAAAGCATTGCTAATAACATTTGATATTCTAGCCATGTCGTGTCATAAGACTTGGTTTAATGCAAGCATAACAAATAATTTCATAATTAAAATTATTTTCATTTCTTGGAGAGAGTTGGTATTCATAATGGTTTCGATTAGGTTTCTTATTGGTTTGGTATCAAGTTCTATCTCATAAGTTCTGAAATTGTATGTGTCACACATTTATTGTTATAAACAATAATTTTCAATGTCTAGTTTCCATGCAATTCATTCTAAGATTGAATATTCAAATTATTTTTTAATCTAGAATCCAATTATTTGACCACACTACACCATTTTTGGGGATTATCAATGGCTGCGTGCAGTTGCAAAACGGACTTGCAACAGCAGGCAGCCGTTGCAAAACGAGGCGTTGCATATTTTTTTACAACAGCTCTTAAGCAGTTGCAAAAAAAATTCGCAACTGTTATTGGTTCAGCCAACTATTTTTTTTCTTGCAACTGTTTTCGATGTTGCGAATAGGTTTAGCAACAACTGCCTATTGTTGCTATATTATTCTCGCAACAACTTCAAACAGTCGAGAAATTAAAAAATCGCAATTATCACTTAGCCGTTGCGAAATTTGGAACAAAAAAAACTTAGAACGATTTCTTTTTGACGTACTGGGTTTTGTCGTTCTGGTTCAAAATTTAGCAATAGTTGAGAACCGTTGCTAAAATTTTGGAAATAGAAAAAAAAAAGGTCAATTCAATCTTTTATTGACCTTGTCAAGGGTTCCCTGTAAAATTTTCAGGCCAAATTCAGGCCAATACACTGAAAACATATAAACAATACTACTAAGACATACATATATAATTAAGAAAAATTTAATTCTTGTAGACATCTATATTTTCACAACTTTCATCAAAAAGTGTAGGTTTAATTTTCATAACAATTTGTTTTCCATAACTTCCCTAATTTCAAACTTAAGCAAACTTTCTTCTTTACTCACCTGTTATCAGTTCCATATTGTCACACTTTACCCTCCAAAACATCTAAGCATCACTTCCCACTCTTATATCCTTCAAGGTCGACTACCACATTTATTACACTTAGTTCTTTTATAGAAGATCAGATTCCCACAACTTAATCACATAACACAAAATTATGAAGACCAATTCAACTTCTATTTCATAGAAAAAACCATGGAGGAAAAAATTGACCCCATAAGTCATCAGTTATTACCTGAAGTTGACTGCGTACTTGTTCCATCTTAATTTCCTACAAAAACAACATAACCTCACTTTATAAATTAACAAAAAAAAAAATGTAAAAGTAAAAGTAAATGAATCTAGGATACAACTACAAAAAAGAAATATATATTTTGTGTGTGTTGTATGGTGAGGATGGGGGCGAGAGATACAAAAATAAGATGCACCGAGATAGAGATTTATAGGGTTTCTTTTTCATATCAGACAACGTCTGTAAGGAGGCATATTAGCTATGGCTCCCTGGAAACAAATGGTTGTAATTAAAAAAGGAGTATACGCATTGGAGGGATTCACTGACCATGAACAACGAAGTGAAGGACATATAACACATTGGAGGAATATGATAAACCACTCTCTTATTAAAAGTTTCAGTTCAACTCCTCTAAGTTAGTTAGTTTTCATCCCAGCAAAATTATTTTGTTAGGAAGATATGAAACATATATAGTACTTAATCGTACGAGTATTTATAAGTCAACTGCAAGAGCAGTACGTATTTGTACATGTTTGGTAAGGCAACAACAAAACTAGAAGAGGGAACACTGACCTATGCAATCCACTTTCCACACGGGTATCCACTGATGAAATGACTCGAAGCATCTGTTATAAAACCTTCTTATATACCTAAAAAGATAACAATGTGAACGCAAGAGATTAGAACTCACCATAGAAAAACATATTGAAATCCCTGTCACTAATTTATGATTCTTACAATTTCAATATATAAGTAGTTTAGCAGCATAATCTTAGATTTTGAGATGCTTCACTAATATTTTTCTTCATGTCACAGTAATATCACTATTATCTATCTTTATGAATTACCAAATAAACATGGAAACTACTCTACAAATATTAGTACATATAACACATATGATTGATATATATCAAGCACTTGCCCAGTAAATCTGAGTTGAGTTCTTGCGGTGAGTCATACACGTAAGTCATTAACATACAATTGGGGCACACATACCGCTTCTACCTGAACAAGGCTGATTTCTTGTTCTTCTGCTCTTACTCTTACAGTCATTCCTCACTTCTCACAGCTAGGGTTTCCGATGTGCTTTAATTGAATAATGCACTGCTGAGGGCACAAGTTGATCCCAAGCAATCATATCTTTCACACCTTTACGTGATGATTGAAGTAAGCGATGGTTGCTATCTCTCGGACATATTGCTCAAGTGCAAAAGTTTGTTCTGCAAGGTACTTTGTATGAATGAACCCAAATCCTGCACAAAGATGCAAGGAGATTAACAACCTACTTTAGATGATCCCATTACTTCGCCTCCTTCTTAACATTAACATAAAAGGTATTGAAAACCATTACTACACTAACATTAACATGAAGGTATTCACTTTGTCATTTTCCCTCAACATCTATCT